>CM021101.1:196586292-197138277 GCA_007115665.2 Sequoiadendron giganteum
GGTTGAGGGTTGAGGGGTTGAGGGATTAAAAGGGTATAGGGGTCGAGGGATTAGGGTTGAAGGGTTAAGGGTTGAGGGATTAAGATTATAGAGAGGTTGATGGATTAGGGTTTAAGAGTTGAGGGCTGAGGGGTTGAGGGATTAAAAGGGTATAGGGGTAGAGGGATTAGGGTTGAAGGGTTAAGGGTTGAGGGATTAAGATTGTAGAGGGGCTGAAGGATTAGGGTTTGAGGGTTGAGGGTTGACAGATTAAGATTGTAGATGGGTCGAGGGATTAGGGTTTGAGGGTTGAGGGATTAAGAGGGTATGGGGGTTGATGGATTAGGGTTTAAGGGTTGAGGGATTAAAAGGGTATAGGGGTCGAGGGATTAGGGTTGAACGGTTAAGGGTTGAGTGATTAAGATTGTAGAGGCTGGCTGATTAGGGTTTGAGGGTTGGTGGGTTGGACATAATATTAAGATTGTAGAGGGGTTGAGGGATTAGGGTTTGAGGGTTGAGGGATTAAGAGGGTATGGGGGTTGATGGATTAGGGTTTAAGGGTTGAGGGTTGAGGGTTGAGGGATTAAGAGGGTATAGGGGTCGAGGGATTAGAGTTGAAGGGTTAAGGGTTGAGGGATTAGGGTTTGAGGGTTGAGGGATTAAGAGGGTATGGGGGTAAATGGATTAGGGTTTAAGGGTTGTTGGTTGAGGGGTTGAGGGATTAAAAGGGTATAGGGGTCGAGGGATTAGGGTTGAAGGGTTGAGGGATTAAGATTGTAGAGGGGTTGAAGGGTTAGGGTTTGAGGGTTGAGGGTTGAGGGTTGAGGGTTAAGTGTTGACAGATTAAGATTGTAGAGGGGTTGAGGGATTAGGGTTTGAGGGTTGAGGGATTAAGAGGGTATGGGTGTTGATGGATTAGGGTTTAAGGGTTGAGGGTTGAGGCTTTGAGGGATTAAAAGGGTATAGGGGTCGAGGGATTAGGGTTGAAGGGTTAAGGGTTGAGGGATTAAGATTGTAGAGGGGTTGAAGGATTAGGGTTTGAGGGTTGAGGGTTGAGGGTTAAGGGTTGACAGATTAAGATTGTAGAGGGGTTGAGGGATTAGGGTTTGAGGGTTGAGGGATTAAGAGGGTATGGAGGTTGATGGATTAGGGTTTAAGGGTTGAGGGTTGAGGGTTGAGGGATTAAGAGGGTATAGGGGTCGAGGGATTAGGGTTGAAGGGTTAAGAGGGATTAAGATTGTAGAGGGAAGGATTAGGGTTTGAGGGTTGAGGGTAAGGGTTGATGGATTAAGATTGTAGAGGGGTCGAGGGATCAGGGTTTGAGGGTTGAGGGATTAAGAGGGTATGGGGTTTGATGGATTAGCGTTTAAGGGTTGAGGGTTGAGGGGTTGAGGGATTAAAAGGGTATAGGGGTCGAGGGATTAGGGTTGAAAGGTTAAGGGTTGAGGGATTAATATTGTAGAGGGGTTGAAGGATTAGGGTTTGAGGATTGAGGGTTGAGGGTTAGGGGTTGATGGATTAATATTGTAGAGGGGTTGAGGGATTAGGGTTTGAGGGTTGAGGGATTAAGAGGGTATGGGGGTTGATGGATTAGGGTTTAAGGGTTGAGGGTTGAGGGGTTGAGGGATTAGGGTTTAAGGGTTAAGGGTTGAGTGTTTAAGATTGTAGAGGGGTTGAGGGATTAGGGTTTGAGAGTTGAGGGATTAAGAGGGTATGTGGGTTGATGGATTAGGGTTTAAGGGTTGAGGGGTTGATGGATTAAAAGGGTATAGGGGTTTAGGGTTTCGGGTTTCTGGTTGAAGGGTTGAGGGATTAAGATTGTAGAGGGGTTGAGGGATTAGTGTTTGAGAGTTGAAGGATTAAGAGGGTATGGGGGTTGATGGATTAGGGTTTAAGGATTGAGGGGGTATAGGGGTTGAGGGATTAGGCCTCACTTATCTCATAATACTTGTCTTTCAGACCTTTTTTACCTCCCACCATACTTTCTTAGGTCTCTCCTTCCCACCCCCTCTCTCCCACTTGGACTCCCTCTCCTCTCAGGTGTCTCCCTCCTAGCCTCTCTCTGTCTCTCCCTCTTAGGTTTCTCCCTGCCACACCCTCTCCCTCCCCCTCTCTCTCTCCCACTCTCTCTCTCACTCCCTCTCTCTCTCTCTCTCTCTCATTCCCTCTATCTCTGTCCCACTTTGTGTCTCTCCCTCTCTCTCAAGTCTGTCCTTTTTAGAGGACTTTGAAATGGTAAAAATAAGGCTTCACCCCATGATTCAGGCCCACATTCTCCTGTATTTTTCTGGTTCATCGCTTTATCCAAGTCAAAAATGCCTTTTTTTATGTAGTTGACTTCATATTGTACCAATCTATGCTTGATCCATCGCCTTTTTACCAACAATCTGCATGGTAGACAACGTAGAAGAAGACATTTTGAAGTTTCTACATCATTTTACATTATCTGAGGTAATATATTCATTTTGGTAAATTGAAATGTTTGTATTTAGTATATTTGTTTGGTTTTGACAATATAAACTAAATTTCCTTAATGATTTTACGAATCATAAAAATTGGACTTAGAATTCAACATTGAATTAGATGAGATTTTTATAGAAAAGTTCAATTTTTATGAGTTTGAAGAACAAAAACAATAAAAACATGACATTTACTTAATATAAATTTATTTATGAATTCTGTTTGCATTGCTTATAGTAGTCCATTTCCAGCATGGCTAGTGGAATTCACCATATTTCATTCCTTTTTCAACTAATTTGGAAAACCTAATAGCTTTCATCAATGTTAATGCAAGTGTCCATTAATTTTTTTGTTCCATACAAAATTCAGCTTCATCACATGTGCTTAGATGAATTCAAGTGAGTTGACATAGTTGAGAATTCTTATTGTCTTTCTAAGTTACCTCATTGGCAAAGAAATAGTGAATAATTATAAGATATAACATCACAAACCCTTCTTTGAATCCATATTCTTCATGACTTTGTTGACAATCAAAATTTTGGTTTTGAGAAAAATAAACACAAGAGTCTCTAGTTTTCATTTAGGTGGAAAAAATTTATACCCTAGGTTTGTGATGCAGAGTAGGGAGACAAAACCTTCAACAATCATAATTAGATCAGTTTCAAACAATCTTCAATCTCAAAAACCTCAATTCAATGCTGAAAGTTGACCAATTCACATCTAAAACAAAACAAAGATCATCCATAAATAACAAGCTATGCTTTTCAAGAAGACTACCATTCTAAATATGTTTAATAACCTTCAATTCCTTGAAGGAGAGGTTGTTGGTTGATTTGTACCCCATTTTTTTTTATCAAGAAGAACGTTATTAAATTCTAGAAATTTACTAGTTTCTCTCACTTTTCTTGTTGCTGTACGGCCTGTACGAACTGCAATATGATATGAAACCAGTTGGATGTTGTAGATTAATGAATTAGCTTTCATTTTCATCTATTTAGAGGTTCTAACTTTTTGTATAGCGAAAGTTATATTGTTTTTACTGCTGCTACCTACTTTCATAGTGTTCTTCGATTGAGGGGTTTCATTATGTAATTCGACCTATTACACTTTTTTTGCCTACTGTAACTTGTCGAATGGGTCCTCTAACTTTTAAAATACATGCCTAACCTATTTATAATGTTGTGGGGTCAAGGTTGGGTGTTTGGGATAATGTTCTAGGACTGTAGCAGGGTCTTTTCATGGTGAAAATTAGGGCTTCAAGTGGTGTTTTGACAAATTGTGGGAAGGACTGTCCATGTAATGTATTATTCACCATGTGCAGGGTTTGGTAAGTGTGTTTGGTGCTTTGTATGGGTCTAGCAGGTCCGGGAGATAGGAGTTTCATTAAAACCCCAAGTATTTTGCATAAGGCAAGAGGGTTTAGTGTATTAGGGGTCTAGAGGTCTTGGACCTGGAAAAAAATCAAGAAATTGGATGTTTTGACACATAAAATATAGCTGTTTGAGGATTTTGAGTAAAGATGTAGTGTTTAAAATGTACTCTTTGTAAATTAGGCCAATTGAATAACCTTTTCCAAGGTGGGTCTATTGGAAGTCAATGTTGGTCCAAAGGAGTTGATACTAGGGTTTACCTATGTTTTATAACTTGTAAATGGGTATCTTAATCATCCCTGATTTTGTCAAGTGTTTTGGAAAATCTTGGTGAAAAGGCCCTTGAATCGGGTTACCTATGCTACAAGGGAAAGCTTGGTAGAAGTTGGGATTTTTAGTTGAACATCTGATTTTGCTTTGGAATCTGATTGATTCTCATTGATTTTTTGTATTGAATGGTTTCCACCCCTCTCTGCATCAATATTTTTGTAAAATGCATTACTTACTTTTTCTCTATGTGTGTTTGTGAACATGTAGCATTCAAGGTCATGCTGAGGAAATGATCGAAGCCTCTAACACCAGAAGAACGTGCAGTTAAAAATGCAAGGAAAAGAGAATAAAAAAATGTAGCTCATGAAGGAAAGGAATTGCAGCCCATACAACCACAAATTCCCGTGCAATCTAAGAGAGATGTCAAATTGGAAAAACAAAGGGCACAGATGAGGAAAGTTTGTGGAGGGACAGGAATGGATACAAAAGTTGGGGGCAAATCATCAACCATAGGTGAAACTCAATGCACATCTCCAGTTGAAGACACATTGAAAACAACATGTGGTTTTTTAGGTACATCAGAAATCACATCTCCAATTGAAGACACACCATAAAAAACATTGCGTTTTGAAATTACATCAACAAACACATCTCTATTTGAAGGAACTCCACAAACAACATCTCAAGTTGGAGGTACAACATCGTTTACATGTCAATCTCAAGGTATGTCATCAATTGCACCTCCAATTGAAGGTACATGATCTATCCCCAATGTTGTTGACCTTCCCAATATTGACACAAATTTACATTTGAGAACTCCTCCTAGAGTTTTGCATAGAAAACCTACATTTTTGATTGATATTGATCCCAATGTTTTGAAATGGATGCCTAATAAGATTCCAAAACGTACATGTCAAAGATATGCAGAAAGGATATGGAGTTTGTTTTTTGCGAAGCTAAGTGAGGGTGGAGGATGCCAACTATTTGTTGAAATGATGAGGCAACTCAAATTTAGGCCCACCATGAAGGCTCTTGGGCTAAGAGTTTTGAATGACTCAAGTGAAAATTCCATTGTAAAGAACTTGATGAGTGCATACGAGAGTGTGGGTTCCACCTCACGCATGAAGGATAGTTGTGCCACACGACGTGTGATGACAAAAACACTATTAAGCAGTCAAACAAGGAAAAATGTGAACCTTACAAAGACAAGTAAGTCTTTGAAAATAAGTAGATCATCTCTAATGAGAGCCAAAGGAAGGCGTGAAAGAGTGGAGGATCCAAATAGCAATGAGTTATGGGCATTTTCGGGTAGAGTGCCACGGAAAGACACAAGAATTGCTCAAGGCTTGAGATCTTTAATTGTGAATTATTGGGAGGATAACACAAGGACCTCTCCTAATCAAAGAGATGTTGTAAGAAGGAGAATTGGTAGTAAAAACCGCGAGCCACATCCAATGCATTATTTGGATACCACTCAAACCCAATTTTTAATGATTTTGTACAGAAGTTTCCTGAAATTAAAATATGTCAAAGGTATTTTGAAATGCTAAAGCCTTTTTATGTCAAAATAAATCACACACACACACACTACTTGTTGTTGTAGGGTTCATATTGAGTTTTATAACCATTATAATGTTTATCGACGTATATGTGTAGATATGCATATTGACAATGTTTTGCAGGAATGTAACATAATGCCTCCACCTAAATCGTCAAGGAAATTTTTGTCTTCCATTTTATGTGAAAGAGAGGATGGTCAAATTTTTTACAAAAAATCATGTTTGGATGGCACATGTGATCATTGTGGTGGCATGCAACATTTTCCAATTTGCCAACACATGGCTAGTACACACACAATTGGAGACAAAATTGTGGAATTTGGCAAATATAAGACAATGGCATACAATCTAAAAGATGGGAAAGAAGCAAATAAGTGTGAATTGGTCAGTGATAAGATTCCAGTGTATCAGTTTATGGGCATTTTTCGTGTTCAGGTGGTTTATGATTATGCAACGCATACACACAAAGCACAATGGTTGGACTCACAATTCAAGTTATGTAAGGACACATTTCCACTTCGTCATATCGTTTCAGTTGTCGACTTCGCCAAGAACTACACACTACAACAACAAAACGAGGTTCAATCACAATACTACAACTCCGTGCAGGTTGCTATATTTGTACATATAGCATTCATTCATGCAAATGATAGTACAAAGGAAAATAGGAAAGTATTGAGGGAGTATCACTTTTACATCAGTGATGATTGCACACATTCTACAGAGTTTGTTCAAGGTTGCTTTCATATGTTCTATGCCGATCTGGCTAGCAGGGGCATATCATTTAGTCAGCATATCATATGGTCAGATAATTGTACATCACAATTCAAGAACGCCAAAATTTTTTACTGGTTGAGCAGGATGCATAGGATTAGTGGTGTTCAGCATATGTGGAACTTCTCAGAGGCTGGGCATGGAAAGGGGGAGCATGATGGAGCAGGTGCATGTATCAAAAGAGCCCTAGCACTAGAAGAGTTAAAGTACACAAACAGTGTAAAGTTGACAAATGCAAGATCAATTTTCTAGTGGTGCAATGGTTCAATGTGTCCAGGTAGTGAAGGTAATTCTTTAGTTCGTAGATTTTTTCATTTAGTAGATGATACTAACATTGCAAAATATGAGGATTGTTGTACACTAATAGGATCGAGTGAGCTACACTGTTTTAGAAGCTCCAATGCAGGTACATGGACTATCCATACAAGGAAGATGACATGCTTTTGTTATGCATGTACACTTCAATCATGGAATGATTGCGAGTTAACAGAGTGGGTTGATGAATGGTCTGTAAGAAGTCTAACCCCACTTGACACTTATCAGCTCCCGACGGCTCTACACATCACGGAGATGCAATCATCCATTAACTTTGATCATGTATCGGACCTACTAGAACCAGGTAATATATCTTACTTACAAGTTTTATTATGTTGCTCAGTAAATAAATCTAACAAGATGAACATATCAATGTAGGGCACGTTTATGCGGTGATTGCAGATGAAGACAATGAAGAGGGTACACATTATTACCTATGCCGTTGTATCAAGGCCAAAAAGAAATTGGAGTCCCCAGTTATAGATGGAGAGAACATAGAATATCCAATAGGTTCGGTGGTTGTTACTGGAACATGGCCTCGAAGGTATCTAGTTAAGAATGTTGCAGTTTGGTTGTTTGAGGACTTCGAAACGCATCAGAAAATTCTTCACTATTCAAACGTTCATTTGATCAAATATAAGGGTAGACTTGGGAACAGGAACTTGTGGAAAGTGCGTGTGTTTGACCATGAGGAAATACTCGACACAATAAAGAGTAGAGCAGACCCAGATGGTTCCCTGGATTGATTTGTAAGTATGCACATTGAATTTGTAAAGCCATGTTATTGATCGCTCTTTTGGACCAACACCTTGCAATAAGGCTTTTTCACCATTACTGTTTGATGTCATATGCATTTACGACTGTCATTGATCCTTTTCTGATTGTGACTGTAGGTAATACTGAAGTTTGTCAAAGTATATAAGAAAAGAACAACATCGGTTGTTGGTGAAAGTGTTTAGTGGTATGAGAAACATCGGTTGCTGGTGCATTTTCTGTTTGTCAATATTCTCTTTCTTTTCCATCTCCTAGATTTATTAGATTCTTATATGCTACATGTTTTATGTTAAGCCTCTCAATGATATATTTGAAATTTATACGTAGGGTCATCGAGAGATGATAAAGTAGCGAATGGGCACATCACCATTGTAGGACCTTCAATCGACCTCCTTATCTAGCATACATGAAGGTGATAGTAGGTCTTGTCAGCTGTATGACTAACATTATTTAGTTATTTCTCTTTTAATGATTTTTATGTGAGTCTATGTCTAAGATTGAGAGGCTTTTGCAGGTTTTTTGTGGACCAAATTCCAATGATACTACACAACCACATATAAAGGCTACTACCCATGTGTTTCGTAGGGAGCAGGGGATGTACATGTTTTGAACCATTTTGGAATGCAAATAGCTAGGCCAGCTGAGGTGGAATGGAAAAACGAAACTGGGTAACAATTCCTTTTCTTTCTTCTCAAGTACAATATATTTCATGATCTGTGCTAGAAATGGGAGGATTATTTCCCTACATGTATTGATACAAGTATTGAAAAATGGGAATATTTTCAAGATGATCTTCCATCACTATTTTAATATTTGTCATTGACTTAGTGTATTTTTTGATATATTAAAATCATGAGAAATTAATACATGCAAATGTGTCTATTCCTTAATATATGCCTCAATTAAATGTGTATATTACATTTAAAATCAATGAAAGAAAACAAGGCATTTGAAATTTTATCAACTCTAAGCTCAGTATGGTATCCTTTTATCTTTGTTATTGATTTGCTTTGTGGTGCATGAGCACCCAGATCATGTAAATGCCTTCAAAAGGCTAATTTATCAAATGTGTGTGTTCAAATCTAAAATTAAGTGTCAGGGCTATGTAATGATCAATTTGAATGTATTAAAGTCATGTACTAAGTCATTAGGTGGTCACTGAAGTAGATTTTCAAATGTTGCTAAAGTTGGTATAATGTAATTCATGGCTAGAAGTTAAGGTTTGAAGAAAAGACCTTGGAATGGAGTGGGAAATGGTTTATTAAGTATGTACAGACCATATTTGATGTATCTTAGCCCTTGGTAAGGCATTTTGGGGTTAGGAGTGTAAAGATTCAATAAACCCCTGTGTGTGCAAGCCTAATTTGGCCTTTATGCAAGCGTAACAGTAGTTTTTTTGAAGGTGTTGTTCCAAAACAGCCACTCCTAAGTTTTATATATGTTATATAACTCAATAATGGGTATCCCAAACATGTTTTATATCATGGGTTAGAGATGTTTTATGAAAATTATGGTCAATTTACGACAAATTTCTGGTAAATTAAGCCTTGTAGCAGCAGTACAGTCATGTTTAAGGTTGATCACCAAAACTATTATACCTTAATTTTTGATATGTTAAAGTATTCAATAATGGGTCCTTGAAAAGGTAATTTTTCTGTGGAGAATCAATGTGGTTTGTGAAATATACCCGTTTTAGTCCAGTTGGGCTAATACTAGCAATTTTGTGTTTTGATTGCAAGAAAGTGTGAATCTGTACAAACAATGGTATGAGTGAATGTTTTTGTTTTGAAACTGCCTAAAGGATGATGTTAAAGGTGTATTAAGGTTCTATGAGAATCTAGAATACTGATTTGGTGATTTGGTGTTTGGTAGCCTTGTGAATTTCAAGTGAAAATGAAGAGTTTTTGTTGAAAGTTGAAGTGAGTTTTTAGTGAATTGTTAACTGATCTTCTCAAATTGTGGTTTGGGTCATGAGTAACCCTAAAGTTTGTAGATGCTCTGCATCACTCTATCAATGTATACATGACATTAACTTCTTTGTAGTCTTCCATTTGAAATCTTGTAGCACATCTAACTGCCATGAAAGCTTGAAAAACTGGTAGAAGAGACCTAAAAGTTAACAAAACCCTAACATCTCAACTCAGTCTTTCTTAAATTCAATCATAACAAAACAAACTACTCATGCATGTGAATTTGACTCATTCAAAGCATTAGAGACTAACCTCTTACAAATTTTAAAAGAAAAGGTTGTTTTGACCCAAAAGGATTGAACATAGACTAACAATTTTAATTGTTTGGATCTACCAATTCATCCCCCCTCTCAGTTGATTGTGTGCCCTTCACCCTTGGCCTTTCGATTATTATCATAACTTTGAAGAAAAATATCAAAAACTACTCCAAGTGCCTAACAATGATATTGCCTCACATTCATCATCCTATATTGATCCATCCACTTTAGCCTCATCATCCACCTCACATAAATCCTTTCCAAATATCAAGGTCCAAATACGAGACAAGACAAGGGTTGTAGAGACTATGGTCTTAAAGGGTATTTTTATGTAGGAAAACTCCCATCTTCTCCTAAGACATATGGAAAACCAGAACACATAGAAAAAAGCCTCTTCTATCATCAAATTTGTACCCATGGTTTTCTCCAAGTGGGGAGAACTAAACAAAGAGGTTATAGAGGAAGAAATCTCCAAATTGTTGTACCAATATGAGAAAGAGAAAGCAACCCTACCAATAGATTAATGTGGTAAGGGTTTCCAAGTCATTAAGAACATGGGGGATTCACATGACATGGTAGCCTTGGTCTACATCAACAAGGAATAAGATAACCCGTTTTTTTAGAGAAATGACAAAAATATCAAGGGCTTGGGTATGGTTCATTATACGTTACTCCTAACATTGAGAGTACCCCTAAAATCATATTGCTTAGGGTTGAAAAGGTAGGGGCAGCGTATGCCTCATAGAAATCGATGCAACCTAGGTAATCTCTAACATACCTTAGGGTATGAAATTCAACAAAACAACTACTATGGTTCAACCAACTCGATCCCTTAAGGGTGCAAAGTGCAAAAGGGCAACAATATTTGACAGGGTATTACTCGTAAACCGTGGTGATTATGAAATATCTGTCTAAACCTATGGGATCATGTTGGGCCCCTCTCCAATAACCCCTTTCGGTTTTCGCTATCTTAGAGGCATTTTTCTCTGCTGGCGAATTTTCACTCGGGGAAAAAGTTGTCAAATGCAAGTAGTTGAAAGTTGCAAAGTGGTGAAACTTTCATTTTGCAGCTTGTGTGACCAAAAAAATTATTCCAACGCGTCCGGGTGGGTAGGTTTATGCTAGGCATGGTCCTCTCTTGCACCCAAACATGTGGAATCGCTTCGAGCTACGTTCAACCGGATCGATCCCTTAAGGGTCCAAAGTGCAAAATGGCTGCGAACTTCAGCATGCCATTACTCGGACACCACGATGCTTAGAAAATTCTCGTCTAAACCTATGAGATTAAGTTGGGCCCCTCTACAATAACCTCTCTCAGTTTTCGCTATCTCGGAGGCATTTTCCTGTGCTAGAGAATTTTCACTCGGGGAAAAAGTTGTCAAATGCAAGTAGTTGAAAGTTGCAAAGTGGTGCAAATTTCGTTCTGCAGCTCGTGTGACCAAACGAACTATTCCAACGTGGCTGGGTGGGTACGTTTACACTAGGCATGGTCCTCTCTTGCGCCCAAACATGCGGAATCGCTTCGAGCTACGTTCAACCGGATTGATCCCTTAAGGGTCCAAAGCGCAAAATGGCTGCAAACTTCAACATGCCATTAATCGGACACCACAATGCTTAGAAACCTATCGTCCAAACCTACGGGATCATGTTGGGCCCCTCTACAATAACCTCTCTCGGTTTTCGCTATCTCGTAGGCATTTTCCTATGTTGACGGATTTTCACTCGGGGAAAAAGTTGTCAAATGCAAGTAGTTGAAAGTTGCAAAGTGGTGCAACTTTCGTTCTGTAGCTCATGTGACCAAGCGAACTGTTCCAACGCATTTGGGTGGGTACGTTTATGCTAGGCACGGTCCTCTCTCGCACCCAAACACTTGGAATCACTTTGAGCTACGTTCAACCGGATCGATCCCTTAATGGTCCAAAGCGCAAAATGGTTGCAAAATTTAGCATGCCATTACTCGGACACTGCAATGCTTAGAAACTTCTTGTCTAAACCTACAGGATCATGTTGGGCCCCTCTACAATAACCTCTCTCGGTTTTCACTATCTCAGAGGCATTTTCCTGTGCTGGCGAATTTTCACTCAGGGAAAAAGTTGTCAAATGCAAGTAGTTGAAAGTTGCAAAGTGGTGCAACTTTCGTTCTGCAGCTCGTTTGACCAAACGAACTGTTCCAATGCATCTGGGTGGGTATGTTTACGCTAGGAATAGTCTTCTCTCGCACCCAAACATGCAGAATCGCTCTGAGCTACGTTCAACCGGATCGATCCCTTAAGGGTCCGAAGCGCAAAATGGCTGCAAACTTCAGCATGCCATTACTCGGACACCGTGATGCTTAGAAAATTCTTGTCTAAACCTACAGGATCATGTTGTGCCCCTCTACAATAACCTCTCTCGGTTTTCGTTATCTCAAAGGCATTTTCCTGTGCTGGCGAATTTTCACTCGGGGAAAAAGTTGTCAAATGCAAGTAGTTGAAAGTTGCAAAGTGGTGCAACTTTCATTCTGCAACTCGTGTGACCAAATAAACTATTCCAACACATCTGAGTGGGTACGTTTATGCTATGAACCATCCTCTCTCGCACCCAAACACACGGAATCGCTCCGAGCTACGTTCAACCGGATCGATCCCTTAAGGGTCCAAAATGCAAAATGGCTGTGAACTTCAGCATCCATTACTCGGACACCGTGATGCTTAGAAACTTTTCATCTGAACCTACGGGATCATGTTGTGCCTTTCTACAATAACCTCTCTCAATTTTTGCTATCTCGGACGCATTTTCCTATGTTGGCGAATTTTCACTCGGGGAAAAAGTTGTCAAATGCAAGTAGTTGAAAGTTGCAAAGTGGTGCAACTTTCGTTCTGCAACTCGTGTGACCAAATGAACTATTCCAACGCGTCCGGGTGGGTACGTTTACGCTAGGAACAGTCCTCTCTCACACCCAAACATTTGGAATCGCTCCGAGCTACGTTCAACCGGATCGATCCCTTAAGGGTCCGAAGCGCAAAATGGCTATGAACTTCAACATGCCATTACTTGGACACCGCGATGCTTAAAAAATTATCGTCTAAACCTATGGGATCATGTTGCGCCCCTCGACAATAACCTCTCTCGATTTTCGCTATCTCAGAGGCATTTTCCTGTGCTGGCGAATTTTCACTCGGGAAAAAAGTTGTCAAATGCAAGTAGTTGAAAGTTGCAAAGTGGTGCAACTTTAGTTCTACAGCTCGTGTGATCAAACGAACTGTTCCAACGCATCTGGGTGGGTACGTTTATGCTAGGAACAGTCCTCCCTCGCACCCAAACATGCGGAATCGCTCTGAGCTACATTCAACCAGATCGATCCCTTAAGGGTCCAAAGCGTAAAATGGTTGCGAATTTCAGCATGCCATTACTCAGACACCGCAACACTTAGAAAATTCTCGTCTAAATCAACAGGATCACATTGGATCCCTCTACAATAACCTCTCTCGGTTTTCGCTATCTTAGAGGCATTTTCCTTTGCTGGCAAATTTTCACTCAGGGAAAAAGTTATCAAATGTAAGTAGTTGAAAGTTGCAAAGTGGTGCAACTTTTGTTTTGCAACTCGTGTGACCAAACGACTTGTTCCAATGCATCCGGGTGGGTATGTTTACACTAGGAACAGTCCTCTCTCGCACCCAAACACGCGGAATCACTCCGAGCTACATTCAACCGGATCAATCCCTTAAGGATCCAAAGCGCAAAATGGCTGTGAACTTTAGCATGCCATTACTCGAACACCGTGACACTTAGAAACTTCTCGTCTGAACCTACGGGATCATGTTGCGCCCCTCTACAATAACCTCTCTTGGTTTTCACTATCTCATATGCATTTTCCTGTGCTAGCGAATTTTCACTCGGGGAAAAAGTTGTCTGCAAGTAGTTGAAAGTTGCAAAGTGGTGCAACTTTCGTTCTGCAGCTCATGTGACCAAACGAATTGTTCCAACGCGTTCGGGTGGGTACGTTTATGCTAGGCACGGTCCTCTCTCGCACCCTAACACGCAGAATCGCTCTGAGCTATGTTCAACCAGATCGATCCCTTAAGGGTCCAAAGCGCAAAATGGCTATGAACTTCGGCATGCCATTAATCGGACATCGCGACGCTTAGAAACTTCTCGTCTGAACGGCAAAAACTAAAAAATCGACAAAAAATGCTTTTAAAACCTGCAAAAAAATGTGAATAAAATCGTGCTAATTTTCATGTGAAAAAAAACAATGAGACCATAGCTTGTTGCTTACTATTATGCTTTGACAGATTTTTTCCAAGCATCCATAGCTTGTTCGAAAGCACCTGTTTTAGGATTTTAGCCATAGCAGCAAGGCAATGAACTGTTTGATGAAATGCTTTGGTAGATATGTATGAAAAATGTCATACCATAGACAAGGCAGCAAACTATTTGAAAATATGCCTCAAAGAAATGTGTTCTCATGGTGATGGAATGCCATGATAGTCCATCACCATAGGCATTCATCATGGCATTCAATCACCATGAGACCACATTTATTTGAGACATGTTTTCAAACAATTCACTGCCTTGTCTATGGCTTGTCATGGCATTCCATCACCATGAGACCACTTTTCTTTGAGGCATTTTTTCAAAAATTTCAATGGCTTGTCTATGCTATTGCTTACTATTATGCTTTGATAGATTTTTTCCAAGCATCCATAGCTTGTTCGAAAGCATCTATTTTAGGATTTTAGCCATAGCAAGAAGGCAATGAAATATTTGATAAAATGCTTTGGTAGACATATATGAAAAATGTCATAGCATAGTCAAGGGAATGAACTATTTGAAAAAATGCCTCAAAGAAATGTGGTCTCATGGAATGCCATGACAAGCTAAAGCACTTGGCAACTGCTCCTAGTTATTAGTTATGCAATGTGAAGTAATTGCATAACTGCTTAGGTTGACTTTGTAAAAAGCTATATTGTAATTGAAATTTTGTCATCTATCAGCATCTAGTTATTCATTAAATTCTTTATTTTATTTGCTCTCTATATCTCTATGCTATGGAAATGCCTTTCGATTTCAAAAAAGATAGTTTTTATCTCTTGTTATACAATTTTTTTCGTTCTTTTATCTCTTGTTATAAAAAGGAGCAGATATACAATGTTAAAGAAGAGTGAAAGCATGGTGCAAGAGCACCCAGATCGTGTAATGCCTTCAAAAGGCTAATTTGTCCAATTTGTATGTTCAAGCCAAAATGATGTGTCAAGGCCTTGTAATGGCTAATTTGAATGTAATCAAGTCATAAAATAAGTCACTAGGAGGTGAAAATATAAAAAATGGAAATAATACAATGTTGTTAAAAAGTAATCATGATGTAATTATGCAGCAAGAGAGAGCATAAATCAAGGAAGATTAAGAGTTAAAAGGGTAGTTGCACCAATGAGAAGTTAGAAAAGGTAGTTGCTAAGAGGGAAAAAGTTATAAAAGGCATTGTAAGGCGTGCAAAAAGGGGGCTGGTATTCTTGTAACTAGATTTTGAATGAATACTCCTATTTTTTTGTTAGCAACACTCTCTCCTTTATTTCCATCTGTGTATTGATAGTCAAGAATTCAAAGAGACAAATTTTTGGTGTGATATATGTTAGGAAGAAGTTAAATTCCTTTTCAAAGAATTTGGAGGTCAATTATTAAGAAACAAAAGTAGAAAAGACAATTTCCTGTGTCTCGGGTAGAGTTCTTTTTACAGTGGTTTTGAGAGTCTAATAGAGCATTTCATCACTACTCCACCAATGTAGGCCAAGTAGATTGGTGGAGTAGGTTAATGTTAGGGTGTTTTGAATTTTTTTATGATTGTAGGTATAGGGGAATGCAAGAATGCTCAGATGAAGTTGCTGTTACACACAAAAATTGAAGGTTTCCACACAAAATTTGATGCTACAGTCATGCATAATGAAGAAATAGAGTTTTCCATGGCTTGAGAAGGGTATAGATGATTTTTTCAGGTGTATTTAAAGGTGTTGGAAGATATGGCACGTTGGTAGAAGATGTGGAAGGTGATATTCCAAAAAACCTTCATTATTTTGCTTGCAAAGCCTATATTCAAGGGTTTTGATATTTAAATGTTTTAGTGGATCTAATAACTCTTGGAAATGATGTAATTCTGAGTTTGGAGGTATGAAAAAAGAATGTTTAAGGTTGGTTAGTGATTTGGAGATGATTTGTTGGTAGTCACCTTGCAAATTTGGCCTAATTTGTGGCTGGGAACAGCGTATCAAACCAGTTTTCTGATGTTTCTCTCAAAAAAAGTGGCAATGTTTTTGTGATATGTCTAAATACTCTATAATGGGTCTCCAAAACTATATCAATCTTGTGTTGATGCAAAGATGGTAGAGTTGTATCACCCGATTTAGGGCTTTGCTAACATACAAGGAAATTGATGAAATGAGTGTTAAAACAAAGGCCAGTGGTATTTGTGATTAGATTTCTGATGTAACTACTTAAATAATTTTTTCAAAGGTATTTCAATGATTTGGGAAAATGTTAAAGGTTAAGGTTGTTGATTTGATGTTTAGACTAGGGTGGAATCTTGATGAAGAATGGTGTTATGACTGTGAAAATTAGTAAATCTGATAACTTAGAGTTATGTGAATATGTTATTGGTTTGTTTGTATTAGAAGCATGATGATTATGAGGCTCTTGTAAGTCTGATAATAGTTTTAAGGTAAGAATGTATGTCTATTAGCCTTGGGGAGTGTGAGTTGTATCAAGGAGGTTTTCGTGAGTATTGAAGTATTGGTTGGTTCAATGCCTTTGATCAAGTTTTTTTGTTAAGATCAGTCAATTAGATGCTGATAATGGTCTAGAATATGATTTTGGTGATTTGGGAAACTGACATGTTGTCTTGGAGTGTTATAGAACTGAAGAAATCAAGTGAATTTGAAGAGAAATTGATGAAAAGTTTAGTAAACAAGTTGTTTGTTTAATTTGATCTTCTCCTGATTCTGTTTGGGATTGAAACCCCTTGAAGAAATGATAGTGTTGAGGAGTTTTATAAATTGATATTAAATTGCAAAATTTAAGACAAAGGGAGATGGATATTAAGTCTTATACTGAGGAGTTTTATAAATTGAGTTTAAGATTTGGTCATCATGAGAATGAAGATGAAAAGATTGCTAGATATATTGGTGGTTTAAGGTTAAACATACAAGATGGATTGGTTTTGGATAATCCTAGAACTATAGAGGACTGTTATCAAATGGCAATCAGGGTGGAGGAGAAAATGAAGAGAAGGCAAGACAAAGCAGCAAGAGGAAGAGGCAACACTTCTAGAGGAAGAGGATTAAATCCTAATTTCAAGGCAAACAATGAGACTCAAGGAGATGACAAGAAGGACCAAGATCAATCTGCTTCTAGAGGTGGATGGAGAGGTTCAAGGGGCAGATTTAGTGGAGGAAGATGCTACACTTGTTGTTAAATGGGTAAAATGCTGAGTTTTGGAGATTTCAATGAACCTGACTTGGAGATTGTTTTCAAATTGCCATTGTATGAATGTTGAGAGTCTTTGTAGGGCCTTGGTGGAGATTTGTTGTTATTTTGCAAGATTAAAGGTTTGAAAACCTTGAGGGTGAGTTGATGCCTATTAGGCTGAATCATTATGAAGAAGAGTTTTTTGACTGAGAATTGACATTTCCATTGTTGTGAGTCTTCTCCACCCCGGCTCTGCATCAAAGCACAACTAAATTTATCATTTCAAAGCAATTTTTTTGATGCATTTTTTCAAGCAGTTCATTGCCTTGTCTATGATATTGCTTACTATTATGCTTTTGATATATTTTTTCGAAGCATCCATAGCTTGTTCAAAATTACTTGTTTTAGGCTTTTAGCCATAGCAGCAAGGTAGTGAGCTGTTTGAGAAGATGCTTTGGTAGACATGTATGAAAAATGTGGTAGCATAGACAAGGCAGTGAATTGTTTGAAAAAATGCCTAAAAGAAATGTGGTCTCATGGTGATTATTGTCATTGCATTCCATCACCATGAGACTGCAATTATTTGAGGCATTTTTTCAAACAGTTCACTGCCTTGTCTATGCTATTGCTTACTATTATGCTTTGACAGATTTTTTCCAAGCATCCATAGCTTGTTCAAAAGCACCTGTTTTAGGCTTTTAGCCATAGCAGCAAGGCAGTGAACTGTTTGATGAACTGCTTTGGTAGATATGTATGAAAAATGTCATACCATAGACAAGGCAGCGAACTGTTTCAAAAGATGCCTCAAAGAAATGTGTTCTCATGGTGATGGAATGCCATGAAATTCCATCACCATAGGCATTCATCATGGAATTCCATCACCATGAGACCACATTTATTTGAGGCATATTTTCAAACAATTCACTGCCTTGTCTATGGCTTGTCATGGCATTCCATCACCATGAGACCACTTTTCTTTGAGGAATTTTTTCAAAAATTTCAATGGCTTGTCTATGCTATTGCTTACTATTATGCTTTGATAGATTTTTTCCAAGCATCCATAGCTTTTTCGAAAGCATCTATTTTAGGCTTTTAGCCATAGCAAGAAGGCAATGAACTATTTGATAAAATGCTTTGGTAGACATATATGAAAAATGTCGTAGCATAGACAAGGGAATGAACTATTTGAAAAAATGCCTCAAAGAAATGTGGTCTCATGGAATTCCATGACAAGCTAAAGCAATTTCCAGCTGCTCCTAGTTATTAGTTATGCAATGTGAAGTAATTTCATAACTACTTAGGTTGACTTTGTAAAAAGCTATATTTTAATTGAAATTTTGTCATCTATCAACATCTAGTTATTCGTTATGCAATGTGAAGTGATGCTTTGAGTTTGAAAGATGTGCAATGCATGAATACAAACTACAAAAATCTATTTTCTAAAAAGGATGGTTATGGTGGTTGATCGGCTCAAGGGGTAGTTGGAAGGTGGTATCAAGATATATTGCTGTATACCCCGAGTTGAGGGTTGATTTTGTTTAGTTTCTAATAAGAAAATATACTTTTGAAAACACTGATCACTGGTTTTCTTTGTTTTCCTGAATTTTCTTTGCCTTGCACAGGCCCATACAAGTCTATCATGACTTGAGGCTTTGGATACTTTATTGCATATGTGTCTAGTCTCTTTGCATTTGTTCTGAAGGTTTAAATCCATCATTGGTGTGTGTGGGATCAGCAAACTTGGTTACTGCTTTGTTTTCTGTGTTAGGGGTTTTGAGGGCAACACCATGACACATTAGCCAATCCACCTACTATTTTGACCCTGTGGCTCGGTGGATTGGCCTGTACCATGATTATTTTGGTGTTTGAATACTTTGGAGGCTGAGAAAATGAATAAACTCAGTGGGGTGTGAAGTTCTAATGTTGTTCAAGGGTGTTTCCACCATGAAAGTAAGGAACTCAAGTAGTGAATCTGAGAAATACTGAAAGGAATGGGATTGTGAGTGTCTTTTAAGTTAGGGTAGAGGTATTGTGGGGTGTTTGGACCTTTGGAAGGATTGGGGGAAATTAGGCTTGGACCGGGTTTTGAGTTTGCTACAGGAGCACCTACACCACATCATCAATTTTTTTTATTTGAATACATCAATAGGGAAATGTTAGTTTCTTTAGGTTTATTTTGTCTAATAAGCTTTGAGAGATCAAACATAATGCAAATAAAGGGTGTTTTGTGTCTTAGAAGTCAATTAGAAATCATATAAGTTGTAAAATGCTGACAAAGCAACTTTAACACAAACAAATGTAATTAAGGGACCAACTAATCCCAAGGCTGGTTATGGGCATTGGGGAGAATATGGTTGTTGGAAAATTCTTTAAAAATCCTTACCAAGGCTCGAATGAGAGAGTGGAAGAATATTTGTAACAATTTTACAGAATAAACACCACGGTTTTGAGCATTTTTCTAGAAAAATACTGTTTTCTTGATCTTTTTGAGTGTTGTACGGGCACATACAGGTTCTTCATGGTCTAATAATTTCAGAGGATGTGCCTATATGTTTTCTAATTCATATCTTTTTTATTTGGTGTCTTAACTCTTTGTTTGTAGAGAGAACCAACATAAACAATGGTTGTCCCAGTGTTGCTGAATCAAGGGTTTGAGGGGAAATTTATGATGTAACAATCAATCCACCTACTGTTTGCTACTGTATCTCGATGTATTGATTGAATTTTTTTTATAATTAGTGTGCCAACTCATTTTGGAATAAGGAGTCATAATTAGGTGGCATTTTTGTGACTGTTCTAAGACTAAACATGGGTTTTCCGATATGGAAGTGAGGAACCAAAGAGAGGTTTTTAAGAATTAATGTCTTTAAGGGTTATGTGAGGGTTTGATGAGTTTGTGCAGATGTATTTTGAGGTGTTTGGGGCTTTCGAAGTGTCGAGAGAGGTTTGGAGTTGTATGTTTCTTTAAAACCCTTGATTTTGTGAAGGTTTAGGAGGGTTTCTTGGGATAGTGAGTTAGAGGCTCTGTAGACACAAACTAATGACAAAATTTGAGGTTTGGCACCATGACCTAAGAATTTCCAAGGAATTTTGGTAGATATCTAAAGTTGGAAGGGTGGTCCCTTTGGAAAAAAGGGCTAATTGTGAAGCCAAAATTGAAGTAGGTGTGCTGAAAGTCTATGTCGGTCCAAAAGAGTGACCACTGATTCTTTGGTATGTTGTGTACCCCTAAAAATGGTATCTTAATCCATCTTGTAATTGTCTAGTGTTTTGGAAAGGTTGGGAGAAATCTGGCTAAAACTAAGTTTTGAGTACTACAAGAATAACCAGTCACAAATGTGAGTTTTGGAAACCTTCATGAATTTGACTTAGGGATTGTTCTCAATTGATTCAATTGTCATTGTATGAATGTTGATGGTATTTGTAGGGCCTTGGTGGAGTCTTGTTGTTAATTTGCAAGGTTGAGGAGTTGAGACCCTTGAGGGTGGGTTGATGCCTATTAGGCTGAATCATTATGAAGAAGAGTTCTTGATTGAGAATTGACATTTCCATTGTTGTGAGTTTTCTCCACCTTGACTCTACATCAGAGTGCTACAAGGGTGGATTGTTGGGTAAGGTGTTGAATGATGAGTTTGGTTTGATGGGGCTTTGAGGTTGTGTAGATTGCTCAAAATAGGTTGTATTAATCTTGTTAGGAGCCCCTTGAAGGCAGGTTGTCAGACTGATTGGGTTTGAGCCTCCTTGTCTCTACATTGGTGAGGCACAAGTAATTGAAGAATTTCGAAGGATACAAACCACCACGAATGGAGCTTATTTATACAATATGCTTTAGATCTAGGGATTATTGAGCATTCAAAAGTAATTAATTGAGCATTCGAAAGTAATTAATTGAGCATTAAATGTAAACAAAATCCATGACTACAAAATTCAAGCATACAAATTACACGATACACATGATAACATCATTCAAGAATGGCAATAGAAAAATAAGAGTTTATTTAATCAAAAATCCGAAAGGCTATACAATGATATATATTGATAAAAGTATATAAATATATCCAAAAAAAACATATAGGCTTAGTACAAAGGAGCCATATGGACGTAAAATATCATGTATATATCAATAGTACAAAACATATGTTCCAAAATGCCACATAGGCATACAACAAACAACACTAATACATAGTCATTTCCCTCTAGGGGAAGGAAATAGATCTCGTGCTGCCTTCGAAATTCGACTGGATGGAGTGACTGTTGCTTCTCTTGTCTTTCGAACACGCATGCTACTCCTCCTCTCTTCACTTTGGACCTTCAACTGATACAATTAAAAGTAAATATGTTAAAACATAGAAATTGAATTGTGGAATGGAATATAACAAAATATATAATCACTTACCACATATATATAGTCATCATGCACATTTACAACATCACCACGTCCACGATCTGGAGTGACAATCACTTGTAGGAACCATGAAGATAGAAATTAAAATACATAAAATTATTGTGAAAATTTTCTATAATAGACCATAAAAGAGCAAATATAATGTCAAATCGACTAATCTATTCCATACCTCTCTCAATGGATCGGAACTGGCTATTGCTACAACCACTCCAAGATCCATTGTGCCACCAACATCAATAGGGCTATCTCTTATCAACATCTGCAGTGAAACAATATCTCAGGTATCATGTTGATATAGGAGAACATAATGTGACACGATCAAGGAATACTTGAATGCAATGTTTGTGTTTCTCATCAATTTTTTAGATTTGTATATACGCAAATTTACGAAAACTAGCTAACATAGATTTACAACACCATTAATGAATAAAGGCTACCTTAGTGTACATTGTTTAAGGATATGAATCGCGAGGTGTGGAGGAAGAAGGTGCACCAGGAAACTATTTGAAATCCGAAGCATGTTATGAGACAAACATTCAAATATAACATTCAACTGTTCAAATGCAATAATAATATCTTTAATACTAGTTGCATACCTGTGGAATCATCATCGAGAATGTATAAGGGTCTGTAGGAATAAAGCATCCCTCATGAACAGTGTGACCCTAAAATTTCATCATATCAAAATTCTACTAATTTAGTTATTCTTAAATTTCAAAATATATTTTAATAAACAACATTAAAATAACTTGCTAAATTTTACCTGCGTGTCAATGTCGAATTTATCATTCAAAATATCATCTATGAAAGCCATCGCCTCTGCAACTGACGTAGGCTGTGTAGCAGCATCACGAGGACCTTGATAATCGTACGTGCAAACAACACCACAAGCGCCACAATGGTGGGGTGGAGCTCGAGGCCTACACATCTCCTCCACACCAGGCTCTACTAGAGGACTCGCACATTGTAAAATGGTCTGGGTGAGTGAGCCAATCGACTTCATCATGTCCACCTCTATAATTTCCTTAACAATGGCAGGAACAACGACATGCTCCACCATGGGTCTTCCCAAGGCTCTCGGTGCCAATGGTGGATTACGTTGTGCAATAGGTCTATTGTGTGTGGAGCCCCCACCCTACCCTGAAAGTCTAAGATGTCAAAATAGTTTGGCATTTTATTGAGGACAAACTCGCAATAGAGTTTCCTTAAAAAGTATTACGGCACCTCATGGTTATTGCATGGAGGTTGGTCAAATACCATCCACCACCACTCCCAAAATTTGATTCTAATTAAATCATGGTGGCACCAATGGATGGGGAACCTCCTGCATGCATGGGACAAAGGTTCATTGGTTTTTGGGTCTTTAAATAGGGCACACAACTTGGCTTTGCTAATTTTTAGTTTTTTGACATCTGCATATGATAAACCATTAGCATAAAATTGCCTTATCTCGTCTCTCTTAGTTGAACAAAAATTCATTTGCTCACTCATTTCTCCTACATGAGTTAAAATTGACTTCAATGATTCAACAATCCCTCTTCTATAAGGGTGGGTTTCAACATGCTCGGTTAATCTTGCAATTAATTGTTGAAGGTCTATTTTATTATTTTCAATTTGATTTTGGATATTTTCTTGTGTTCCTTGAGGATGCCTATGAATTGATGGAGGGGTTTTGGGTTGTTCTTGTATAGGAGGCTCTTCATGAGGGGGTGATTGTGCATTCTCAATGTTTTGAGGTGGAGATTCATTCCCTGAGAATTAGAACAAAGTTTTATTATAAAAATCTATTTAACATGGCATTCCAAATCAAATTCGAAATAAATAGAATAGAAATACACACCTCTTTGCAATCTTTGACCTCTCCGACGTGTTGGCGACATCCTCATGGAAAATGGTGAGCTAAGGATGCAAAGAATGAAAGAGTTTTGGCGAGCGCGAGTTGCAGACCTCAATTCCTCCTCCTCAAGCCGCGGGTTGAACATAAAATGAGGGTTCCAAACCCGTTTTTTGTTTTTATGTGTAGAAACACATTTGGCGCATGCCAAATTTGGCATGCGCCAAATTGCTCTTTTTTTTTCATTTGGCGTGCGCCAAAGGCCTTGTTTCGGGTTTTTTTGAATAATTTTTTCAATTTGGCACCTAAATTGTGTCACAAATTGGTGCACTTACCCAGTTACATTCTAACTCATTCTCACCTCTACTTATTGAGGTGCCTCTCCTCTCATTATTTAAGACTCAAGCAAGCAAGCCTAAGGCTAAATCTCTCTCTCTCTCTCTCTCTCTCTCTCTCTCTTTGTGAAGTCAAACCCTAGGAGTTTTGCAAGACTCCATATGAAACAAGAGACTGTCTAAAAGATGTTGTGAAATCAAGCCCACCACCTCATCTATCTTATTCCTATGCTAAAATATCTCAAATTGATGAGTCAATGCTAGTTGTACTTCATCCAAAGTGGACCATAATTTTGAATGCACAAGACAAATTAGTGGGGGGATGAATTAGTTGTACATTAAAACATCAAAACCCTCATTAACATTTATATTAGAATTAATCCTTTAACCCTTAACAACCATTAAACCCTTATCATGCATTAGAAGAACATAAACATGAGAAACAACAATGCAAACACATCCAAACACATGAGAAAATTGGATTTACATGAAAAACCTAAGAAGGAAAAACCACAGTGAGTATTAGCTCACAATATATAGTAATTCCAACATTGAATACAATAGGCTCGCTATTGAAGGGCTCACTACCCAAAAGAAAAGAAGGGTTCACTGCCAATGGCTCACTACTAGATTATAAAGAAGAAGAAAAAATATTGTTACAAGGAGAAATCCATCTTAGAGAAACAAAAAAGTTCCACCACTACTTCACCAAAACATTCACACTCTCTCTGTAAAATGTAGACACCTTCTGCTCACTGCTTCCAATAGTCTTAGGCATTAAATCTCACACTGAATTTCATACTTTCACACTTCACATCTCAACACTTATTATTACACCCATCACACCTTTATCCTCCATTAAATCATCACTCATATATACCATCTTCAACCTTGAAAACAATTCACAAGGTGGGCTATGCACCTCAAACATGAAAATTCAAATTAGGTCAACACTAAATCATTCCCATGATGGAGATGAATGAAGGCGAACCACATCACACCTTAAATCAGACCCAAATACATAATACATGCTACACCACACTTCCAAAAAAATCAAAGCATATCCGCAATTAGTGTAAACACCCAAGGTCAATCAAACTTGTGTTAACACCATTAAACAATTAAGTACAAACTTCCTTTGATCCAAATACAAATCACAGACCACACACAACAATTTAACATAATCTGGAATATTCCATCAACACCTTAAAATCCAAAAAATCCTTCACAACATCATATACTAGAACATATTCATTCTGCACAACCAACTAACCTTCGACACACTATGACACCTGAATCCAACCTTGTGGAGCACCAAAACATAAAAAAATCATACTGAAGATAGATACTATCATTATAAACACACTTCTAGATCCACAAGACCAAAAACCAAATTGCGGTGAAAATGTTGAACAAAACCATTTCTCCCAAACAACACTGCTTACATAGTTCACACATTGGTGAACACAACTTTCTCTGCACAACGATCTAGAATCTAAGATTGTGGATATAACACTTTTAACACCTTTGATCAAGATATCTAAACTAAATAGGAAAATCTTCATCCATGAAGTAATGTAGAGTAGTGCACTGAACACCACTCTGTCACACTGAACACTCTTCACCACACCGTTTCCTCTTTTATTCAAATTTTCTCAAAAGCACTTGGAAACTAGGCACCAAAAACACCTTCTCATCATCTGGAACACTTCTACAACATCTCAACCACACAAGAGGTTTAACATCACCAAATCATGCTCATCAAAGCAACACTAAAGGTTGACATCAGTGATACTACTAATGACAACATAATGTAACCAATTAAAGCATCTTCACAGACTTCCGACAATCTCCCCATAGACTTGTTGACATCAATGCAACAAAAAATATTTGTTGACATCAATGCCAAAAAATATATTTGTTGACATCAATGCAACAAAAAATATTTGTTGACATAAAGGACAACACAAACTTCCAACAATACCCCCTTTTTCATTGATGGAAACACATGGAAAAACCATCAACAACAAAAACACCAACTTTGATCACCAAAACATATACTACACCATAGTGCACACTGCTCCCCCTTACACAAGCATCTATACTTTCCAACACTTTCTCAAGACTTCTCTCCTCCTTACTTCATATGGTTTTTTAGTTAACTCTCTCTCCCCATTTGACATCAATGGAAAAGGGTGACATACTTGTATCTCTCCCATTTGATATTAAACATACATACTTTCTCTTCCCCAAAGGCAACACTTATAAGGGACAACAACTACTCTGCAACTACCTTTCCTTTTACTGCACTCTATTTTCTTCACACCTTCTCTTCACACTAACCAACAAAAATTGCTCATATCCTTTGAAACAACTGACAAAAGATAACACATGTATACCAAACAATGGCAATACTTACTCCCCTTGACTGCAACAACCAACAATGCCACTACCCACTCCCCTTGAGAGGTAGCCACCAAAATTAGTCTAGAACAAGGAATGAACCTTGAGATCCATTGGATTGATGCATATCCTTATGCATGTATTTGAAAGAAGGAGGGGCAATAGCCCCCAACTTCTCTCGGAGATACTCAAAATTATCCTTAGGAAGAGCCTTCGTGAAGATATTTGCAAATTGATCCTTAGTAGGCATATACTCCAATTTAACCTTATTCTCTACAAAATTCTCTCTCAAAAAGTGATCTTAGATTAAAATATGATTTTTCCTTAAATGCATTACTAGATTCTTTGAAATATTAATAACATTTGTATTATCACAAAAGATAAAAATAGGTTCATCGTATATAACTCTGATATCCTTCAAAGTTTTCTTCATCCATAGCACTTGTGTGCAACATGATTCTACATTAATATATTGTACCTCTATAATAGATAATGATACTGAATCTTGCTTCTTGCTTAGCCAAGACACCAACTTGCTTCCAAGAAAGAAAGCACCACCACTTGTACTTTTTTGTCATCCAAACAACCTGCCCAATTTGCATCTGTCTAAGCACTCAAAGAGAAATCAATATTCTTTAGATACCACAAGCCATATTATAGAGTGTCTTTCAAGTATTTGACTATTCTATTTACTACTGCCACATGTGACTCTTTGGGATCTTCTTGAAATCTAGCCACAAGATAAACTGCATGCATGATATCTAGTCTAGTAATAGTTAGATATAGCAGTTCTCCAATCATTGATCTATACTTGCTTTGATTAGTCTTAGGATATTCTTCATTCTTACTAAGTTTACAACCAATAACCATGGGAGTACATACCAGTTTAGAGTCTTCCATCCCAAACTTCTTAACATTTCCTTGACATACATAGATTGTGAAATGAATATCTCTTTCTTTGTATGATTGATTTGAAGTCCAAGGAAGAAATTTATCTCCCCAAATATAGACATCTCAAACTCTTTCTACATCTCTTCTACAAATCTCTTGCACATGCTTTCATTACCTCAAAAGATTATATCATCAACATACACCACCACAATCAAGATTTGATCTTTTTCAACTTTGAAATAAAGATTACCATCTACGATACCTTTATTGAATCCTTGTTGCAACAAGTACCTATCCAATCTTGCATACCAAGTTGTAGGAGCTTGTTTGAGTCCATATAATGACTTCTTCAATCTGCAGACCATTTCAGGATTATCTAATAAATGAAAGCCTTCTTGTTGTTCAATATAAACCTCTTCTTCCAACTCACCATTCAAGAATGTAGACTTCACATCCATCTAATAGACTTTGAAATCCTTATGTGCTACAAAAGCCAAAAACATCCTAATAGCTTCCATTCTTGCCACTAGAGAAAATGCCTCCTCAAAATCTATTCCTTCTACAAGTCTTTCCTTGTTTCTTACCACTTCTCATTCTCATTTAGCTTGTTTCGAAATACCCACTTAGTTCAAATCAAATTCTTGTTCGTAGGTCTTGGGACAAGTTTTGAAGTTTGATTCACTACAACAGAACGAGAAAATAGCACCTAAAATAACACTAGATTTTAGTTATTTCAGTCCACGAATCGGGTGATTTGGTTGGTGCTAAAATAAGCACAAACAAGCATGGTCTTCTCGGCGCCGACCGTTGCATCGAACTTCACGCTGTAGTTAGCGTCGGGAAATCACAACATTCACGTTAGCACCCAAAATAGCGCTAGGAACTAGCACCTCTTCAGCTGCCTAAAATAGCACCAAAAATAACGTTGGAAGTAATGCCAAAATTGGTGCCCAATTCGGCTTCCAATTTTGCTTCTATGTCTACTCCCATTTTTGCTTCCAGTTTTGCTTCCAGGTTTTCTTCAGGTTTTGCTTCCACTTTTACTTTCGATTTTGCTTCTGGCTTTGCTTCCAATTTTGCTTCCACTTTTGCTTCCGATTTTGCTTCCATTTTTGCTTCCGGTTTTGCTTCTAGGTTTGCTTCTAGTTTTGCTTCCGGTTTTGCTTCAACTTTTGCTTCTAGTTTTGCTTCTGTTTTTGCTTCCAGTTTTGCTTCCAATTTTGCTTCCAATTTTGCTTCCATTTTTGCTTATGATTTTGATTCCAAGTTGGCTTCCAATTTTGCTTCCGTTTTTGCTTCCAGTTTTGCTTCCGATTTTGCTTCCAATTTTGCTTCCAAGATTGCTTCTGGTTTGCTTCTAGTTTGGCTTCCATTGTTGCTTCCTTTTTTGCTTCTAAAAATGCTTCTTGTTTTGCTTCCATTTATTAATTTAATATGTTTTATTAAAATTCAATTAGTTAAATATATCTAAATTTAATTAGTTAAATATATCGTGCCTCTTAAATAACTCATATGATTATATAGTAAGTAATTTAATTATTTAACTCATATGATTAAATAACAAGATATATATATATATATTTTTTGGGTCGGTAACACGAAATTTTTGTATTGCTTGTAAATATAAAAAAATACATCTATTGTTCAATGTCATTACCAACCAAAAGAGCTTAACACTTCTTTGATTTTTTCAATTAAGTTCTGGAGGTGCCAAGCATTAATTTTACCTTTTATCACCACTTGAATTGTTATTGTAACATGATCATCATCTATAATTAAAAAAAATGAGTCAAATATCTATAATTTAATTAAATTTGACATCCGTCATGAGCAGTAAATTAAATCATCGACCACTTTTAATATATATAAATTGACAAGTCAATGCTGATAAGATCATCATCATATATAACTTAAACAAGTGAAAGTCAAATATACCAGTACATCAAAAACATGTCAAACTGATACATGTACAAATGACATAATAAAATTGATAAATTATGTAACTCAAACTGATACAAGTCAAGATGATACATGTCCAAATGATATAGTGAAAATGATACATGTCAATATGATACAACTCAATAATATAGTACTATAGGCTATGAAAATGATACATATGATAGTAACCATGAAAAAAATCATCATAACGATATATCAACAATGATCCATGATGCAGTCTATATGATCATGAATGTCAATAGTTACTACCACCAACTGTCTCATCATGATCATGATCATCATCGTCGTCATCATCATTGTCATCAACCTCGGTGTCTTCCGTATCTGCATCATTAACATCCTCTACCATGTGATCTATACCAACATAACCAACATTTTGTGGATCTATATCATGTTGAGGATCATCTTGATCTTCTGGAAGACCCGTGTTCTGCAAAAAAAACATTTAGAATAAAAAGTTATTATTTATTTCATGCAATAATTTATTTTTCTGTTATATATCTAATATTACAACATATGAGATGAAACTATAATCATATTAAATCATATCAAAGTGCACATACCATAATAAAATTTCAAAAAAGTTACAGCTAATACTGGTGAGTCAGGAGAAACTTCAGCTTTCAAAAACAAAGCCAATTAGGCTGGCAGACTTGTGGATCATACCAACATTTGGTGGAAGAGGAAGAAAGATGTACTCCACATGTACACCATTCCTCAATCTTCGCTTGATGGCATCAAGGAATATTTTAACTCCATGGATATAAAATATTATGAAAGCAGAATGAACTTGAACTGGCGGCCAATTTTGAAGACTATTACTAATGATCCAAATAAATTTATTGAAGATGTTGGCTGAGAATTTTTGAATATGGAAGCTACTGATTCTGATTCTGATAATTCAAAAGAGTCAGATCAAGGATATAAACCCTTTGATGTAGAAGAGGAATCATAATCAGATTTCATGTAGCCACCATCAAGAGTGTTACAAGCCAATTAACAAGATGGAGGAAATTCTTATATAAGGATAATTTTCAATGTTGCAAGTACTAGATTTAATGCCAACTACAATGGCAACATTGAAATTCCCTAGCAGTATTTATGTTAAGGAAATTTCCTTTAGATGCAAGGATTCAGAGAACATCAACCATGTGGTACAAATGATTAAATCCCAGAGATGATCTATAGCAATGAAAGAGTCTGAAAAAGCAGAGAGAGCTACATTGGTGACTCAGGAGAAGCTTCAAATTTCAAAAAAAAAGGCAATTAGGCTGGCAGACGTGTGGATTAGGCCAACATTTGGTGGAAGAGGAAGAAAGATGACTGGAACTCTAGAGGCCCACCATACTGGATTTCGGTATTCAACCATGAGAGCAGAAGAGGGAGCTGATATCATGTATCAAAACATTAAGCATGCATTCTTCCAGCCAACGGAGAAGGAGATGATTACTTTGATTAATTTTCAGTTGCATAACCATATCATTGTGTGGGAACCAAGAAGATCAAGGATGTCTAGTTTTATGTGGAGGTAATGGATGTGGTCAAAACTTTAGGAGGGGCAAGAAGGTCAATGTATGATCCTGATGAAATTGAGGAAGAACAACAAGAGAGGGACATGAAAATTAAAATCAATGTAGAGTTTCAAGGATTTGTCAAGTGAGTAAGAGAGTTATGGGAGCAACCTCATCTAAAATATTTTGAACTAGAGTTTGATATAACATTTAGAGAGCTTGGTTTTCATGGAAGAGGAAGAAAGATGATTACTTTGCTTCATTTTCATTTGCATAACCATACCATGGCGTGGGAACCAAGAAGACCAAGGATGTCTAGTTTTATGTGGAGGTAATGGATGTGGTCCAAACTTTAGGAGGGGCAAGAAGCTCAATGTATGATCTTGATGAAATTGAAGAAGAACAACAAGAGAGGGATAGGAAAATTAAAATCAATGCAGAGTTTCAAGGATTTGTCAAGCGAGTAAGAGAGCTATGGGAGCAGCCTCATCTAAAATATTTTGAACTAGAGTTTGATGTACCATTTAGAGAGCTTGGTTTTCATGGAGTTCCTTTTGAAGCCTCTACTTTTATTGTTCATATGGTAAAATGTTTGGTAGTGTTGGTGGAATTACCTTTCTTAGTAATCACTATTAGTGAGATTGAGATTATTAATCAATTAGGCACTAATTTCCTGTAGCAATGAAAGAGTCTGAAAAGGTAGAGAGAGCTACATTGGTGACTTAGGAGAAACTTCAGCTTTCAAAAACAAAGGCAATTAGGCTGGAAGATGTGTGGATCAGGCCAGGATTTGGTGGAAGAGGAAGGAAGATGACTGGAAATCTGGAGGCCCACCAAAATGAATTTTAGTATTCAACCATGAGAGCAGAAGAGAGAGATGATATCATGTATCAAAAAATTAAGCATGCATTCTTCCAAGCAGCGGAGAAGGAGATGATTACTTTGCTTCATTTTCATTTGCATAACCATATCATTGTGTGGGAACCAAGAAGATCAATGATGTCCATTTTTATGTGGAGGTAATGGATGTGGTCCAAAATTTAGGAGGGGCAAGAAGGTCAATGTATGATCCTGATGAAATTAAGGAGAACATCAAGAGAGGGACAAGAAAAATAAAATCAATGCGGAATTTCAAGGATTTGTCAAGCGAGTAAGAGAGCTATGGGAGCAGCCTCATCTAAAATATTTTGAACTAGAGTTTTATATACCATTTAGAGAGCTTGGATTTCATGGAAGAGGAAGAAAGATGATTACTTTGATTCATTTTCATTTGCATAACCATATCATGGCATGGGAACCAAGAAGATCAAGGATGTCCAGTTTTATGTTGAGGTAATGGATGTGGTCCAAACTTTAGGAGGGTCAAGAAGGTCAATGTATGATCCTAATGAAATTGAGGAAGAAAAACAAGAGAGGGACATGAAAAATAAAATTAATGTAGAGTTTCAAGGATTTGTCAAGCGAGTAAGAGAGCGATGGGAGTAGCCTCATCTAAAAGATTTTGAACTAGAGTTTTATATAGCATTTAGAGAGCTTGGTTTTCATGGAAGAGGTAGAAAGATGATTACTTTGCTTCATTTTCATTAGCATAACCATACCATGGTGTGGGAACCAAGAAGACCAAGGATGTCTAGTTTTATGTGGAGGTAATGGATGTGGTCTAAACTTTAGGAGGGGCAATAAGGTCATTGTATGATCCTTATGAAATTGAGGAAGAACAGTAAGAGAGGGATAGTAAAAATAATATCAATGCAGAGTTTCAAGGATGTTTCAAGCCAGTAAGAGAGCTATGGGAGCTGCCTCATCTAAAATATTTTGAACTAGAGTTTGATGTGCCATTTAGAGAGCTTGGTTTTCATGGAGTTCCTTTCGAAGCCTCTACTTTTATTGTTCCTACGATAAATTTTTTGGTAGAGTTGGTGGAATTACCTTTCTTAGTAATCACCTTAGTGAGATTGAGATTGTTAATCAATTAGGCGCTAATTTCCTATAGCAATGAAAGAGTCTAAAAAGGCAGAGAGAGCTACATTGGTGACTCAGGAGAAACTTCAGCTTTAAAAAACAAAGGCAATTAGGCTAGCAGATGTATGCATCATGCCAAAATTTGGTGGAAGAGGAAGAAAGATGACTGGAACTCTGGAGGCCCACCATAATGAATTTCTGTATTCAACCATGAGAGCATAAGAGAGTTGATATTATGTATCAAAACATTAAGCATGCATTCTTCCAACCAACGGAGAAGGAGATGATTACTTTACTTCATTTTCATTTGCATAACCATATCATGGCGTGGGAACCAAGAAGACCAAGGATGTCTAATTTTATGTGGAGGTAATGAATGTGGTCCAAAATTTAGGAGGGGCAAGAAGGTCAATGTATGATCCCAATGAAATTGAGGAAGAACAACAAGAGAGAGATAGTAAAAATAATATCAATGCAGAGTTTCAAGGATTTGTCAAGCTAGTAAGAGAGCTATGGGAGAAGCCTCATCTAGAATATTTTGAACTAGATTTTGATATAACATTTAGAGAGCTTGGTTTTCATGGAGTTCCTTTCAAAGCCTCTGATTTTATTGTTCCTACAACAAACTATTTGGTAGAGTTGGTGGAATTACCTTTCTTAGTAATCGCTATTAGTGAGATTGAGATTGTTAACCTTGAGAGAGTAGGACTTGGGCAAAAGGAATTTGATATGGCTATTGTTTTCAAAGACTTCAAGTGGGATGTACTCCGCATGTACGCCATTCCTCAATCTTTACTTGATGGCATCAAGGAATGTCTGAACTCCATGGATATAAAGTATTATGAAAGCAGAATGAACTTGAATTGGTGGCCAATTTTGAAGACAATTATTGATGATCTAGATAAATTTATTAAAGATGTTGGTTGGGAATTTTTGAATATGGAAGCTAGTGATTCTGATTCTGATAATTCAGAAGAGTCAGATCAAGGATATGAACTCTCTGATGTAGAAGAGGAATCCGAATCAAATGAGGAAGGTTCAGAAGATGAATCTCTTATGGATTCAAAGGAGGATGAAGAAGAAGAAGAATATTCTGAAGAGGAGGAAGGTAAAACATGGGATGAATTAGAAGCCAAAGCCATAAATACAGATAAGGAAAAAGGATTCGAGTCTAACAGTGAAGAGGAAAGATGACAATGAAAGGTAAAAGCTACAGGGAAGTCTCGGGCACCTGATATTAGAGATTCAAGAGGAATGCCTACCAAGAGGCATAAATTCATACGAATTGAGTTCATCTACATCCTTCTATTATTTATTCATGCACATAAACAATCATCTTGTAATCATAATATTTGAGCTCTATTTACTCATCCTATGCATCAATAAACAACTCAACACAAGAGATACCAATTGACATATTAACACAACAATATCCAACTAAGTTATTGAAAATCAACTATTGATACCTTGTTCTCCATCAAGATTACAAAATCATTCCACTTTTTGTTTTGTAACATATTCTTTTCAAATTGCTTTGGATGGTGGCCATATTTCTCCTCCTGTCAAAACATGGCACATGGAATAGTTAAACTAATTAATATGCAATCATTTACTTTTTCCAAGGAAAAAATAAATCATTTAACATATTAAATATACTTACAAATGTACAGCTTAAGGCCTATAAACCTTTCTGGCCACTGCGATGCATGGCACAAAGGTTCTCAAGCCTAGTCTTGGAGGCCTTGTCCTGAAACATATACTAATTCAATTTAACTATGCACAAATAAAGTTTAAATATCGTTTAATAAATTTGATATAATCTTATGAGAAAACTCAAATACCTGCATACTCTCCTCACTAGACTTCCTCTATGCATCAGACTTCTCATATGCTTTTACAAGCTCTTTCCATACTTTCACACTTACATCACTTTACCGAAATCTCTTGCAGTTTTGAGACATTCGTAGCTTTATCTTATTTATAGACCAACCTGTGCCAAATTCATTCTCCATGTCATGGATAACTGCTTTTTTTAGGTGCATGGGTATCTTTGAGAATGGAAAATATAGATGGTCTTTGAACTGTTGAAGGCATGATTCCTTCAACCTATTCACAAACGTTTTCCCAGAATTCATCATTTGGACTTCCCTTGAAACCACCTCGTATTCTATCTTCGTATTGTAGCTACCTATGCAAGATTGAAAATATGGCATGGTGGAAAAGTCTGTGTCCCAGGAGTGGAAGTCTCTACTCCCTGTTCCACATTCTTAGAGTTTACTGTTACTAATTTCCTCCTGGATCTTTTGCAAGATCTAGGACTGGTTGGGGAATCAACTAATTCCCTTTGACACAGTTGATTTGTTTGCAATGTTTGAGGAGCGTTACCGGATTATTTTTCTATGTATCTAGCAAGTGTTGTCTAGTCTACATTAACCAATTTGTTCACTACCTCTACCCCCAATGTGAAAGAAAATTCATCATTATCTTTGTTAGTCTCACGTCCCTATATATATATATTTTAAATTATATTTCTTCTTTTAAATTTAGAAATAAAAAGTAAAAAGTAAAATTCAAAGAAACAATGAAAACATTTACAAATCTATAAATTGACAATGAATTACCTCATTGTGTATAGAGTTTTCTGACAATGCTTGCTTCCCTCCATTGCTTCACATTTTGAGGCAACCTAGGGAAAATTATTTTTGTCCAGTATGTGGAGGAAAACGAAGTACACATTGTCAGGTTTTCGTCCAGTTTGTGGTATGAAAGTTTTGTTTAGTGGGCGAATATGTTCATTGGGTTTTCTTAGTGTTGATATAACCTAGGGAAAATATGTTCGCTTTGTTTGTTTAGTGTTGATAACCTTATCATGAAAAATATTTCATAATGCAATCTTGCACGAATTTGTAATGGCATCGATGACTATGGAATGACTGGGAAAAACGAAGTGGTTTCTACATTTATTTTCAGTAGTTGCTCAACAGTGACCAACCCAATTCCTAGATTTTCCAAGCAGTTCACTATTTCCTTAATACCCAGGTTAGGGAAAGAATACAGAGGCATCCTCGCTTCGTGCTATAATATTTTGAGCCAAAGCTCAAATGGGTAGGGTAAATTTTTTTGTTGGTTTCTCAAAGGTTTTACAATTTATAATGATGGGACAATTTAGAGGTTGCCTGGAATGGTTAGGCCATGAACCAATAAACAATCAAAAATTCAAATGCAATACAAAGAGAAGTAAACAATCATGAATTCAACCAATGAAAAAAATATTGTAAGCTTACCTATGGTGTCACAAACTAAATCAAATTTCTCATGAGTTGCTGGTTGCACCCTACTCTCTTCCTTTGCACGATGTGTCACAAACTAAATTGAATTTCTCATCAGTTACTGGTAGCACCTTGCTCTCTTCCTTCGCGTGACATTTTTCCCTTTTTTTGTCATCTGATTTCTTTCTTCACACGAGAAATTTTTAATTTTTTAATTTTGATTCATTATTCGATGCTTTAGTCGGCGTTAGTTAACGCCAACTTCATCGCCGACTCTTGGCCGTAAATGTAATATTTTTGGGACGTATAAGGTGGTGTGAAGTGCGCCTAATTTAGCACCTACCATTGCTCTATAGTGACTATTTTCATTGTTGTGTATCACATGATCCATAGTGTTGGAAATAATTCCAACTCTTGCCTTATTTTTGTGACCACCGTTGTCCCGTGTCTCCTTCATCAGCTCGGTGTGGTAGAGAATTTTTTACCACTGTCTTGCAAGGTGTGTCATCCTTCTCTGCGGTAGTGTAGTGAAAGCTTCTGTGGCGGAACTCGAGTCTTCCTTATGCTCCTGGAAGTGTTGTGGTGACTCATGCAATACTACATGTCTTCTACCATTGGCGTGCGGTAGTGCGGTGACCACGCTGTCCCGCAACTCCTTCATCAACTTGATGTGGTAGAGTGGTTTTTACCGCGGTCCCACAAGTTGATTTTTCCTTCTCGACAGTAGTGCGGTGAAAGATTCTATGGTGGTATTTTTATTCATAGAGGAGGCCATGGAGAGAGGGCGTGGATGGCGTAGAAATAATAAATCGCTGAGACAAAAGTGGGTGGAAATAGATGAGACAAGGAAATTTGTAGATACAATAGAGGTAAGAGGAGAAAACAACCTCAACCAAAGGAGGAAGGTGTTTATGAATTCACAAATTCTACAACATAGAGGAGATAAAGTCATTTTTTTGTCCATGAGGTCTTTGAGGTCAAAATTATTGGTTGAAAATGCACAGGAATGGTGATTAAATGCGATTTTATGATCAAGGGAAAAGTTTGAAAATTAGGATAGCCAAAACATGATATCAATATGTCAAATATATGACTAAAGTGAGGTTTTTTATTCGATAGCATATTCGTTGAAATGATATAATTGGTGTACTAAACATTATTTACTATGTTGTGTATTATAGGGACGGGACGAGGCCATGGCAACAAATCATGTCATATCAAATGAGGACACAACGGATGAAGCGGGACATCAAGTACTCAAATTTTGACTTAACTTAGGAAAAAAATATTTGATGGCATTTTGTGATACATCCATAATTTTTCATAGTATTATTGAAATTTATAATGTATTATCCAATCTTGACATAAACTAATGCATGTTGTTGATTATTTAGATGGATATTAGAGCAAATGCAGAGCCTAAGCTCTCAACTAGCAAAATAACAAGATATGTATGTGGACATGAACCTAAAACTGTTAAATCATGTAGATGATAGTGGGTGGAAGAGGATATGATAATGGATACTGCAAACACAAAAAATGATTGCACTAAAGAAGAGATAGGTCAGGACTATAGTACATGGGATGAATACTTTGAGAAAATTGTTGTTTGTGGATTTTCTTGTTGGGGTTATCATACGAGAACGTTTTGGATCTAAAATCTAAAACCAGTAGCGCCTTAGTGACTTTCTTTTCAAATCACTCCAGAAGCACTAACAACTATGCCATAAAGCGGAAACAGGCACAATAGTTCTCCCCCATTGATCCTTTTGAGAAAAGCACATGCAAAACTAAAGCCAGATTCAACAACATGAACAGAAAAAACAAATGAACACACAAATTTACGTGGGAAAACCCTTTCAGGTAAAAAACACCACACTCCAAAAGATAGAGCCATTGTATTATTCAACAACAAATGATTAAAATACAATATCAGGCTCATAGATATTATAGGAGTTACATCTTGTTCATCTGGAGAAAAATGAGCAACAACATAGATCTGCAACCTTGCACTGTTACAATGTCTTCACAAGACATACAATGAAAATTCCCTTCAGCTCTTCAACCCACTCGCATAACCAGCCTTTCAGCCAACACAACCTAGTGATCATTTCAGGTTCACATCTGCTCAGGTTCTAAGTGTCTCAGTGTTTGCGGTTTCAATGCTTTGCGCATACCACTCAAACACACACTCTCTGATCTCTGACCAAGCTCACCGATCATGGAACTGTCGATCCGTCGATCATTCGATCTGATCTCCATCAACATGCTCTACTTTTAGCTTCAGCTTCTCAGCTTCGGCTTACTAACGATCAACATTCAGCCTCGCCTTTCGACTCAACATCAATCGGCATCTCCATCGGCCTCAGGCCGAACTCTCAGCTTCCAGTTAGAATAACTTCTCCTCCACACATCAAATGATCATTAGGGTCTCATAATACCGTACCGACAAGCTTCATCATCTCAGGTTGCATGCACCACCTTTACAACTGACACCGAGCTTCCCAATAATCAATTCACACTCAGATCAAACCCTCGAGACATGTGCACAAGCTTTCGATCACTAGCCATTGATTTCCAACAACGATGCAAAATCAACCAATGAGATTTTGCCATGTGTCACACTACCATTCGTCCACTGCTTGTAGATCGGTCACCCTGAGCTCCATCACTAACCATCAGTCAAACCTTTGAGGTTGGCGGTCAAAAAATCTATCGCTATCCAAGAGAAAATCGCTCAAGGTATGGCGATTTGCCAAACAACTGCCAACAACCAACATACTCTCGTGGAACCGCTAGCCAAACTACCGCGGTCAGGAGGCAACCACCTTCACTAATACCGACCATCATCGTAGTCGAGCCCACCGAGACACACATCCACCGCTCATGGAAATTCAGGGCATCAGGGAGGGAATCTCCATTATTCCCTCGAGCTGGCCCGAAACAAGCTTATGAAGTTACCATGTGGCAATCGCTCCTACGCTCCGATGCGAGTAGTCCTCAGCTCCTACCGAGCCACCTCTAAGCCATTGGAGCTCCTTCAGGGAATATCTAGCAGCATCCTCTCTATTCCCCAAGGAAATCCCGAGGCACTGACAAGTGTCCACGACCTGACAACCCTTCACATAAAGCAACTCAGGGCCCACCTTCACTTCGCTGCGCTCACCGCTCTAGGAAGCTGCCACGCGTCACGCACACAGGCGATTCCACTCAACAAAAAGGCACTTGGCTATACCTGTCTTAAGATGCCATGGAATGCAGCCAACACTATCAGATCAAAGCAATCACCACCGTCGATCAGGTTCATCGCCACTTGGTCCAACTTCAATCACTCAACATATATTGACATATCGGTGGGACATGAAATGTCACCCGCTGATATGAGAAAGCTTTGTCAATTAAGCCAAACCTCACTGCATCGGCACATTGGTGGAACAACACAAAGTCTCCCACCGATAGCAATCATCAGTCGATAAAGCATGTCGCCAAGCCAGACTCGTCGGGCCATCGCCGAAACACCTCCAGGAGTCCCACCAACTAGACAAAGTCTCGACGACAAGGAATATGTTGAAAACATAAAGTCCTCGGACCAATGTGATACAAGCCAATGAGATTGAGGCACATTTTCCAAAAATCTCCCACTTGACGAAAACTTGATGGCTTCCACCAAAACCCGAAAAACAAGAATCTCTCCACAATGCCTCCATGCTCCAAACGAGACACCTGCAACAACATCCGAGATTTCCACCAACACAGGCAACAGTTCTGACCATCCTTCACAGGAAAAAGGAACAAGCCAAGGCAAAAATGCATGAGCCTCCGAAACACAAGCATCAGATCCTTAGGATGGCAAAGGGATCAAGCTGCCACCACTCCATTGTTCTCAATTTCTATCCAGAAGCAGCACCAACTTCAAAGCTCTCGAACATGAACACAAAACGTGAAGTCCTTCTCCAGAATAAGATAAACCATCAGCTAGAACAACAACCAAAAAAATGACTGCTCCCATCCAACTGATCAAACCCACGTGACTAAAAATAGCACACACAACTCGTGCTAATCTATCCAATCACCCATACCTCCAAGGTATGCACATCAGTAAACTCATGCCATCACATATTCACCCATCAATTGCAGAAAAAGCACCATGTGCCAACTGGCCAAAAGACCAAACACATCCAGGTACTCCCACTACAAGGGTAATGTCTAGATGAATGCAAAGAACCAGAATGAGTGCATTCAACGCGTCTCTTCGTTAGCATCTCAGAAAACAAGGCACCATCACAAGTGATCCAGGCATACCAAGTTCACCAATCATAGCACATAGAAGAGCATAACCATGTAGTACCAAGGAACATCCATAATGATATGCAAACCTGCAAACCAAACATGCCCTTCTACAAACACTTCTATATGCCAGATGTGTCTAGTATGATCTTCTTCACATCCCAAAAGGGAAACCACTCAAGGAAGATCAAACCAACCCATATTCTTATCTCCTACCAGTTCTAAAAAAAACCAGGACTAGGAGATAAACTATGCTTTCCACCTTCCACTATGGATCCTCCAAAATCTTAAACAACAATTCAAGATCCATATCATGAAAAAAAGCATAAAACACATCTAAAAGATATAATGGGCAAATACCTCTCAGAAGAACTTCACTGCCGAGAAGACCAAAGGGAAAAAGATGCTCCTCCAGGATATAACAACCGCCATGACTTATCCAAGAGCAATCTCCTTATCGATCTTTGTTGAACTCACGTTCAACCAAGGTGTAGACTACTCGGACTTTCAACTATAAACAGTAGCAACATACTCGCCTTCTTCTCCATGCATCCATGAGCACCAGCAACCGATCATCTCATGCTAAACTCCAATCTACATTACTGCAACGAACATGAAGTTCTCAAGCACATGACTAATGCACTCAAAACACAGAGAAACACCAGACCACTGTCAAAGCTCCAAACCTAGGAACAAGAACTTATCATGACACCATGATCTTACCATCCTCCTTAGGAGATACCATGCTTTAGGTGACTCCCCCACGATCTCAAGAGAAAAGCCTCATGCCAAAAATCTAAACTGTTGCCGCCTATCAAGCACCACCAACACCTCAACCAAAGACTCGCAAGAGTCCTCCATGGATCCAAGATGCTGCACATATTCAAATAGTGCCCATGCAAGTGCGAGAGATCTCTTCTGTAGCAACAAGGTCTAAGAGCTCCACCCGAAACATCTACAACACCAAAGAATATCACCAGTCACTACTAAAGCTCCCACTGAATGTGGCACCGAGCTTTCCAAGCACCATGACCGAACACTTGCTGATCCAAAAAACCTCCAGGTACAATCAACAACATTTCCATTGGACAATAATGTCGAACAACACCAAGATCGCCAGATCACGTAGACCACACCATCACTGTCAAAAGCTTACACTAGCCAGTATATCAAGCTCTCCATGACATCATGATACTCTCGCTACAGGTCCCCATAACCAACTATTTAGGTACTCAACGCCATTCCTCCTCGCATCCCAAAACAACTACACCAATGCACAAGTGACTACAAACAAGGCCAACAAACAAATCTGTACCACCACTGAAGCAGCCTCTTGGATATTGATAGTCCACTTTTGAGTTGACTCACAAAAAACATGTAGGTAAAGAAAACCCACAACATTGCACAACTCGTAGATGCAACCAGTGAAAAAAATTGCAAATCTATCATCACACTAGAAACTGTAAAACTAAGACCTCAAAGAAAATCCATGTAGACAACATGACTTAAACACCAGATCAAGCTCAGATCTGATTCGTTAATCACATCCACAACTCAAGCACCATAGTCTAGGAAACCAACAAGAAAACACCACAAGAATGTTGAGTGAAAAACACATACCAACACTCCCATGCAGAGAAGACATCACACCTCCTCAAACCAATTCGAACTGCAACTATCTCATCCAGTTACACCCCAAAAGCTAGGGTCTAGAAAATAGCTTTACCAGTAGCTCCACAAAACCACAAGTTTTAGTTGATCGTGCAAAACTTGCAAAACCACCATGTTTCCAAAACACACATGCACCTCCATATTCACTACCCATCTGGAAAACTCAGGAGTTTGTACACAACCATCATAGTTGACCAGAACAGTGAACTGTCATGAATATGCATCATAGAATTTTTAAGAAAATCTACAGAAAACCCTTCAGAACCAAAGACATGAATCTGAAACATGCGAGTACAAGGTACAGGTAGTACAGGAACTCCAGGCCTACTCCAGACCGATTCTAAAACCACAACCATGCGCAAGCATGTGAGAGAGCCAAGCTATTCAGAAGTTCAAACCACCCAAATCAACTTCATAACCTTCATGCAATCAGGGCACCAGAGAAACCACTTTCACTGCTAAGTTAGAACACCCAACACAAGAACAATACTCCATGGCTGTAGAATAACCCAAGCAACTCCATACCACTAGGGAGCCTCACACATACACCTAGTATGAACCATGCTCAACTTCAACACAACCATAAGCATACCTCACACCCCTTGCATCAAGATCATTTGCTTCCAAAAAAGAGCCTCATACCACATCACCACAATATGATAAACTCCAACATCTCCAATGTATTTCATGTCGCATGTTGAATCAAAAGAGCAGGAACTCTTACTCATCGAAAAGATCAAGCATCAGTCGATTCCTCCCGATTTCCTCAAGCTTGCCAGGCTAAGAAATCTTCACAGGAGAAATACCTAGAACCTCGGTAACCAAGAGAAGTCTCTCATACAGCTTGTTGGTATCATGAACAAGACTTGGCCACCTTTAACCAGCTTTGATACCACTTGTTGGGGTTACCGTATGAGAACGTTCAGATCTAAAATCTAAAACCAATAGCGCCTCAGTGACTTTCTTTTCAAATCACTCCAGAAGCACTAACAACTATGCCATAAAGCAGAAATAGGCATAGTAGTCCTCCCCCATTGATCCTTCTGAGAAAAGCACATACAAAACTAAAGCCAGATTCAACACCATTAACAGACAAAACAAATGAACACACAAATTTACGTGGGGAAAACCCTTTTAGGTAAAAAACCCCACACTCCAAAAGATAGAGCCATTGTATTATTCAACAACAAATAGTTACAATACAATATCAGGCTCATAGCCATTACAGCAATTACATCTTGTTCATCTAGAGAAAAATGGGCAACAACATAGATCTGCAACCTTGCACCATTACAATGTCTTCACAAGACATACAGTGAAGATTCCCTTCAGCTCTTCAGCCCACTCGCACAACCAACCTTTCAACTGGCACAACCTAGCAACCATTTTAGGTTCACATCTACTCAGGTTTTGAGTGTCTTAGTGTTCGTGGTTTCAATTCTCTACGCATACCGCTCAAACACACACTCTCCGATCTTTGACCAAGCTCACCGATCATGGAACTGTCGATCCGTCGATCATTCGATCTTTTGATCTGATCTCCATCGACATGCTTTTTTTTCAGCTTCAACTTACTAATGATCAACATCCGACCTCGCCTTTCGGCTCAGCATCAATCGAAATCTCCATCGGCCTTAGGCCAAGCTCTCAGCTTCTAGTTAGAATCGCTTCTCCTCCACACATCAAATGACCATCAGGGTCTCATAATACCCCACCGACAAGCTTCACCATCTCGGGTTGCATGCAACACCTTTGCATCTGACATCGAGCCACCCACCAATCAATTCACACTCAGATCAAACCCTTGAGACACATGCACAAGCTTCCGGTCACTAGCTATTGATTTGCAACAATGATGCAAAATCAACCAATGAGATTTTCCCACGTGTCACACTGCCATTCGTTCACCGCTTGCAGATTGATCACCCTGAGCTCCATCGCTAACCATCAGTCAAACCTCTGAGGTTCAGCAGTCAACAACTCTACTGCTATCCAAGAGCAAAGCCCTCATGGTATGGCGGTTCACCAAACAACCGCCATCAACCAGCATACCCTCACGAAACCGCTAGCCAAACTACCACAGTTAGGAGGCAACCACCTTCGCTAATACCGACCATCGTCGTAGCCAAGCCCACCAAGACACGCTTCCACCACTCGTGGACATTCGGGGCATCAAGGATAAAATCTCCATTTTTCCCTCGAGCCGGCCTGAAACAAGCTTCCGAAGTTGCCACGTGTTAATCGCTCATGCGCTCCGATGCGAGTAGTCCTGAACTCCTACCAAGCCATGTGTAAGCCGCTGGAGCTCCTTCGGGGAATCTCTAGCGGCATCCACTATATTCCCAAAGGAACTCCCGAGGCACAGATAAATGTCCACGACCGGACAACCCTTCACATAAAGCAACTTGGGACCCACCTTCGCTTCGCTGCGCTCACCACTCTAGGAAGCCGCCACATGTCACACACACAAGAAATTCCGCTCGAGAAAATGACACTCGACTGTACCTACCTTAAGATGCCGCAAAATGTAGCCAACACCTTCGTATCAAAGAAATCACCACCATCGATCAGGTTGATCGCCACTTGGTCCAACTTCAATCACTCAACATATATCGGCATATCGGTGGGACATGAAATGTCACCCACCGATATGAGAACGCTCTATCGATTAAGCCTAAGCTCGCCGCATCGACACATCATTGGAACAACACAAAGTCTCCCAACGATAGTGATCGCCAGCTGATAAAGCATGCCGCCAAGCCAGACCCGTCGGGCCATCGCCGGAACACCTCCAAGAGTCCCACCTACCAAATAGAGTCTCGGCGACAAGGAATAAATTGAACACATGAAATCCTTAGACCAACACAATACAAGCCAACGAGATTGAGGCAAATTTTCCAACAGTTCTGTATGTCATGGAAAGAAACAATTCAAATGAGCAATTGTAGAAAGACATTACATATATGATGAGCTTCCAGTCGGTAGTATGCCTCCTATAATCGATTCAAATCCAATAGGAATTGTGGTGAGGAATTTTACAATTTGATATAAATAACATGTATACTTCATTTAAACATTGTTTTATATTATTTAAATAACTAATATTTTCTTAATGGATACTTGTAGGAGAAAGTTCTTGGTTTTAATTTTCATGGATCACCGACTTCCAGCCTAGAGGGAAATGATCACTTATCGGATGATACATCTAAAAAAACTTTGTGCCAATATACCATCTCGGAAGATGAGGAATTGACGAAAACAAGTAACCGAACAAGAACTGGTGTGAAGATGCATAATTTACTTAAAGACAAGGGGAAGGTGGACTACATACCCTATGAGAATGAATGTGATGGAGATGATGACTTTCCCCCGAGTTTGAGATCAATTTACAAAGAGACATTTGATTGTCAACTATATTGTGCTTGGCCTAGTGATCAACAACTACCTAGAGTGTACGAGGTGTTTCAATTTTGGGGATACATCTACATGATACGACCCTCCAATATTCATGGAGCGAATCTAGGCCTCTTTATTGTCTAAAATGTACATGTGGGATCCAAACATAGAAACAATTTAGAACAAACCACTAGGAGATTAATGCCATATTATGGTCCATCATATTACAGTGGTGAATGGAGAAGGCTAGCAGAATATAAGCCTAGCATGTCAGCTTATGGTCTAAATTCAAATATGTATACACATCGTCTCCAATTGGAAAGTGGAAAATAAATGAATAGAGATCATCTTATGTATATAGATGGACGTGCATACACACACAAAAATACTACGGGATTTATAAATAGTAGTAAGGGAAGGGACCCTACTGTAAAACCAAATTGTCAATTTATTGAGATTATAAATGATAAAGATGGAGATATGGAAAGAGAGGTTGATAGATTGATAATGGTTGAGTCTATTATGGACCTTACCTTTGGGGATGAGTTATTGATTGATTACCCCTTCTTAAAACACACTCCTGCATGAAAGAAGAGGGAAGAACAAGGTCTCCCTAAGGATGTTCTTAAGGGTAGAAAACCAAAGAATAATAAATGAGTGTGGACTGATGTTTTATAAACTATGTTGTCAAAATTGTGTTATGTAGCAATTATTGTATAAAAAAGGAAGTCTATAAAATAGTGCTCCTTTATTCAATTGATGTATATATGTTCATACAATTTATATAATGTCTAATATATGTATGTCATTCATGTGGACAATGATGGTGTTAAAATTGAAAACCTTGATTCTGATGATATTATTGTTTTATGTCATTCGAGATAAAGAGCGCATACAATTTTATATACATAGAAAATGAAGCTTTGAAACTAGTAAACTGAAAATGTAAACATTGTAAGATTTTTTTTTAAAAATAATTCACATACTCACTTACAAAAAAGGGTGAAGCATTTTTTATTCAAACTCTGTTTTATTTAATAGACATAATAGTAAAAGAATATTTACAAGTACAAGAATATATACATTGTTTCATAGAAAATAAGGAATGTTTCATAGAAAATAAAAGTACAAGAATATATCATCATCATCATATCCTTAATTACCTATTGCAATATCCTTAAATTGTTCAATCTTTGGTATGAATTGTTAGCAGAAAAAATTAGGATTACTTGGATGCTTCTTCCCTTCATTTTGTATTAACATATGTTCGTGAAGACAGAAAAGTTAATAAAATATTAATGCATGTAACTCAAAATTATTTAAATAAGAAACTTTGTTAAATTTTTTTTTTTAAAAATAATTTCCATTTTTATGTTGAACATATAACAAGGCAAAATAAGCTCAAATTTTCAAAAAAATTAGCAGCTCTACCAACAATCGCAATAAATGCTTTACTGTATCAACATATTCATTCACATAAGCACAGTATTGAGGCTCAATAACTAATATTCATTCAAATTTAAGAAGAAATATGTATGGCAAACATAAGAAAAATACAAAATGATAACACAGTCATGGGGAATCTCTGATAATAAGATGTTCTCCATTATATTGCTTCAATTGATATATATTAATAACACAAGTCTTCAAAATGGAAATGATACATAATGATGATAATTTAAAACTAGGCCTTGGTTTCCTATTTATATAGGAAGCAACAAGCTACAAGCCTTTTACAAAAAGAAATGACCTTTCATAACTACTTCTTTTACTAAGAACTATTTAAGTGGCATAATTAAGGAAATAAAAAGACTTAAGAAATTTTGACATATGGTTCCATTATTCAACGTAGAAGACTCGTCATCATTAATCTGGAAAATTCTTCCTCTCCATGATGAACGTCCAAATGCTCTCACCTCAGTGTCCTATTCTTTTGAAACCAACAACTATTTAATTAGAATAATTAAGGAAATAACAAGACTTAAGATATTTTGACATATGGTTCCATTATTCAACGTAGAAGACCCATGATCATTGATCTAGTGAAGTCTTCCTCTACATGATGAAAATCCAAGTACTCTCGGCTCAGTGTCCTATTCTTCTGAAACCAAATACTTTTCCTCCCATTGATACATCATAAAATCTGATGGCCACTTATATTCCTGGATCTTTTGCATGTTTTCAAGATGAGTTTTCCATCGACTATCTAGTAATGCATTTGTATCATTGACAAAATTTAGGTATCCCGCATCAAGAACAATCAACCCATCCATGATCTGATTTAGTCTAGGAAGACTAGTATCATCATCCTCTTGTATATGAGTAACACACTTATGAACAACTTGACTAAATTCTTTCTTCCACTTATCCAAGTCCTTCAACTGATCACCATCTCTCATGATTTCAGGTATATACCACTTTTTCCAGGTATGGAATAAATCCATTCATGTTACAATATTTTTATCAAACCCTTGTACATACCGAAATTTATCAGTAATCATCTTCACAGTTTGTTCAGTTGGCTTTAATGTTGTGGATGCATCAAGACTTCTTTGTAGAAATTTGCATAACTTAGCCAAAGTGTGGTGAATAGGCTGCCACCATTTGAACAAAGGATCTAATACAAGCATATGTGTCTTTATTTGATCCATTGCCTGCTGAAGTGTTTTATAAATATCATGCACATTCTCCATTTTATCCATAACCGATTTTATCCCGCGCTCAAGAATATTTTCCATAACTTCACAAATTCGTCTGTTCACTTCATCCTGGGTTTGATTGTTGGCCTTCTTTACATCATCCACTTCCTTCTCTAGAGTTTTTACCTGTTCTTTAGAAATGTTCTTTACAATATCCATTGGAGCAATAGGAGGCCTATATAACCATCTCCTTGCTTTGTGAGGAGCTTTCTCCTCTTAGTTGTTCTTTCAATTTGACATTCTCCATGAATAGTTTATTAAATTCATCATTTAGGAACCTTTGTTCATTTTCATACTCCTTCAATCTGTCTTCTAATCCCTTAACAATTGCTCAAGTGAACATGGCCGAATGCACGGTAATTGTGCCAGCCTCCAAAGAGGCGGTATCTTGTATTGTCCTTACCATCGCTGCCCATTTCATCCCTTGAATTACATCCAATAATTTTGGCTTATGTATATTTTTCTGTTTGATCCATATGGCAAGGGTTTCAATCTTTGGGTTATACCCAGTTCCACTCACACCTTCATCGGAGTCAAATTCTGCAACTAGCATTGGATCTTCTTGATCCCGCACTTGATCAAGTAGAAACATTTTCTTTAATTCCAAGCCAGGGAAAATGAGCATATTTCTCTTCAAGACCATTTCTCTAGCCTTATGGGGGCTAATGTCAATGTTGCCAACTCTTTAATTGCTAGAAAGTTTGTGCTACCATTTCATTTTTCTTTGATTCTTCAATTCATGCTTCAGTTGATTCCATCCTCTCTTGAAATTATTTTATCTTCATCTTCATCTAGAAATCCTTAAACTCGGGAGTCTTAAATGAATTCATCATCTTCTATGAATCTCCTGGCTGCAATTTCCCTTTCATCTTCATGTACCTCTGTACTTGTTTTTTCTACATCACCCATCCTTTCCTCATGTTTATGGGCACTGGTCTCAAGGATGGGCTGATCAACTTCAATATCACCTATCAATGACTACAGTATTGTAGCCACTTCCTCAATATAACCCACCACTTCAGTATCCTCATAAGGTACTAACTATTCAATACTTCTCATCTTCTGTCCATTAGGAGGTAACTGCTCCATGGGAGGCTTAGAGGTTTCACTTGGGGTATGCTCTGGAGTTGCACCACCATCATGTTCTTCGAGATATGCTTCCTTATTTCTATACAAGTCTTCAAATCTACCAATTATCAATTCTATCCTTTTGATGGGGTCCTTTTCCTCAACAAAGTATCCTAGGAAATCCTTGGACCTCTGCTTCATCCTTTCTTCAAGCTTCTTCATATATTCCCATTTTTTCCTTCTACTAAATACATCATTATAAGTAATGCAGTCCTTATGACATCTTCTTCAAAATCCACTTGGTGTGGAACTGTCATTTTGGTAAGAAGATTGTGCCTTATTTTGTTCATATGATTTTCAGGGTCAAAGGCTCTTTCTTTTCTAGATTTCAATGCATATGTTGTCTTCAAATAATACCGCAACTCCTCTAGTGTGTTTGAGCCTATAGTCCAATCTTCACATTTGGTTTGGTTTGGAAAGAAAGTGCCTTTCTTCTGCTTGTGCATTTTATCTTTCTCCATCCACATCATTTGCCACATAAATTCAAGAAATGCTAATCTGAGGGGCACAAATTTTGGCAGTATGTATGGAGCAACAAAGCATCCATAAACTCTTATTATTGTAACTTCTAGGAGGAAGAACCAATCTCCAAAATTGTGTGTATGACCTTGCTCTAGTCTTAAAGCCAAAGGCTTCACTAGTTGCAGCATTTTGGTTGAAAATCTTGGTATTTCATACCCAAGAACTCGAAGGATTCTATGTACAAATTCTTCATATAATACAACAAATCTTGAATTATTGCACCGACTGTTCCAAATATAGCACCATTTCTGGACAGATGTGGGATTCCCTTGCTCATATACTATAGCCAAGTCCATTCTTTTATTCCAATGGTTCCTATTCTGGTATAATATCAGATGACACGGTAGGGAATAGTGTCTGAATGTAATTGCTGCTCTATCCTCTATAACTTGGAAGAATTCATCATCTAACGCCTTCTCAAGGTATGAAGAAAAGTCATATTCAATATTAGTTTCAGGGTTTTGAATTCTCATGGCCATCATCATTAGGCCTATTGGAATTTTATCTTGAGCATCTATCCCCAACACTTGACAAAGAGCTAAATATGTATTCACAAAGTAATACTGAAAAGCTATCACATTAAATGGTTCAGTAGTGGTAGTAGAGATGGGGAATGTTTTGTTACCAATGCCTCTTTTCATATATAGGGGTACCTCATTACTTCTATAAGTCTTTTTTAACCTAGCATAATCCTCCTCACTTTTCTACAGGTTTGTCTTTGTTAGAGCCTGCTTGTTTAAGCCAAAACACTCAATGATGGCTTTTCTGGTTACTTCTACCAATACTGTGTCATTTGGAAACCTTACTATTTTGGTAGCTGAGTGATAGTGTTTGGCTAGCAGTTTGATAAATTCTACATCAATAAACACATTTGGGACAATCAACCTTGCTATATCCAACATCCAAGTGTTTGACACTGGAATTTTCTCATTTCTCTTACTGTAAAAATGCCAAAATAGGTCTCATCCAGATTTGGAAATGAGGAAATCCCTACAAATTTGTGTGGTGTCCACGAGAAACTTATTATTACCCTCTTTAGTAGACCTTGGAAGTATATCTAATATGGACTGATGGAGTGGTCTCTTCTCTACTTTAGGTTCTTCATCTTTAATTTTAGGCTGACTTTCTTTTACTTCTGATTGTTTTGTTTTAGGATGGAGTACTTTCTTCTTTACTTTAGGTTCTTCATCTTTAATTTTAGGCCAACTTTCTTTTACTTCTGATCGTTTTCTTTTAGGAGGCATGTTTCAATTTTCTCTACTATGGATTTAGATGATAAAACCTTGAAAGATTTTTTATATTAACAAAGCTCTTTCAAAGAGTTTTCATGCACTTACCCGAGTATTTCATGCTTCTGATTGTTTTGTTTTAGGATGGAGTACTTTCTTCTTTACTTTAGGTTCTTCATCTTTAATTTTAGGCCAACTTTCTTTTACTTCTGATCGTTTTCTTTTAGGAGGCATGTTTCAATTTTCTCTACTATGGATTTAGATGATAAAACCTTGAAAGATTTTTTATATTAACAAAGCTCTTTCAAAGAGTTTTCATGCACTTACCCGAGTATTTCATGCTTGCAAGACTTCTTCTTCTCATATCATTAGCTCCTACCATGCTATTGCACTACAATTGAGTGTGATATTGGGAAAAATCACTTATCTTTGGATGGCGTGGTATTCAGTCATATTAGTTTTGGCAACTCTTAATAATTTAATAACATTTAATTTTGGCAACTGATGTGATTTTCTACATTTGGTGGTGTAAATTGTAATGATGTCACGATTACCGTACTATCACCATCTCTTATTATACCCGCATTGGTATGGTGGTGTTTTTCCCTTCGCTTCTGTTGTTTACCGCACTACCACCTTGCTCAAGGCTTCTTGCTGTAGGGTTGCGGTGTATACCACTCTACCGCATATATTTCTCACCTTCCTAGCGGTATAGCGGTGTATGCTTTTGATCATTACTTGAAGAGTGTCGATGAGACAATCTTATTTGTCTTATTGATATCTAAATGTCTCATCGACATTAGATCTTATGTTCCTTTGATGTTGGTTACCGGTGTCGATGAGACAAGTTAATATCTCTTGTCGATATGCCACTGTCTCATTGATATTTTCCTTCGGTGGAATTTCTTTATATATCAGTGTAACTCTGCCATGTTGGGGAGACTTGTGATTATCACTGCGGTATAGCGGTGTTTTTCCCTTCCCTTCTGCTATTTACCGCACTACCGCCTTGCTCAAGGTTTTTGCTGTGGGGTTACGGTGAACACCACTCTATCGCATATGTTGCTCACCTTCCCGATGGTATAGCGGTCTATGCTTTTGATCATTACTTGAAGAGTGTCGATGATACAATCTTATCTGTCTTATTGATATCTCAATGTCTCATCGACATTACTTTGTTATATCCAAGAGTTATGTTTCACCGAGAAATTGTAGATATACCTTGTCGATGTGACATAAATGATTCTCTCCTCGATATGCCCGTATCTTGTTGACATTTCACTATTTTACATCATGAGACATATAAATAAGTCTCTTCGACATAGGGGTGTCTAATTTGGCGCTAAACCCGAAGCTAAACCCGAAGCTAAACTCAAAGCTAAAGTCAGAGCTAAACACGACGCTAAAATATAAGCTGAACTTAGAGATAAAGGTGGAGATCAAGGCGTCGCTACAATCGAAGCTAATATTAGTTGTAAAGGGTCAAGAATAACTCACTTACTAACTGCAACTCTCAAATTCCAAATTAATTTAATAGAACAAAATAATTACATTGTAGTGCGATCAAAGAGGATTAATTAAATAATTTCCATGAAATATATTCAAATGGATTTGCTTAACTTAATGAGTCAATATGTGTATCAACTCAAATCCTTTCCTTTACCATATTTTAGCCATGTAGGCTTACACCCAAGATAACGCAATACTCATAAATTCAATACTATAATGCAAATTAAGGAAACAACAAGATCATAACTAAATTAAAACAATGACGATACATCAAAAAGAAATTACTAATAAAAAGTAATATTATTAAACATTTTAAAGCATTAATAATCAAGAATTCCTAACTACATTTTATTCCAAAACTTATCCCTATGACAAGAAGGAGTAATATATCCCAAAGAATGAAGATCTTCACCTCAGTGATTACTTTCAAAATACTCAACAACAACAAGAGTCTTTTAGAATTACCAAGTACCTCTAGAAGATATCTAGTAGTAACGAGAACTCCATTTAAGACACTTACTCATGTAAATATGATCGCATAAGACATCATATGTGATTAAAATAACTTACCTCTCTTTATACATCTTACTGCTACATAAATTTATGTGACACCTCTGCTCTTCGTGGGTGAAACCTGCGTACTGAATTCCTTGCACATAATCAACACCTTTTCTACTGTATGAGACATAAAGCAGTCTCTTTTGATGGTCGTAAGTGGATTACTCATTAAATCCCATGATAACTAGAGTCGAAACATTCTTCATCCTTATTGACTTGTATCATATCTCAATACACCGTAAACAAAGATTTCATAAGAAGGTTACCATTCATAAGATATCGATGTTATGTGGATAATAATATCAATTCTTACTATTCTTAATTAAAGTTTTCTTAAATAACCCGTTTGAATTGCCTATGACATCAATAAAGAAACAAAGAATAGATTCAAGGAAATCGCTCATCATTTCAAGCATTACACATAATATTTCAAAACATCTACTCACCTGTTATGAGCTCTTCCTCGGTCTAAAATAATCTTCCACTTAAATTTTCCCCGCGCATCCAATAAGAAGGCTTAAGAGGTAATTCTTTGATATATAACATTACATGATTTTAACCTAATCAAAAGTTCTCATTCATAGTCTCTTGTAAACATATAACAAAATGAATGTATCTTGAGTTCCACAAGGTCGTGCTTCAATGCATTCTTGCGACCAAGGTAGTAAAGATCCTAAATCAACAATTTAAACTAGCATCCTTCCTGCCTATGCATGACAGATCCTTGCAGGATAGACAGTCATTCAACAAATTACAATAAAGAAAACATTAAAATTGTGACTGCCTTGTCAGACATACGTTAAGGAGAGAAATACATATGAGACTTGAATATCATAATAATTATTTACAAAGAACCAGAAACAATTTAAATCCACAGCCTTCATGGTCACGAAGAAATAAATGTTTCTAGATAAAAACCATCGACAAGAATTTCATAAGGGAAACAATACTATCAAGGCATAATAGCTCACATCTCTGAATATAGAATTACCTGAATTACTTCTATCCTAGATTGAATTAAGCTACAATACTACCGCCATTAAAACTATATATATACATAAAGAAATGTACTATACAACGAAACTTATCCATCATACAAAAAGGCACTTAACTCTGATGAAGATTTCCATATCCAAGAAATAAATAAATGAATAAGTCCCAACACCCTAAGGGATTGAGAAGATCGAACACAGACAAGAGATATCAAGGAGATTAGAAACATCTGAGTTTCAATTACTAACATGAGGCTTTCGGGCCTCGAAAGGCTACCATAAGGCTTAGCAAGAAATCATTAATGTGCAATCATTCGTTTCTGGCTCAGCAACCACTCAAGGAGAAGAAGGTATAACAAAACAAGGTCCAAAAATGATGTTGTTCTGGTACCCCAAATATGGCATCATGGCCCATTTCCTGTAGCCACCCTGAAGAACGTTACAAGTCAACAAGATGGAGGGGATTCTTATATGAGGATTATTTAACGTACAACTACCTATCTTCTATGCAGCCCTTTTTACCAACATATATTTGGTTTATTATTGTACTCTCTTATCTGTAAAATAATAATCAACAACTGTAGAGCCTAAGCACGAAAATAGTTGTTGTTTCATCGACTGTAATGCTCCTTTCGAAAAAGAAGATTCAGTCCTTAATAAATTTAAGATTCAAATATAATCTCTAGGTTTAATTAAATAAATAAAGCTAAGCGAAGATGTGTAAAGTTTTATAGTAATACAAAGAAGCTTTGTGATGCATGGACAGGGTGCCAAGGAAAATACAAACAGTAGGATTACAAACATATGAAATCCAAGAATAGTTGTAATTGTGTTCCAACGTTAAGAAAACCATACAATAATGGCCAAAAATGAAGTATCAAATAAGGAAGTCCTACGGTTTTCAAATTGGCATAGCTTCTGGGCCCAAACATGAAGTAACAACAGAGCAAACAACTTATTAAACCTCTGCAATTTTCAATCCACGCGGAAAGCCTTTATATCACAATGGAAGAAAGAACAACGTAACACCATTGCAGCTTTAAACCACAAGTAAAGTAAAATTCCAAGAAATATTGGCAAGCTACCTTGTTTAGCTAAAGAAAATAAGAGTAGAACAATGTCGATAGTTTCCTCGGCAGCCTCTGGAAATGGGAACGACCCTCAACAATTCCCAAAATTTAGCATATATATAGGCTCGTTGCAAACGAACTCAAACCGTTTCCAAGACGGTTGCCAAGAGGAATAATAGTTTTTCGATGATGCTATCTTTATTTTAGAATAACTTATAAATTTCACCCCTTTCCTTTTACTCATACGACATGTAAATCCATTTGCTCTATTTAAATAGAATAACATTTACTTTTACACTGTGCAAATTAACCGCTTGCACTATTAACAAATGATTTTATTTCTTATTTATTTTAATTTACTTACAAAACTATTATTGAATATATAACATACTTATGATATTATTGTATATCTATAATAAACTATATAATTTTTTATATCTCTATATCCAACCAAATATATAATATATAATATAAATAAATAAAAATTTATTTATTTATTTAAGTATGTTTTTCTTTTTCTTTTTATTTTTATTTAATATTATTGTTGAGCGGAAAGACGGGACGTGAAATCGGTGCTAAATATGGTTTTCAAAAAAATACCAAAAAAAAACATTAAAACAGTGGGTTGAAGCAAAAAATAGAGCAAATTAGAAGGATTTGTTGTAGTGATTCTTCTGAATCTACATCAGTCCTTCCTCAATAGCCTTGATCAAATATTCATCTTTGCATGTCTCAATCACTATTTTAGGTTCAACTTTGGAAAGTAAACATAGGTTTACTTGTTCTTCTATCATAACAACCTTTTTTCTTGTCAGCACACCTCTTCTTTTATCACCAATGATCTAATCTTCTGAATGATTCTTCTGCACATACTTAGGGGTTTTAGAGATCCTTTTTGGAGCTTCTTCCTCTTCAACCTACATTTCTTTTTCCTTGCCTTCATATTTCTCTTCTTCTCTACAAGATGACTCATCTGATTTATATCCATCTATTATCACTGAAATTTTGTGTAAGCTTTCATCCACTTTGACACTTGCACTTTCAACAATCTTTTTCAGTCTCTTGTTGTAGCACCGATAAGACTTGCTTCTTGTAGAATATCCAAGGAAGATTCCTTCATTAGATCTTGCATCAAAATTTCCTAAATTTTCTTCATCTCTTTTGACATAGCATTCACTTCCAAACATTGTGAAATATTCCATAGTAGGGCTCTTCCATACCACAACTCATAGTGAGTCTTTGAACTATCTATCCTTGCTTGTGCTCTGTTAAGTATGCATACTATAGTATGAATTTCTTCTCTCCAGTAGACATTTGGTGGATTTTCTTCCTTCATTATTGTCCTTACTACTTCTTGAATAGTCCTATTCTTTCTTTCTACAACTCCATTTTGCTGAGGATTCCTAGGAGCTAACAAATTCCTCTTTATTCCATTATCTTCACAAAAAGTGTTAAACTCATTGGAGGTAAATTCTCCACCTTTGTCAGATCTTAAACATTTGATTTTCATATCCATTTCATTCTCAACCATAGCTTTGAATTCCTTAAACTTATCTAAATATTTAGATTTTTCTTTGAGAAAAGTAACCCAAGTCATTCTAGAATAATCATCAATTAATAACATAAAATACCTATCACCTTGAAATTTTTTGATTTTAGTAGGTCCACAAAGATCTGTATGCACCAAATCTAAAGGACTAGTAGTAGATTTTTCTTTGACTTTGAAACTCTTTCTAGCTTTCTTCCCAATCTAACATTCCTTGTAGACAACATTGATAGGTTTTGTAATCTTTGACAAATCTCTCACATCTTGACTTGAACTGATCCTCACTAGGTTATCAAAATTGATGTGACAATTTTTTTTATGCCATAGCCAACTTTCTTTAATCCGAGTCATAAAGCATTGACCATTTGCACCCTTAAGTTGATAAACATTTCCATCTATCCTTCTTCTTGTTGCAACCACAATTTTAGATCCTTTTATGATCTCACAACCATTGTCCTGAAACATAAGATTATATCCTTTGTTGCACATTTGTCCTACACTCAAAAGGTTATACCGTAAACCCTTAAAATAAAGAATATCATCTGTATTATTCTTTCCATCAAAACTAATTGAACCTTTTCCACATATCTTAGTAGATGTATAATCACCAAACTTAACTAAATGACATTCAAACTTATCAAGCTTAACAAACTTGCTCTGATCACCTATCATGCGATTTGAGCATCCACTGTCAATGATCTAGTTGTTCTTCTCTTCTCTAGCATGAAAAGCAATCACCATTGCTCCTCCAATGTTATGACCCACTTTTAGAGCACTTTCCTTCATACATCTCTCAGAGTTAGCAAAATTAGTTCTAGGATTTAGAACCATGAATAAGCATTCATCATCTTCATCATCAGGGTAATTAGATTCATCATTATATATACTGGCATCTTCCTTAACATAATAGCTTCTCCGAATTGATCTACCTTTATTCTCCTTAGGTCTATCTCTTGAAGCTTTGATAGGACATATTGAAACATTATGATTAATCTTTCCACAGTTAAAGCATTTGAAAGGTAACTTACCTTTGTATTTTCCAGTGCCCTTTTTCAATTTTCTCATAAATTTTTTCTTCTAATTCATCAAATTCATCCAGGTCAAATTCCTCATTCTTCTATATTTTTCCAACTTTAAAAGCAATCTCATTTTTTACATCACTTGGACCAAACTTTCTCAATTAAAAAGTAGCTAATGCACCAAATAGTTGATCTCTAGAATAATTATTCAAATTTTGAATTTCCTCAATAGAAGAAACCTTATGACTATAGGATTTAGTAAGAGTTCTTAGTACCTTCTTTACCACCTCATCTTCATCTACATTTCCACCAAGACCTCTAATGGAATTGAAAAATCTATCCACTCTATGCATGTAGCTTGTAATATCTTCATCTTTTTTCATCCTTATGTTTTCAAACTTGATCTTCAGATTTTGCATCTTTGCTTGCTTGACCTTATCATCTCCTTCATAGATATTTCCTAGCTTTTTCTAAATCTCACCAATAGTTTTAAGGCTCATAACTTTCAAAAGTTCTAAATTAGAAAGACCACTCAAAAGAGTATACCTTGCTTTACCATTGTTCTCATATGCCTTGATTTCACCATCAATACTTGGACCATTTGTGGGTATTGTATATCCAATTTCAACATATTTCACAACTTCGAACCCTAGAGAGATAAGGAAACCTTCCATCCTCATCTTCCAGAATGCATATTTAGATCCATCAAACAAAGGAGCCTCCCTCTTGTGCACCATCCCAAATCTACCTCAAGTGGTTAAGCTTTCTTCAAAGGAACCTTACTCTGATACCAATTGAGAAGGGGGGTGAATCAATTGTACATTAAAACATCAAAACCCTCATTAACATTCAAATATGCATTAATCTTTAAACCCTTAACAACCATTAAACCCCTGTCATGCATTAGTAGAACATAAACATGAGAAACAACAATGAAAACAAATCCAAACACATGAGAACACTAGATTTACATGGAAAAACTAAGAAGGAAAAAACCACAATGAGGATTAACTCACAATATAAAGTAATTGCAACACTAAATACAATAAGCTCACCACCCAAAAGAAAAGAAGGGCTCACTTCCAAATTAGAAAGAAGAAGAAAGAATATTGTTACAATGAGAAATCCATCTCAGAGCAATAGAAAAGTTCCACCACTACTTCACTAGAATATTCACACTCTCTGTAGAATGTAGACACTTTCTGCTCATTGCTTCCAATAGTCTTAGGCATTAAAGCTCACATTGTATTTCACACTTTCGCTCTTCAAATCTCAACACTTTGCATTACACCCATCACACCTTTATCCTCCATCAACTCATCACTCATATATACCGTCTTCGACCTTGAAAACAATTCACAAGGTCGGTTATGCACCTCAAACGTGCAAATTCAAATTAGGTCGACACTAAAGAATTCTTGTGGTGGAGAGGAATGAAAAAATACCACATAAAACCTTAACTTAGACCCAAATACATACATACATGCCATGCCACGCTTCCACAAGCACCAACGCATATCCACAATTAGTGCAAACACACAAGGTTGGTCAAACCTGTGTTAACACCATTAAACAATTAAGTACACACTTCCTTTGATCCAAAGACGACTAGTGGATCACACATGAAACTTTAACATAATATGGAATATTCCATCAACACCATGAAATCCAATAACTCATTCACAACATCATACACCAAAAGATCATATTCATTCTGCACAACCAACTAACCTTCCACACACTGCGAAACGTGAATCCAACCTTGCGGAGTACTAAAATACAAAAAAATCATATTGCAATATAAGCACACTTCCATATCCACAAGACCAGAAACCAAACTACGAAGAAATTCAGAGAAAAACCATTTCTCCCAAACAACACTGCTTACATAGTTCACACACTGGTGAACACAACTTTCTCTACACAACGATCTAGAACTTGAAACTTTGGATAACACTTTTGAACACCTCTGATCAACATATCTGAACTACATAGACATATCTTCATCCATGAAGAAATGTGGAGCAAAAAACTGAACACCACACTGTCACACTTAAACACTCTTCACCACTTTGTTTCCTCTTTTATTCATTTTTTCTCAAAAGCACTTGGAAACCAAGCACCACAAACACATTCTCATCATCTAGAACACTTTTCCAACATCTCAACCACACAAGAGGTTGAACGCCATCAACTCATTCCCATCAAAGCAACACTAGAGGTTGAAATAAGTGATAATACTAATGACAATATAATTTAACCAATCGAAGCATCTTCACAGACTTTCAACAATATCCCCATAGAATTGTTGACATCAATGCAACAATAAAGATCTATTGACATCAATGACAACACAAAATTCCAACATCCTTTTGATTGCCATGGAATAGTGAAGAAGAGAGCTTGTGTTTGTACTTTCTTATTAAATTTATTGAAAAGGATATCACCAAGTTGATCCCATATTGTAATTAAAATAGGTTGCAAGGTTCATGATTTTAATTTGAGAGAAAAAGTAAGTAATTGAAGAGCCAATTGTAGAAACCTAAAATCTGACCTTACCCAACCACACCTAATTTTAGTCTATCCTAGCACATTAATTAAATTTATATAATGTCTATGTAGTTTTGTGTTGTGATTGTTGACACTCTATTAAATAATTTTAGATTTTTTTATTGGATAATATTAACACTAATACTCACAATATTACAAAATTTTAGTTTTAAGAACAATTTGTTTATAGTCGTGTTAAATCCAATATATTTTGGTCTTTATGTTACAAAGATGTGATTGTACTTGGTTGTATAATTTCTTACATCGATTTCATTAGTGAGATCAAGAAGAATAATAGTTTAGGTTTATAACTAAAGTTGTGTAAGCCTTCAAGCATCAATTTGGTTGGTTTTACCACCCACTCTAATTTGTGGCATGTTGACCAACCAAAGTTCAAATCTCAATTTAAATTACAAAGTTAGACTAGGCCATCTAAGTTTAACAGGGATTTACACGAGACTTTCCTTACCTTATAGCACCTTCTAAGTGGGCACAAGGTGTCAATGTCATTAGGGTCCTAATTTCCCATACATCAAAATAATGATAATTGAGGTTGTGTATAATTGTCAGGTCATTGATTTCAAAGGTGGCATAACAAGAATAATTGTTGAGTGTAATAATTGAGGATGGGATCATTCTATTTGATAACCTTCTTAGAAAAAGTGTGTTTGGGAGTAAGGCCTCAATTGTTTTAACTAATTAGAATGGAGTAACATTATTTTTTATGTAGTTTTTAAAAATGGGAAATAATTTAATATATAATATTCATTATTTTCATCCAAAGAAGCTCAATATGTATTCTTAGAAGTCACAATGATTCAATTATCATACAATAACCACCATCCAAGGAACTCAACCTTCTCTCAGATCAATGTCTTCTTAGAATTACACATGCACTTACTTGGCCACATGAATTCTTTGCAATATTTTACGAAGGGTTATGCATCCATATAAAATAAACACAACAATGCATACCCTCACTTGAACTACTTCATAGCTTAGTTTTATTAGCCCTAGAAAAAGGTTAAGATAAAAACCCTATTTCTCAATTTGAATACACTCTTTAACATCCTTAAAAACCCCATCTTTCACAATCCTTATCCATCATATTGTTTCTAAAAATATCACTTACAATCCCCTCTTATATCCAACAAGAATCACAAAAAATATGACTACACTAAAATCACAATTGGAAAAGATGAAAGTACATAAATCCATCACACTAACCACCACTATGTGGGAAACTCTTAAAGACTAGAGTTGTGCCTTCTCATGCCAATTATGTCCTCACAAAATTTGTAAGCCAATTTTTTTTCTTTAGGTCTTCAAGAACTTTGTGGGACTTGACAACATTATTATAATGTTCACATGTGCTTGCTTTGAAACTTGCTTCTACAATTTGTTTCTCATTTCTACCTAACTAGAAATACATATTTTTATTCCAAAACAACAAACTATGATGATTTACAAGAACTCTAAGGGATCATTTATGCAAACTTAATAACTAGATTGAAAACATATATTAATCAACAAGACTCTTTGAACATATGGAATTTCAACCATTTAAATTTCTATGGATCCATTAATTTTTTTGATTTGTCTAATGTGGATGGGTCGGTTTAGTTGGGTAGAAACATGTGTGTATGTGTGTTTATATGTAATTTAGGTTCATTTTAAGCCACACTTTGTTGGATAAGTTTGTCTTAAGAAAAACCCATCAATCCTAGACTATTTTTGTCTTTTTGTGGTCATAGGGTGTCACAATCACTCTTAAAACGTCTACATCTAATTCATCATGTTCATGCATTATTTTATAATTTTGTGCTTATGGAATTGTCTCAAGAGTAATGATAATGAACTAACTAACTTAACTTAGCCATGCAAACTAATAACTTAGTAAGTATACCTAATGGTACCATTTGAATTTTATTCAATATGTTCATATTGATTTAGATCAAAAGGTAGAGATATGACAATCCTCACAATTTTTTTCCTCACCACAATATCTTTTAAAATATCAAACTCTTCATAATTACATATAACTTCTAAAGTACTAAATAGAGAGAAGAATGAAAGTCTACATCATACCACTCCCTTAATCATCTCATCCCAATAATCAAACTTGAATTTCCTTATTACTCCCCTAAAGAAAATTAAAGGAAAACTATGCCCATTTCACACAAACATTCATCAACACAAGTCTTTGTAGACTACAGATGAAATTGCAAAACCAAACAAGGAAATTAAATTTATTATAGAGAATGGGTTAAAAGAAAATGACATGTACCTTAGTCTTGAAGAGGAACTAATCTATTCCATTTTATCTTGGGAATCATAACTCTAGCCCATCACATATTTCATATTAAATCATGATTAAAATCATAATGATTCAATCTTATTGAGTGTTAAGAAATGATTATTGTAGATGAGATTTCAGTAAGGGGTTATCATAAATGATAAATATTATAAGAATATTCAATGGGAAGGTAGGGAGATATCCAGCAAGGTATTATTAGAGATGAGATGGTGTGTAGGATATCCAAGGGAAGAGAGGGAGTTAAGGGGATTTCAAAAGTTAAGGGAAAAACTACATCTTTAACAAAGCAACTTTCAAAATTGGGAGGGAGGGGAATTTTTCCAAATTTTATTTGGAAGAGCTACTATTGAGAGGATTCCAACATCTTTAATGGCTAATAGGTCAGCTGCTATATTTACTTTTCACGAATGTGATATAAGGATACATTTTTGAATTCACCAACCAACTAAATGACTTCTTCAACAAACACTTGAGTCTTTGATATTCCATCTTATCACCATTTATTACAATAATTATGATTTTTATCACCTTTGGTTAAAAAAAAAATCCATCTTCATAAATATTTGAAGGCCTTTAAACATTGAAAGTGATTTCACTTAATTATTATTAACCTTATTCATGTCTATTATGAAAACCAAAATTTGCTCATTTAAATCTCTAAAAGCCCTATCCCTTGCTAGCCCAAAATTAACCATTCCTACTCCATTAAAATTCAGTTTTCCTGGAAGGGGCCAAGGGGTATAGAATATAATCCCATTAAAGCTAGTCTTTTTATTTGGAGATCACTAGTAATTAAAAGATATTTGATTTTTAAAATAGAAAAAAAATTAAAGTGTATATATTTTGTAGATGTTTTGATTTTGTTATGTCAAGAGGCATAACTATAATGTGAGAAAGGGATGAAATATAATGACGTGTGTGTTAACAAAAACTATTAAAGAGATGAAATTTAAAAAAAAAAGAAAAAACTATAAAATAATTGTAAATAGATAAAAATAACTCTTCAAAGGTAAATAAAATACCATTAAATAAATAAAATAATTTTCAAATAACCCATAAGTATATAAAATAAAATAAAATTTAAATAATTTTAAATAAAATAAAAGTAACATATTTATCTTAAACAAATATATTTAAAATATATCACACTTATTTTTTAATCAATTTGTCTTATGCAAGTAGAAAAGACACCTTTTAATCAATTTGTCTTATGCAAGTAGAAAAGACACCTAAATACTAGTATTTAGATAAGCCTATAAATATAGATATTAAAAAATATTTACACTTGCATGCTCTTGGGAGCATTTGGTAAGAATTTTTAAATCCCCATTCTCAAATTAAGAGTGAAGAAGAATTCATCTATTTTCTAGGGTAAAAATTTGGCATAGAGGATGGATATTTGAAATTTCTTCTTTATATATTTTTTTTGGGTCTATTTGTATACATAGTGACTGAACTCTAGTTAACTGTGAAGCTCAGCCCTCGTTCATCCTATGCATAGCCCTGCTGCTTAATCGTGGGCATGCCCCTCGTGTAGACATTTCATTAATGAAATTTCAAACTAGAAGCTTTTTTACACAAATAACTCCATAAATATGTAAAATAATTAACTAATTTGACCACAAATACATTTAATTAAGAAGAAAAAACAACTTATTAAATATTGCAGTTATTCAATTGGCCTCATTTATTAAAATAAATTACTTAACATTTGCCACATGGAGTCCATTCACCCAAATGAGAAAAGTGTTTTCATTAATATTTTTAAACGAAGGTACAATGGAAAAAACAGATCAATTAGTTAAAGATACCTATCATCCAATCCTTGTTCAAATTGTTATTTTACAGTTAGTTACCTCCCTTAAATTCTGAGTGAAGTGATCCTCCTCCGCCTTATGGGTGAAAATATTGAGCATAGTGTGAAACCTTCTTAAAATGGTATTACAATGGGAAAATTAGTTATTTAACAATCTTAGTTATTTATTTGTCATGGCAATTAAGTGATAATTGTTACCAAAATCTTAGCAAAACCCTAACTAAGCTCTACTAAAACATCATCCAGTTTAATGATAAAACAAGAACTGAGTACAACCTAAAACACCTTACATTAAAGAGCTGGGTATAGCCTAAAATGCCTTGCATAAAAGGCCTGGGCAATTCTTGTACATCGTCTCTTCCCAGTCATTACTTGTCTGGGTAAAAGTTCTCAAATTGTTTTCATTGATCTACATTGATCATTGCCAGACATTAATTCTAAGTTCGTACTATCTTTCTCAAGGATACAAGCAAATTTACAACAGCCCTTGTCCTGTTACAGTAGAGCTATCATAATTCATATAGGAACTGTCCTTGTTATTAATGTAATGTCGAGACACATGTTTGAGGCCATTCAATTGGGTAGGCTGGTCTCAGATGGGTAAACATTTACTGGGAAAACCAGAACAAAAGAATAAAATAAAGCAGATCTGCGTTAGCAAAACCCTTTTTCCATCTATGTAGGTTCTGCGCTCTTGATAAGATGACAATGAGAAACCCTGAACCAAGTTAACATATAAAATCACAAAAACAGTTATACAGATCTTAAGAGGAAATTAGCATGACCAAAAATAGATTCGCAGACCTTGTATGTTGATAGATACACAAACATACATTGCAACCATAATATTCTAATAAAGGCAAGCTGTAGATTGCATAAAGAGAGAGTTATGATCACTGTTTCCTAAACGTCATCTAGTCCATCTAGAGCCATTTTGCTTATTTTACTTATACAATACCGCATAACCACCCAAACTTTGACTTCACCAACATATGTAAACATCTTGAAGGACCTTAACCTGTATCAATCAGAGAGCAATAATATAATTGCAAGTGTCATGAGAAATGCCAATAATATCTTGTCCCTATGTCAGCTTAATCCTTCTCCGTCATTACAAAGTGCAGGAGTTCATGAAGTTACAATGGTAAGAAATATGAATCTGGTTCTAATACTTATTTCCAGGAAATGGTCAACACATCAATTTAGTTCAAATTCTTTCTCTACTTCTCACTTGATGCAAAGGTTGCGTCTAAAATTTGAGCTATGCATTGTATAGTTGCAGCCCTTTCTTCCTAATAGTCTGATAACTTTTCTCAAGTACAATGGGGTGTTACGGACTCAATAAATGTCAGGCCATAATTTACAAAAACAATAATAGACATTCTGAGTAGAAGCTTAAAACCAGGAAGAGAGAGAACCGAGTGCAGAAGTACTGGATGGAACGGTAAGAACACCAAATGGTTCCCTGTCATGTTGAAATATGCTGTTCAATAGTTCCCAGCAGCAGAATACCAAAGGTCACAATCTGTCACACCTGGAAAACAATGGGGCAGAAAGCAAAGTGAAAACTTTACAGACCTTAGGAAGTTCCATTACACTACTGCCCATTGCATCATAAGTCCATGAGTCATTCCTTAGGCGCAAAGAACGCAGAAAGCAAAAAAAACCTAGGATCACATGGGATCAGCCATGCCAGCAGAAGGCAGCATCATAAACTAAGTAATCAAACTGTGAGTGTACTAAAAAATCCTGACACTGCAAGTCAAAGAACATTCTGTAGCTAATAGATCTTGCCCAAGCCCTTGGAAGCAAAAAAAAAAATTCAATTGTATTATATGTATATAATAAATATTTTTGACATAATGAAAAGATATGGAAACTGGAAGCCAGAAATAAGTTTTATTTGAATTGTTTCTAACAGGGGAATCACAACCTTTGCTCTTTCCAATATTTTAAACCCCATCCTTCAGTTTTAACTTTTAACAGTTAAATCTCAGGTTTTGAATCAGTTCTCTGAATCAAGTCACCATACACCATTCGTTGTGGGTAACAGTTCACTGTGTTGCAACCCAATCTTGAAAACATCAAAGTTTCAAACAACACATATATGAAGCTTCCGAATTACGTATGGGAATGAAGATTGGATTAGAAAGCAATGGTCTTTTGATGTTAAGTGGGAAAACTAAAAGGTATAAAAATCTGTGGAAAAAAAGGAGGAGATTATTTACTCTTGGAGACAAAATTAGTAGAAGTATGCAGACAATATGTGTAATGAAATAAAACGGGAGCAAAAACAGATGCTAACATGGAACTTGACTCTGCAAACTGAAAATCAGAAATAGTCGTAGAGATGCAGATATTGCATGTTATCATATTTACTGCTATCATGCAACCATTGTATTGTATCTTTGAGCCGATGCCCATTTGAGTGGGGCAAATGCTTTTGCCAGTTGCACTCGCAGAGGTGAAATACTGGATGTTTTCAGTTTGCAGGGTGGACAGGTGATTGAGCAATGGATCCACCTAATTATCCTAGAATCTGGAGAATTTCCTTGGTTGGCAGGATTCACAAATGAATGTGGCCATTGCATAAGCACATATTAGTGTGGTAAACATGTTGGCAGCTTGGAAGTGCTCCTCTAGTGATTGGGATAGAAACACATATGAGTATGTAAGAAACAGGTCAATGCATTTGAGCCCCGAGCTTCACCAGCTGAAACAAATATTCATGTAGCAATAAAAGGGAGAAAAGAAAAATATTGTCAGTTTTGCATTTAATTTTGCTACCAGTTGTGTAGTTTTTTTGCCACTGCCCTAAGTTTAGGTCAGACACCAAAACTACACTAAATAAATAAAATACAATCTGAATGATAATATAATATAAACCTTTTAATAACATATAAAATTTCTAACATACTACAACTTAATAATATATGTGGGGAGGCCTTACATTTACTTGAAACAAAATCGACCTATCATTGTTTTCTCCTATTTTCAAATTTTTTCTTATCAAACATAATTTATTTTCATTGTTTTACGACCATGGCTACCACTCTTGCATTTATTTGAATGAAAACAGAATCTAGTCCTACACATTATTGTTTTCTCCTTTTATTTTCATAATTTTCCGACCAAACATATTTTATTCTTTTTTTAAACGAACATGGCTGTATGCTTACATCTATAATATTCTAATAAAAGGAAGCTGCAGATTGCATGGAGAGCAAGCACTATGAGCGCAAAAAGGATTCCTGAATCTCATCTCATGTATCTGCTGCCATTTTGATTATATTATACTGCATTATCGGCCAAAACATGACTTCAACAGAATGTGTAAATTTTTTAATGGATTCTAACAGATATCAATCCAAGCCTAAGCTAAGCTTAAGCCTTCTTGTCAATACAATATACATAGTTCGTCAAGTTATTAACAGTCAGAAATTTGAATCTGACCCTAATCATTATTTGCAGAAATGGATAACACGCCAATCTTTAAAATTGAGGATAATATACAGTATTTCTGGTTTTAACATTTAAAATCAACTTGTCTCACTTGACAGTGCAAAGGTTACATCCAAATGTATCAAGCCATACATTTTATAGTTGCAGCCCTTTTGTTTTAATGGTCCCATAAGAATCTAAGATTTTTCAAATTACATGTACAGAATGTGATAAGCTTTATACATGTTGGGCATAACTTTTGGTCACAATTAAAGACTGGAAGCTGAAGTTTAAAACTATGACGAGAGAAAAATGTGGAGAGAGAACTGAGAACTGTACAGAGACCACAACACACAAAATATGTCTATGGACATTACAGTCTTTGTTGATGCACACATATAGGCAACAACAAAGAGCAATGGGATATGCCATATGATTATTTCTCTCTAAGTTGATCCTCCATCAATGAATTTATGTAAGGTCTTCAAAGGTAGAACAACGTCAATACAACAATCCATCAAATTGTTGGGAATATAATTGGTTCGATAGGAGACATTTATATCACCTCCACTAATATCTTTTTACGTTCACATTTCAAAAAAGTAGATTAATGCAAAACCAAAACCAATATAAAAGCACAAGTTTCTGTTATTTGAACCCCAATGCTTTAACCTTGTGGCGCGGTAAAGTATTTGTTTCTCATTGTTGAAATGGCATCCACCATCTCCTACGACTTTGACTCTCATTCAACACACCTGCTTGTTGTATATCAGTTTCCCTAACAAAGTCATGTTGTTGCCCTTGCCACCACCGTACATGCTGCTGGATCCTGCCTCCTATTGAATGATTTCCAAAACACAAGGCCAGAACAAGTCCCACAACACTCAAAACAGGACCTGCAGCCATTAGTAACCATCCGCTTCCAAAATTTTGAGAGATAGATGTTTTATCATTCTTTATTTCACCATCTTGAATCTCATGATTGGATTCACTATCATACTCTTGTTCCTCGTAAATAACTTCTCCACTGTCAACTTCCAGTTCAGACTCAACTGCAATGTGGCTGCCAATAACTTGAGGACACACTAACGCACTTTCCATCTCTTGTAAATGAAGATTTTCTACTTCTGTGTTGGAAAACTGCCGAGAAGATAACTCCTGACTTCCATTCTGCATATTGAGAGTTGCTCGAGATGACCATTCAAAAGACGGTTCTTGACTGCTATTCTGCACATTAAAATTTGCATGGGATGAATCTTGGGAAGATGATTCATGATTGCTGTTCTGGACGTTGAAGTTCATATTATCAGTTGCATGGCCTCTACCAATTGCAATCACTTTACGCCCTTCATACTCAGAATCATCTGTGGGAAGCTCATAACGGCATACTGGGCAAGAATTTCTAGTACTAAGCCATGGCAAAATACAATCAGAATGATACAGATGCAAGCATGGTAGCTGTCTAACTACTTCCCCTGCAATTATAGCATCTCTGCATATAGCACAGACAGAATTTTCATCAGCAGTAATGTAAGGTAAATTTTCTAATGCAGATTTAGCTGCAGGAGGGGCACCTCGTCTGCTATTGTCATTCTCAGCAAGTTGTTGCAGCAGCTGCTCAAACCCACTTGCATCAAGATAGTCCCCTGGATTCCCAACATAAAATGGCCATTCAGGAAACTCTGACCTGGTGTCAATATTGTTTCCAACCAGATTCTCAAAGATCTCTTGCAGAAAGTGGTGTAGAACATGATCAGTATTTGTTCTCTGTTGTGGTCTCGGTGTGTCTCCCTGTCTCCACCTGCCTCCCCATCTAGTTCTTTGTGTCTGTGAACGTATTTCTTCATCTGCATTTGCTGTTAGGCTAGTTTGTTCTCTCGTTTCATCCCCGTCTCCTTCTTCCTCTTCGTATGCTTCTTCCCAATCTTCTTCATTATCGTTCTCATCGTCTGACAAGTCCCATTCATCTGGACCTGGGTGAATACTAATGCTTGAAGAGTCACTGTCTTCATCACCTCCGTTTGCCACATCCTCTTCATCAGTGATCAAAATTTGTTCACCCTGTGAGGTATGACTGAATCCAATGCCATCACCGGAATTCTCGTGGTCAGTCTCTCTGTCATTGTGGCTAGTCACACGAAATAATTCCTGTAGCATTTGCTCATATACATGGTCTATCCTCTGGCTTTCATCTTCTTCTCCCTCTCCTCCTCGTCTGGTTTCTCCATTGTGATTGGCTATCCCTTGAGTCTGATGCACACCAGAAGGGGACTGAGGAGTTGTAATAGCTTCTATAAAGCCATTTCCACACTCAGAGCACAGAGGTTCCATGTTATCCTGGCAACCGTCTGCCACAGAGGTCAAAACCTCTTTGCTACACATGTGGCACCAATAGCAAGCATTAACATTAACCCCTTCCCTCACAGGAAATGCAACAGATTCTTCCCGTATTTCAAGCACATCCATGACGCAATCCTGCACAAACATACTTGAACTTATTTGATGTAATTTAGATATCAATGCCCACCAATGGCCCAAACTGAAAAAACCGAAAAACAATATGTCCAAAGTACATAATGAGAATGCATAACGCGTCTCCAATAAAATGATACATAACTCGAATAAATTATATCATACAGCAACGAATTGAAATGTGCCCTAAACTCAAATCTACGTCAAGGAATCACTTTCCTAACGTTTGAGGTGGAGAAGCATTAAAGCAGTGCATACTGATATTGTTTTAGGCATCTGAGAAGAACATTATATCGATTCTCACTAATCTTGTATCACATGATATGATTCTGCACTTTTGCTCAATCAAATTTGTAACAGAAAATTGGTTGCAAACAGCCAAATGGAAGAATTAAAGGCCCCCCACAAATCCTTTGCATTTTGTGGTTGCCTGTGTGGCCATGGCCAAGGCAGACCAAATGCAAAAATTTGACACATGACATCCCACCTTTAGAAGTCCACAAGGATATAATCTTTCATTTATCTTATATAATGTTCAAATTTTGTATTTCCGATCTTTGACCTTACATTTAAGCTTTGTCCTAAACTCGAACTTGCAATTTTAATTAAATCCTATAAAACAAGCATAATATACAATTTTCATCATGAAAACAAAACCCTATCCAAAGTGACTCCCCAAAACACTAAAAAGTAAATTAGCAGAGTCGAAACCTGCTTAGCCAAATATTTCTGCTATGAGAAATACCCTTAACATCATATTTCTATTAAACATGATACCCTAAACTTCGAGATTTAAGAACGAGGGCAAAAACATACATAAATAAAATTAAAAAAGAATCAAAGAATCAGCAGGCTTTGAAGGGCTACTTTCAAACATATAACTTAAAATCAAGTGGGCATTCCAATCAATCCCCAACAACTCAAAATATCAGAGCTAGACGCAGTTTTCAACCACAGATCTTCCTAGCTATTGTCAAACTAAAAAACTTAGGGCAAATAAATATAGAGAGCATCAAGTAATAGTGTTTGACCCAAAAAGCATTCAAGGTAAAGAAGGTAAAAGCCGCAAAGAAGGATTTAATGGGTTTGAGAAAAATTCACAGATTTAGTTCAAAAGAGAAAGAATTACCTTGATTGCAGTGATGATAATATTTTCTTTGTGGAAGAGCGGTGCGAGGGCTCGATCGCTGTGCTTCCCAAATTGGGCTGCGAAGAAAAAAAATGTACAGATGAGCAAAACAAACAGAATTTATTTTATGAAGGCAAGTGGGGCACACGCGGAGTTATCATTCTCTATTGCCACGTTTACTCGTATACGAGAACGACGTGTATTTTATTGTCCACGTGGATTTAAGACATAAAAATAGGATTGGAAAAGGAGTGAATTTTTTATGACCAATAGTTTCATCTTAATATTAAAATATCAAAAACATACTATACAATTCAGATAAAAGAGATAGAATGGTATATTTTTTATTGGGTTAACAATAGGGGTATCCCCACGACCTTGTCAGCGTCCAACTTATCTTATTTTTATCTTTTTGGGCAAGTTGGGGATGAGAATGAGCGAGTTTGGGCAAGACTAATCCCTTGTGGATGCACACAACTGCCCACAAGCCACATGCATTAGGTCCAGGCCTCATCAGAGTCGAACCCAAGACCTTAGGGAGCATACACAAGACTCAAGCCAACTACGCTACGCGTGTGGGCTCCTAAGAAGTTAGTGTCAAAGTAAAAAAGGCTATGTTAGTAGTAGGGGGTCACAATCGGGGGGTCCACCACACATCTTTGAGAGGTCTTGGTCGTCAACAATGGGCTCTTGATCCATGATGGCAAAAGGGAAATGGCAAGCTCCAAGTAGGAAAACTTTCCACATAAGTCAACTAACTTGACCTTTCTAAGAAGCAAAGGAATGTCCATCCACAATGCTAAGGATGTGGAGAGCCTTAGGAATCATGGTGGCCTCGTTTGGAGCTATGGTTGAAAGCATGTCTATGCCCACATGGTGGAGAGGCACACCATCATTACGAAGAAACATCCTTGCTAGTAAGGGGATGAAGAACATAATCAAGCTATAGGGGGTGTTGGCCTAATGCTCAATTAAAGTTTACATATGAATGATCTCTAGAGCCACCTTGTTGGTTTGGCCTTGGATTTGTAACATAATATTAAAATAGATACTAACTTTAGTTTACATGGAAAATTGGTTATCCACAACCAAGCCAACAGATAAAAGTAAAATTTATATCCTTCTAAATTGAAATAAGTGTCTCCAAATTATGAAAGTATGTCATATATGGGTATATTTAGTTGGAACCCTAGGCCAATTGCTCAAAAGTATCAAATACCAAGAGAAAGGCTCAAGATAGAATGGCTTGAAGAAGTCATGTATCTAATGCCAAACAACCTAGCCATAAGGATGGAACTAGAAGAGATGCTTAATGGTTTCCAAATGGCCACAAAAAGGACAATGAGGAAATATCACTCCCAAATGAACCAATTATGACCCAATGTTAAGCAAAATGAACTAGTTTGAACTATTTGAAATTTCTATTACCATTAATAGGTAAAGGATTTAAGATTCCACCTCACACTAAGCTTGGGAAATATAGGCAAATAAGGAGAAAGCTATGAGTATTCTTTGCAAGGGTTGTAGCTCCTAAACGAAGTATTTGGAAACCACTTCTAGCTTGTCCACCACACTTTTGTAGAGCAAAGTCTAACTTTGTGAATCATTTCAAGGGGAATTGAATCCAAGATATTATGATAGGACTAGATTTTGATTACTAAGCTTAAATTTAGCCTTAAAATATGGCCAAGAGAGCTAGGTCTTAGTACTTCTAGATAAAAGATCAAAGATAATACAAATTCCACATTTGTAGAGCCTTAAGGCATGAACCCAAGGGGGTGAAAGCACAAACTTGTGTCACACTTTTAGCCAACGAAATAGTTATGAGCAAAATGGTTTTGACCTAAATATTTTCGAGTGAAACAATTTTGTCTGAAACTACGTGGCATATACGTTATAGTTTTGAGCAAAATACTTTTACCCAAAACTGTACAATAATTTTTTTCCCTTTATAATTTTCAAATGTGCCTTAATTTACATGTAAAGTTTTGGCCAAAACATTTTTGACTCGTAGTCTTTTGATTAGAAATATTTCGATTGAAGCCATCTATGTGACATCCTTGTTGGCAGCCACCTCATCTTTCTCAAAATTTTTTGAAACTTTTCACGAGCATAATATTTCTTCAGTCAAAATGGATTTTTTCAAAAAAAATAAAATTACCCTTTTGTAGAGGTCAGAGTCAAGAATCCAATTTTTTTTTTAATATTTTGATTAGTTGTAGTATATATATATATTGAAATATATATATATATATATATATATATATATATATATATATATATATATAATAATGCAAGTAGGACATTATAATAAAAATAACGAGTTTGATTAGAAATTATAAAAATCTAAAACATATTAAAGTATTTTGAAAAATATATGGTGCACTAGAAGAGAAAATCCTCTCTAGAAGGCTATAGGGTAAGTGCAAAAAGATGCAGAAAGGGGTCTTAAGTGACCACTTTTTTTACTTTTTTAAAAAATAAATAAATCTAAAATCAGGAAATACTGACTTTGGATGTGAAATTGAGGATAGCTACACTCAAAAATTTTAGATGCAACAAAAACAAGGATCGTAGTGCTCCGAGTCTACTTTCTAAACTACTTTTTTTTTTTAAAAATGGTAGAGATTAAGGGGTTCAAAAGAGGGAGACAAAAATTGGTGTTGTTTTTGTCAAAAAAACATAACATAGCGACTTTTGTGGCTCCCTCAAAAGGTTAACTTTTTATTTGGTATTTTTAAAATTGCTTTAGTGAGAAATTAGCTAACACCATGTAGTTTATGCCTGATTTTTCTGATAATTTTTTAATGAAAATTTGACTTTTTACTAATTTTCAAAGTGGACACATCTTGAAAAATAGAATTTTGGCCATGCTACTCCAATAAATTTTGAAAACTAATTGAAAATCATTTTTTTTAATATGTGTAGAATGGTGTCTAGTTTCTAAAAATGTAATTTATTTGAAATTTCAATGAACAGTTAATTTATAATGAAAAAAATACCAAACATTGGTTTTTGCCAAAAAACAAACACACAAACAAAATAAATTAAAGATGAAAGGCTTAACATTGTCAAAATGTGAAAAAAATTATATTGGTAAATAGCTAAGAGAGAACCTAACATTACCCAGGTGTTCGATTTTTTTGACCTTGAAACACATGCAAACCTAATGGTTAGCATGGACGTGATTATGTGAAATCTTGTAGAATATGAAAAAACATGTCTTTGGACATTGGGAAGGCACTCCAAGCCTTTGGGTTGGTAATCCAAAGCAAATACCAAGCCTAAGGCTTGGGGATTCCAAAAGCCAAGAAATAGCGTGAGCGCGTTATAATGCACTTGCATTATTTCATGGTTTTGACATTTTTTTTGTATTTGTACTCAAGAGTTGCCTAAGAAAGACATAACATGAGCATGCTATAACACACTCACGTTATGTCTTTCTTTGTGTTAAATTCTAGTCTATTAAATGTATGCATATATATTTGTATGTATTTATGTATGTATGCTTGTATGACATGTATGTATGCATGCATGCATGCTTGTATGCATGTATGTATGTATGCCTATATGTATGTATCAGTGTATGTATATGTATGTATGTAAGATTGTATGTATGGTTTTATGTATGTAAGTATTCATGTATATATGTTTTCTTGTATGTATGTATGTATTTATAGGGAGGGAGAATTTTAAGAGAGAGAGATTTGTCTAGGTAGGGTGGGAGGGAGAGAGAGAAAGACCCGAGAGACCTAAGAGAGGGAGATGGGGTAGGAGGGAGAGACTTGAGAGAGAGGGAGTGGGATAGAAGGGGTTGGAGTGAGAGGGAATTATCTAGGTAGGGTGGAAGATAGAGAGAGGGGGGTAGGAGGGAGAGACTTGAGAGAGAGGGAGTGGGATAGAAGGTGTTGGAGTGAGAGGGACTTATCTAGGTAGGGTGTGAGGGAGAGAGAGGGGCGGTTGGAGAGAGAGAGGGGCGAGGAGAGAGAGAGTGGGAGAGAGAGAGAGAGAGGGAGAGAGTGTGGGAGAGACTTGAGAGGGGAAGTGGGAGAGGACTTAGAGAGGAGAGAGAAAAGGTGCATGAGAGAGACTTGAGAGGGGAGTGGGAGAGGAGGGGTTTAGGTGAGAGGACTTATTTAGGAGAGAGAGAGAGAGAGAGAGAGAGGTGTCGGGAGATACTTAGAGAGGAGGAGGGGGTTTGAGTGAGAGAGAGAGAGGGGGGTTGGGAGAGAGAGACTTGAGAGAGAGGGAGTGGGAGAGAGAGGGATGCAAGAGAGATAGAGGGAGTGAGAAAGAGGGGGGTGAGAGAGAGAGAGAGGGATGAGAGAGAGGGGGATGGGAGAGAGATAAAGGGATGAGAGAGAGAGGGATGGGAGAGAGATAGAGGGATGAGAGAGAGAGATTAGGGTTTAAGGGTATAGGGTTTAAGGCATAGTGTCTAGAGTTGAGGGTTTAGGGTTAAGTGAGAGACCTAGATGGATAAGGAGGGATGGTTGGAAAAGGAGAGAGAAAAGAAACCTTTAGAAAATTAAAATTTTCATAACATGAGTGTGTTTTGAAGAAGTTGAGATATAATTGTTTTGTATTGCTCTAAAAATGGTAAAAAAGTCAACACACCTATGATCTAGGCCCACATGTTCTGTTATTCTACCAATTATGCATGTGTTCCGACAAAAAAAGAGTTTTTGGATGTTGTTGGAAAGTGCACATGCAAAGTTTTCACATTCTACCACCTTTTCATGAACTTTCCACCACCTTTTTATGGTTTTCCAACTTAGGAAGGAGGAAATAACAAAGTTTTCACATCGAATTTGATATATATCAATTCAAGTATCATTTTTTGTAGTGTTACAATGTTAATTATGATTGAATTGTAGGAATTTAACTTTATACATTGGTTATTTGTATTGTTAGCAATTTTATTTGAGTGATATACAATTGAACGTTGAAAAGGAAGCAAACTTGTGAAAAACTCAAATTGTTGAGGAGTTTGATTCAAGAAGAAAAAAAACTATGTAATTGGGTAGTTCCTCCATTCAAATCTCCATTTTTTAGGTATGTCAAGTCTTTACACATTTTCTTTACATTTTCCTTAATTCTATTATGTTTCTTTATCATCCCTTATCATACATGCTTAATACAATGCTTTTATTTTGTTATTATGCATATACCATGTTCATCAAATTGTTTGTTTCTCATTATAACCTTAGCTCCTCTTGGCACACTTTAAACTACACGTTTATTTACACTTTCTAATTAAATTTTAAACCACGTCTATTTGAGGTATTTTGTTAAACAATTGACCTACCTTGTGTATTCTTTTACATTTTGTCTACACATTTATGAGAGTAGTTATAACTATGTAATATAATACATCATTTCTCATTCCTTTTATGGATGTGCATACCCCTTTCCAAATCTTCCATTTTGGTATAGGCATGGAGATGTTGGAAAATGCTTTGGAATTTGGTTTTACACCTAGAAATTTTCTAAAGCCTTTTCAACAAATACATTTTGTGCATATCATGCAATCATTGTAGTCCATGAGGACATATCTAATTGATGCATTTTGTCAAATAGTTCATGTGCCTTGTCTGTACATGTCTACCAAAGAATTTTATCAAACATGTTAGATAAGGCAATGAGCTGTTTGAAAAAAATGTCTCAAAGAAATGTGGTCTCATGGTGATGGATACCACCACAAGACCAAATTTATTTGAGGGATTTTTTAAAACAATTCACTACCTTGTCAATGCTACCACATTTTCCATACATGTCTACCAAAGCATTTTATCAAACATGTTAGACAAGACAATGAGTTGTTTGAAAAATGCCTCAAATAAATGTGTCATGGTGATGGACATAACCATGAGACTACATTTCTTTGAGGTATTTTTTCAAAAAAATCATTCCCTTGTCTATGCTACCAAAATTTCCATACATTTTCCATTTTGTGCATATCTTGCAATCATTTTAGTCCACAAGGACATATCTCATTGAGGTATTTTGTCAAAGAGTTCATGTGCCTTGTCTATGCATCCACATTTTCCATATGTTTACTAAGGCAATTGCAACCATACACTCATGAAAATCCCCCCCTTTTATGTTTTGATAGATGCCATACCCCATTCCAAGGTCCCCTTGTTGCTATGGCTAAAAGCCTAAAACATGTACTTTTGACCAAACTATGGATGCATGGAAAAATCTATCAAAGCATAATAGAAAGCAAAAGCATAGACAAGGTAGTGAGCTGCTTGAAAAAATGCCTCAAATAAATTTGGTCTCATGGTGATGTCCATCACCATGAGATCACATTTATTTGAGGAATTTTTTCAAGCTACTATATACCTTGTCTATGCTACCACATTTTCCATACATGTCGACCAAAGCATTTTATCAAACATGTTAGACAAGGCAATAAGCTATTTGAAAAAAATTCCTCAAAGAAATGTGGTCTCATGTTGATGGACATCACCATGAGACCACATTTCTTTGAGGCAATTTTTCAAACAACTCACTACCTTGTCTATGCTACCACATTTTTCATACATGTCTACCAAAGCATTTTATCAAATATGTTAGACAAGGCAATGAGTTGTTTGAAAAAATGCCTCAAAAAAATGTGGTCTCATGGTGATATCCATCAACATGAGACCACATTTCTTTTAGGCATTTTTTCAAATAACTCATTCCCTTGTCTATGCTACCAAATTTTCCATTCATTTTCCATTTTGTGCATACCCTACAATCATTGTATAGTCCACACAAACATATCTCATTGAGGCATTTTGTCAAATAGTTCATGCGCCTTTTCTATGCATCCACATTTCACATGTGTCTACTAAGGAAATTGCAACCAGAACACTCATGAAAATCTCCCCTTTTATGTTTTGATAGATGTCATAGCCCATTCCAAGGTCCCCTTGCTGCTATGGCTAAAAGCCTAAAACATGTGCTTTCGACCAAAATATAGATGCATGGAAAAAATCTATCAAAGCATAATAGTAAGCAAAAGCGTAGAAAAGGTAGTGAACTATTTGAAAAAATGCCTCAAAGAAATGGGATCTCACGGTTTTGGAAGACATCACCATGAGAACCCATTTCTTTGAGGAATTTTTTCAAACAACTCACTACCTTGTCAATGTGGTAGCATAGACAAGGTAGTGAGCTCACTACCAAAGCCATGAGACCACATTTCTTTGAGGCATTTTTTCAAACATCTCACTACCATGTCAATGTGGTAGCATAGACAAGGTAGTGAGCTCACTACCTTGTAAAAAATGCCTCATAGAAATGTGGTCTCACCGTGAGACCCCATTTCTTTGAGGCATTTTTTCAAATAGCTCACTACCTTGGCAATAAGGTAACATTAACAAGGTAGTGAGCTATTTGAAAATATGCCTCAAACAACTCACTACCTTGTCTATGCTAACACATTTTGCATACATTTCTACCAAACATTTTTGTCAAACAATTCACATGCTTCCACATTTCTGCCAAGGGAGTTGCAATTATAACATTTGACAAAAATCCCCCTTTCTTTCAATGTTTTGATTGATGCCCATAACTTGTTCCAAAGGTAGGATGTTGATAAAAGTTGTGGAATTTGGATTTATAGTCAAGCCAATTGTATTTTCTTGAAAATTTGTAATGTCTTTTAAAAAAACAATTTTGTGCCTATCTTGCAATCATGTCATTTCGTGAGACCACATTTCTTTAAGGCATTCCATCAAAATATTCATGTGAGCTTTGTCTATGCTACCATATTTTGCATACATGTCTATTTGTAGACATTATATTGGTAGGCCATACATTAGAAAATGGCTAGAGAAAAGTACATTCAATAAATTATTGTAAGGTATAAATACTTCAAAAAAATAGCTTTCCATTTTCCTTGTGTTCTTATTGCACTTGTTTATTCATCATGGTTGAGTGACATTTACTCTTCTATAGGATGATTGTAAGTATTTTGTATGAAGGGTTGAATGCCATATATTTCATTTATTTGTATGGATTCAATTTTTAGGAACTAATATTTGTTTCTTTATCATGCTATAGATAAAATTCTCCACATGCTAAGGAAACGATCAAGGATTAAACCAAAGCAGGAAGAGATAGAAGCTAAGAATGCACAAAAAGCAACATATATTAGGGAACATCGTGAGATGAAGAAATTGGAAGCGATTTTTGAAGACATGCCAATTAAAGAGGAACCTCAACCATCAACAATAGATATGGAATTGGTGGCACAAAGGGAACAAATGTGAAACCTTTTTGCTATGAGAAATTTGAATACCGTAGTTGGAGACACACCCTCTACCGCAAGTGAAGATGGAGGGACACCATCTACCACATCTCAAGTTGAGAGTACATCATCACTCACATGTGAGAAATGAGGTACACCATCATTCCCATCTCAACCTCAAGGTACGACATCTATTCCATCATCAACCATCTCATTTAAATATTGACGAAATTCCTAATGTTGAGATGAATTTACCTTTGAGAACACCACCTAGAATTTTGCATAGAAAGCCAAAGTATTTGATTAATATTGATGAGAATATTTTGCAACCAACGGAAGGTAAGATTCCAAAATGCACTTGTAGAAGATATGCTCATAAGATTTGGAGAGTGTTCTTTTAAAAGTTAAATGAGACTGTAATATGTCAACTATTTGTTGAAATGATGCGTAGTATAAAGTATAGGTCCACCATGAAGATTCTTGGATTGAGAAAATTGGATGATTCAACTGAAAAAACTATTGTGAAGAATCTAATGAGTGCATATGAGAGTGTGGGTAAGACCTCACACTCAAAATATAGTAATTTCACACAATGTGTCATTACATTGACAATATTAAGTAATCAAACAAGGAAAACTTGTCTCATTACAAAGATGAGTCAAGAATTGAGAATTAATAGAAAAAATTTATCAAGAGCCATTCAAAGGTGCCAAAGAATTGAGGACACCGATTCCAATGAATTATGGGAATTCTTAGGGAGACTACCATGAAAAAATAAACCAATTGTTGAAGAATTGAGATCACTAATTGAAGACTTTTGGGAGAATAACACAAGGGTATCTCTAAATCAAAGGGATGTGGTAAGAAGGAGAATCGCTAGTCGAAACCGTGAGCCACATCCAAAGCATTTTTGGATATGACTCAAACATAGTTTTTTCATAAATTTCTAGAGACGTATCCTCAAATTAAAATATTTCAAATATTTTGAAATGCTAAAACCTTTTTATGTCAAGATAAATCACACACACACTACTTGTTGTAGATTACATATTGAATTTTCTAACCATTTTGATGTCTATCATTCTATATGTTTAGATTTGCATACTAATAATGTTTTGCATGATTATGACATACATGCCCCACCAACATCTTCAAGAGACTTTTGTGAGATGAGGATTGTTAGGGTGGGTCGATTACACTTGATCCATGATGAATCGAAACATAATTTATCCACTAAACCTCAATCTTGCAAACAAGATCATTCAAATTGAAAGTTTAAACTAAGTATTTATTGAAATTGAAAACTACAAACTACGAAAGCAATTAAATTCCTACTCTAACCCATTTGAAACTTATCCCGTTTTGGAATTGGTGTCATGTTGATGTGGAACAATGAACCTTTCTCAATCCTATGATTAGTGAACTTATTTCAATCAATTCTATGGAAGAGAATTGATGAAACCATTGTGATAAATGGATGAAAACTTAATTTATACTAAAATGAACATGATGCAAGCTATATTAACATAATTTTATGCTAAAATTGATTTAGCTATGCAATTGCTAAGCCAATCTAAGCTAATTCTAAGCTAAAATATGGAAACCCTAATTTATAAACAAGCTAAGATGGATGCATGAAATCCATTAATGGATGTATTAAACTATTATGCAACTAAAAATGAACTAAAATAAGCTAAAAGTGAGTAAATTGAGGGTGTGAATGCAAGTGAATTCAATAGCATAAGTTTGCAAATTGAAAGATGGATCCCATTTGTCTCCAAATAGGGTTCTATTTATAGAAGAGAAAATGAGAAATAGAGGGTTGAGATTGAAAATATTAATCAATGGTCAAAGATGGAAGGAAGAAGAGGCATGGATCATGGATTCTCATCAAAATATAAGAATGCAAGATGAGAATTAATGAAGGGTTCACATTTGTTTCAAACAAACACAGTTTTGACTTGCACACACAAGTCACAAGGTGACTTGCTCAAGAGGTTAAATATTTAGCTTGTTCAAAAAGCTAAGTGAGATGATTGGAGGAGAGAGAATATTCTTTAAAATATTCTCATGGGTGAGGATAAAATATATTTTAAAAATTAAAAGAAAGTTTTAATTGTGCAAAAAAGGAGGTAAGGAATATTCCCCTTTTGGAGGAAAATTAGTTTAATTGCTAATTAAACAAGGTTTAATCATGCAATTAGGGATTTGAAGAATTAAAGTGATATTCATTAAATGAATGGGGGAGAGATGAAATGACATTTAATTAAATATTTTGATTTATTTAATTAAATTAGAAGACTTAGGGAATTAAATTAAATATTTTAATTTAATGAGATGAAATGTTAACGTGAAAGGGGGTGAATTAACCTGATTTGATGAATGAGGGAGAGATGAAATGACATTTAATTAAATATTTTGATTTATTTATTTAAATTCGAAGAATTAGGGAATTGAATTAAATATTTTAATTTATATTAATTTAATGAGATGAAATGTTAGCATGAAAGGGAGTGAATTAATCTGATTTGATGAATCAGGTTAATAGGTGAAAATGACAATTAATTAAATAGCTATGCTAATTCAATTAATTAAGAAAAAAGAGGATGGGCTTCAAGAGGAAATGATGTTAGATCTATTTGGAGTGTATGATATCATTCATGACATTTTTCAATGTCTACATTTTGCTCCTCTTTGAAGCGAGGTACTTGTTGCTTCGGTTTAAAAAATAATGCTCTTTGGATTAAAAATTGCTGCCCAAATTTTTTCGATTCCCTACTACTGAAGGATTGAGCTGATTCCCTGCCCCCTTGAGAAATCAAACAAAAAATTTGAATTTTGGGTTGATTTCTCGATAAAGGTTAAAAGCTACCCCAGGGGGTCCAGAAAGGCTTCAGGATGCAAAAATTATGCCAAAAACATAAAAAATGATGCAAAATTAGGTTATGATTGGCAAAATTAGTGAAAATTATGATAAACCCAAGCTTGAAGGTGAAATCAGGGCAAAAAACCCTAATTTCCTAGCATAAATAAGCCAAGAAGGGTCACTTTCAATTCATTTGTGTATTCATCGTGAGGATTCTTGTTGTTTTGAGCTCTGACCCTTTGATGAAATGGCGTGTCGATAGCTTCCACAACATATTTCCAACCAAGGTCAAGAGTATTAGCGGATTCCAGGCTCAGGACCACCAGTATGTAACTCTAAACTTGATTTAAAATTTGACTTTTTGATGCATTTATTGCGCTTTGAATTTTAAAATTTGGTGGTGGTGCTATATAGCGGCGCCCATTTGGAAATATGCGATGCTAAAATGATTTATAGCAACACACATGTATTTGGTGACACACTTTATGATTTAAAATTAGGGTTTCTAATTTTAAATTGTGACACGTGCTTATATAGCAATACACTTGCCAATTTGAAATCTAGGGTTAGGGTTTCCAAAGCTTAAATCGTGATGCCCATGTGTTTGGTGACACACTTTGCAATTTGTAATTTGAAATTGTTTTAGGCGTCACAATTTGAAATTTAAATATAGCGATGCTATTGTGATTTTTGAGCTGAAAATTATAAATTGAGTCAAATTTCTTCAAATTTTGACATCGTGCGCTTCATGGGTGTAGGATGTCATCCCACCGCTGATGTTACGTGAGCATTGAGCCACCGTGTTGGAGAGACTAGGCGATTTGCCAAAGTTGCACCAGGAGCACCTGGGAGAGATCAACCTTTGGTATGTTGCATATGCACCCATCATCTAGACCCATTTAGCTATGATGACTGATTTATACGAGAGATGACACAGTGAGACTTGATCATTTCACCTTCCAACAAGCAAGGTGATAGTGACCTTAGAGGATGTATGGTATATTATGAGTTTTCCGATACATGGCGATCGTGTGATTTATGATGTTGACACCGAGTATGATGCTTGTCATGAGGTTATGGAGTTGGAGAACATTGCTCTTGTGACATCACAAATCGACCTCGTGCCCACTTTCAATTGATCATTGTAGCCATCATTTTAGGTTTGGTTGCTTCGAACCGACACAATAGAGAGTTCAACCCAAGATGGGGACTAGCATGACACAGGATGTTATATAGGAGGACATAGTTTGCATGGGGGCCAATGATGTTGGCCTCACTATATCATGATATGCATGAATTTGTTTACTAAGATGACATGGCCATTGGCGCAAGGGTGACCTTGCTTCATATTTGGGCTTGGGAACATATTGTTGTGCTTCAACTGATAGTATAGATGACAAATGTCGAGGTAGATGATCCTATGATTTGGCAGTACAAAGGTGTTATTACCTTGTGACATACTGGACAGATTGGGCTCTTGTACTGGAGGTGGGTTTTGGATGATATGATAGTGTTCTGATGGTGACCTTGGCTTTAGATGCCAACATGGTATGATGATGCACAATAGTAGTTTTTCGCCAGAGAAACCCTATTTATATAGGGCCAGGAGCATACTATTATTGAGCGATATCTACTAGATAGGGTGTCCAGGAAATTTGGAGAGTAGAAGGACAAGCCAAATGATGCCTACAAGGCCATTTTTGTGAGGTTTTATCGAGAGGTTCCCACATGGGGACCTACCATTCCAGCTCCAGAGGTGGTAGAGAGTTTCAGACAGTTGGTGGCTCAGCCATGGGCCTACGACCAGGGTTAGGTAGTAGCGCAGACTATGCTTGCTTACGATGCATAGTTCACACCTCCACGAAGATTGACAGATCCAATGAGTGCTCCTCCACGAAGGAGACCTAGAGGGAGAGGTATAGGCAGGGGCAGAGGATAGCGATAGGAGCAAGTTTTCCAGGAATGCCAAGATGGACAGGTTCTAGGGGCACCGCCAGTGGGAGAACAGGTTCCACAACATCTACCCATTTAGCAAAAGCCTCCACAACATCAACCTCCATAGCCACCACTACTAGATTCCAAGGATGTTTAGATTCAACAACTGCAACAACAAGTGCAAGTTTTGATAGGTGAGCGAGATTAGGCTCACCAACAGATTTTGGCTATTACTACTGAATGAGACCAGGCCAAACAATAGGTGGTGGCCATCACAATGGAGAGGGACCATGCCAGGTAATAGTTACAGGCTTTGGCCATAGAGAGAGATCATGATATTGGACGACCACATCAAATAGAGGCCATGACGACAACCTCATAGGGTAGGATAGTATCGACAAGATTATACAGAGAGGTTGTGATAGAGGCAACCTATTATAGGATGTACTATCATCATGATGTTCCATAGGCACTTAGACAACCTGATTTTTTACAGAGGAGCGATGCACAACCCAAAGCTGAGTAGCCAGAGAGGCAGATCGACAAGGGGAGCAGCCATTAGGGCTAGCTTCCAGTTGTATAGACACATTTTTGATTTTATTGCCCCATTCTTTGACACAGATATACATTCATGGGCTCATTTTTGATAGCCTCATGGAAATTTGTATTTATGATCGATATGCATACACTGATCCAAATTTTGTACCATGGCATTTATTTTTTGATATATATGATACACATACAGATTTGATATGATGCGTTCATCTTATTTCATGTTTATGATGTATGGATGTAATGATGTGCTTATATTTGATCATGTATGGATGCACTTTACTTATGCTTATGATATGTGATGCTATGATATGTATGGATGCAATGTTATATTCTTTTTTAGTATTTTTTCATGATATGCAAACGTTTATGCTATGATCATGTATGCAAATGTTATAGATGCATTTCCTTTTGTGTATTTCCTATGTAATTTTATGAGATGATCATGTATGCATATGGATGGTGAATGTATATGCTTATGATATATGCAATGTATTTGTATGATATGTGATGCAACATTGTAATGATTTAATATGCTTAGAATAACAAATCTATATTATTCATCACAACCTAAATGATGAAGCAGAATGTATGATGCGAGATACAATGATTATGCAGATGGATGTTTTATGATTATGCTGTGATTATGAGATACATGTATGTTGATGATTTGTGGATGTAGGATGGATGCATTGGTTATGTTTTTGTTGACCATCATGATACTAGGTTAGCACGAAGAAAAGATAGAAGAATAAAGAATGACTTGACCATTGATTTTGATCATTGCTTCAAAAATCCAACAAGTCCATGATCCATCGTGACTTTATTAGAGATGGCGATGAGAGAATGAAAGATGAGGATGAATGCAAGATGATGAGTTTCTCAAATATTAGGATTGGCATTTTTCGTTGTTCCTTACTATTTGATATAACACATAGACACGATGCATCAAGGTATTGATAACTAGGATGGTGTTGTATCTAGTGTAATGGAATTTGCCGCTGCAAATAGACAAGATAGTTCTTGTTCACATCTCGACATACAAAAACCTCATTGGAATGCAAGTTAGAAGCTTATAATATATTGAACCAAACCATAAAAAATAGTCAACAACATACTCCAAATGACCTTCCTACACACAACTTAACAAGTATGCGTCAAGATTATTTTACAAGAATATCCACAAGCACAACAAATGAAAGATTATGATTGATGCCCCATTCCTTTCTCTCTAAATTTTTTTGACAGACATCATCGAGAGGTCCTCAGAATGGGTCATTAAGATGAATCACAAGAAAAGATCAAAGACAAACAGTTAGTGCTATCTACATCTCTTGCCAGATTTAAATTTAGCTAAGGTGATTTCTGATATTGATGCCCATATTAGGAAGGATACATCCTAGGACATGTAGATCAAATGGTTGTTTGATGTTAGGATGATGATGAGATTTATGATAAACCATTGATACAAACTTCACTGATGCATTTACCGATGATTTAGACTTTAGATTTTGGCACTTAGGCTTTCACTTTACAACTTGTTATACTTGATTTCTACTTGCTTTGCCAAGGTTGAAGGTGACACTTGATTTATTATGGGTGAAAGTTTATTGTAGGTGAAAGCATGATGGGATGGATGGTTTTGGATTTTTTTAAATTATTTCAATGTTTTTGGTATTTTGAAGATGTTTTGAGGCTGTTTTTGGTCTTTTTGAAAGTTTATGTGAATGTTTTGGTTTACAGATTATTTGAGGTTGTTTAGGGTTTTTTGAGACTTTGGAGGCTTTTTAGGTCTTTTCAATTTCAAATATTTTTTGGATTTTCTATTTTCAAATGTTTTTGTGTTTTTCGATATTTGGATGTTTAGGGGTTTTTTGAATATTTGGCTATTTTGGGATTTTGGAATATTTGGATGTTTAGGGATTTTCAAGAGTTATCGACCAAGAACCTAACCTAAAAGACCTATCCTAGGGGTCTTAGGGGCTGATCAAAGATAAACCTTGCCTACGTTATACACGCAGAGACCACATAGTTCGACAAACTTGACTTATTAACAAATGAGATATGAACAGTTGATGGAAATGTCAGTTTATTATGATGGAATCCTAAAGGACTGACCTAGGGTGTCTCGGGGGCACATCAATGATGGCCTTTCCTACGTTCAAGCTCAGAGACGACGTAGTTTGATAGGGGGGACTATTTTTGGATTTTCAATGTTTGACCCTTTTAGGGATTTTGATGTTTTCTAGATGTTTTTGGATTTTAGCTGTACAAGATTTTGCAAATGTTTTTGGATTTTTGATGAGATTTTAAGAATGTTTTTGGGATTTTTTGATGAGATTGGAAGAATGTTTTGGGATTTTGCGATGAGCTTAGGATATACGAGAACCCAATATGATCCATAACAAATTGCCCCCATCATGACATGTTTAGAATACTTCGATATAGGCAAGATAAATTGACCTTTGGAATATGCCAAGTAGTACTAAAGGGATACGGTACTTCACATCATCAAGCTATCATAAGGATGCAAATGGGAAATGGATGAATGGTGGTGCAAAAAATGATAGGACAAAAGAACCAAAGAATAGATGGAGGTGCTTTGTTTACGCAAGGTGCCTATTTGCCAGGTTTTCACCAAGGTACTTTCCCAAAGCACCACCAAAGTTTTTTTCACTAGAGGATGATTTTTTTCTTTACTTTTTTCAATCCTTTTTATGATTTTTTTGGATTTTGATCATTTTTTGATTTTTTGTATTTTCAAATTTACACCCTTCAAGACTAGCCATAAAACTTTTTGAGATGTAAGCCGTTAGTTGGCTCTTGCAAGGATTCACCTTCGGGTGTTAATAGTTGATATTATCTTGATCCATAGCTTGTTGTGACGACAAAGGGACCCAACCAGTTAGGATCAAAATTTCCTTTACTATCCTAATCTGGTATTTTGTTTTAGGATAAGATCCCCTACTTGGAAAGACTGATATTTGATCCTTTTGTTATAGCTATGTTTCAGTTGATTTTGATAAACTTGCAAGTGATTAAGAGCATTGAGATGATGCTCATCTAGGAATTCTAGCTCATTCAGCCAAGAGACTCTATATTCTTCATCGGTGATTAGGTTCTTTAGTGAAACTCGTAATGATGTGAGTTCAACCTCAATAGGAAAAATGGATTCTGATCTATAGATCAAGGTGAAAGGGGATGTACTTGTTGGCATGCGAATATTGGTTCAATAGGCCCAAAGAGCAAGATTTAGCTACAGATGTCAGTCACGACCAGCTTCATTGACCGTTTTCTTTAGGATTTTTAGGATAATTTTGTTTGTAGCCTCAGCTTGACCATTGCCTTGGGGATAATATAGGGTAGATAATCAGTGTTGGGTGTTGAATCTTTGACATAGCTCTTTCACATCCTAATTCCTAAAAGGGTGTTTCGTTGTCTACGATTAGGGTTTGTGGGACACCATAATGGAAAATGAGGTAGTTCAAGATAAACTTTGCAATTTGCTTCCCCGTTATGTAGGCCATAGGAATAGCTTCTACCCACTTAGTGAAGTACTCAATAGCAGTTATGCTAAAATTGTGGCCGTTAGATGAGGTTGGGGTGATTTTTCCTATGAGGTCAAGTCCCCACTGTGAAAAAGGCCAAGGTGTGATCATCAATTACCATTCCTGAGCTAGGGCATGAATTGAGTCTCCATGTTGCTGACACTAGATACACTTCTACACATATTAATGAGATTCCTTTTCCATGGTTGGCCAATAATACCCTGTCCTCAACAGTTTCTTAGCTAACACCATATTGCTAGAATGGGAACCACATATGCCATTGTGTACTTCCGTTAAAGCAATTAAGGATTCCTCTTGGTTATGACATCATAGCAATGTTCCTTCGATGCTTTAGTGGTACAGGGTATCACCTAGGATCACAAATCAGGATGCCTTTTTAACAAAGGTCTTTTTAAAGTTTGAGGTGATGTCAGATGGGAGAGTTCCTCTACTTAGATAGGTAAAGATGTCATGATGCCATGGGGATCTAGGACCAACAGTGGCACACATGGATCTAGATTCAGGGATTTCAAAAGTTGGTATGATAATTTGTTCTACCAATAATTCACATTGGAGGACGTTGTTCGACATGTCTAACAATGATTCGATTGTTGCCACGACGTCTGCTACTTTGTTGTTCATGCAAGGAATCCATTCAAAAGTTATGTCTATAAAAAGGTCCTTGAGATTCCCTACCATCTTCTTGTAAGGAGTGAGCTTGTCATCCTTAGTTTGATAGTCATCATTGACTTGGTTAATAACGAGTCTCCATAGACTTTCATCTCTTGAATTTGACACTGAACCGCTATCCTTAGACCTATGATTAGGGCCTCGTATTCAGTAATGTTGTTAGTGTAAGGAAATGATAGTTTGTATGACTTTGGGATACAATCACCTTGAGGGGTGATGAAAATAATGCCTTCTCTGGATCCATGTAGGGTGAAGGATCCATCAAAGTATATCTTCCACTAAGCTGTGAGGTTGATAAGAAACACTGATTCATTAGGAAACTCAAATGCCAAGGGATTCTCTGCATAGATGGGTGCTTCTACTAGTTGGTCTACGATCAATTTTCCTTTGATTGCCTTATGCTCCACATATTCTATGTCAATTTCAGTTAAGATCATCACCTATTTGGCCATTCATCCTGTGAGAGTTACTTTAGATAACATGTATTTTAATGGATTGATCTTTGCAATGAGCTTGATTTGATGTGACAATATGTAGTGCCTAAAATTTTGTGAAGAAAAAACTACTACTAAACATGATTTCTCAATAGGTGAATAGTTCATTTCATAGCCCACCAAGGTTCTGCTAATATAGTAGATATTCCTTTCCTTTCCATTTTCATCATGTTGTTCCAGAAGAGCTCCTAGTGTTGTTGAGATATATAAGATTAGTGGTTTGTTTGGTATCGGTGGCATGAGCACTGAAGGTGTTAGTAGATAATATTTGATCTACTGGAAAGCTTTATCACACTTGTCATCTCATTTGTAGGTTATCCCTCTATGAAGAAGATGCGAAAAGGGGTGGATTTTATCTAATAGTTGAGCTATGAACCTTCTGATGGACTACAATCTTCCTTGTAATCCTCTCATTTTCTTTAGTGTTTGCGTTGGTTCCATGTCGAGGATGGAATTTACCTTTGTTGGATAAATTTCTATCCCTCTTTGTGAGATGATAAAGCCAAGAAGTTTCCCTGATGTAACCCCAAAGACAGTTTTTCAGATTTAGTCATACCTTGTATTCTTCAAGCCTATCAAAGATGGGTTCTAAGACTTGTATGTGCTCACTCCTTTTCCTTGATTTTGCCAAAATATCATCCACATAATCTTCAACTGTTTTGTGGATCATGTCATGGAAGATGAGGGTCATTGCTCTTTGATAGGTCGCTCCCACATTCTTTAACTCAAATGGCATCACATTCCAGCAATAGGTTCCCCATGGACAAGTGAATGCAGTTTTATGTTGATCCTCCTTGGTGATAATTGTATACACCTAAAAATGGTCACATTATAATAAGTCTAGTAATTAATTAAATACAAGTTATTTAATTAAACTTCTAATTCAATCTCCATATAAATGAATTTAAATAATTTATTTATATTGTTCATTTTCTAATTCTTCTATTCTAATTAAATAAATAATTTTATTTAGTTATTATCACTTTTTCATTTCTTCTCAATTAATTAAATAAGTTTCACAATTCATTTAATTTAATTATCACATTGCTTTATTTTGAATAAAGTAAATATTCTTTTTCCAAATCATAAAATCACCTTTAAAACTTCTAAAACGTCATCTCACTTATAATTAATTATTTTAAATATTTAATTAGAAACTTCTTATCCACTTTTCACACATAATTAAATATTTTTAATATTTAATTGTGGAAGCTTATAAATTCACATGTCACATGAAATTAAATAATTTTATTATTGAATTATTGAATTATCTTCAACTACCAAAACTAACTCATAACTAAACTTGACAAATGGCAAGTTTCCTCTATTTTTGAGTGAAATATTTTTGTGGGAAGGAAACATCTTCCTTATTTTTCTCTAGCTTCCATCTTTCTCTCCAAATTCTCCAACTCTCACCGTTCATCTTACTAGATTGAATCTCAACCGTTGATCTTTGCCAACTAAGCTTTTGCCTTCAAAAATCTATAAATAAGACCTCTTGGCTCTTTGAAAATCCTGGAACTGTTTTGCATAGTGTGAGCATTATAGTTGAATAATCAAGCATTTAGCATCTTAATATCTTAGATTTCATAATCATAGTACAACATCTTAGCTTTTATCATCTTAGCATAAATAATCATGGTAGAATAGCTTGCATAGTTTGTTCTTAGTTTCATTATCTCACATCATTTAGCATAAGAATGCATTTTGCATATCATCTCATTCTCTAGGTTCTCATTCTGTTGAGATTTTGCTTACACAATCTGAGAGCAAACAACTTAAAACGAATCCTTGGAGATAGAGGACAATGGGACGATTTTGAAGAATCTGCTGGGTTTGAAGTTTGTTTAGTTTTAAATTAGATTCTTTGATATGATGTTTCATTGGTGTGTTGTTTAACTTATTTGTTGTTTCCACATATTTACACACACATCTTTGGTGCCCACTGTGGGTCTCTACTCTATTTTTAATATTTTATTGCAAGTTTTCTGGTAGGTCACAACTGGAGACACAGATTAGTGCATATGAAACCCGTTCTAGCACATTTGAAGACTGTTCTAACGCATACGATTAATTCTCCAACCCATTTGAAGACTGTTCCAACACATTTGACAGATTCCCCAACACATTTGACAGATTCCCTAGTGCATTTGACAGATTCTACAATGCATCTGGCTTATTCTATAGCGCATATGACTGATTCTATAGCATATATGACCTTTGTTCTAGCGCATATAAAAAAATATATAGCACATATGACCTCTGCTCTAACGAATTTGTAATTTGTACAATTTGCTGTCTAGATCTAATGCGATTGCGACCTGTGGTTTTATTTTTATTTTTGGATTAAAATGAACCAATCCTAGGGTAGCCATTTGAATTAAAATACACCAATCCTAGGGTAGTCATCATACATGGCTATCTTAGTTAAAATGAACATGATGTCTTTTGTGAAGCAATATCTTCACCTAGCTTAGCAAATTATCATTTGGGATTAAAAATTGAAAAACATTGTTTGCTATGATTGGACGGTGATAGGCCTATGCTCTCCCCTTAACTAGGTAATCAAAATTCCAAACTCATCTTTTAATTTCATGCACTTTATGCTTTGTTAAAACCTTTAGCAGGCCTGCTTTTGTGGGAAAAATTACTCACCCAAAAGGAATGACCTAAGAGGGAATGCTTAAATCCAAGGATTCCAACCCACTATAATCAAAAGCGAGTTGTTGATGAAAATCCACTCGACGATAGTGTGCAAGATAACCATCTCCAAAGCCTTTGTTCTAAAGGTTGGGAGGTCTCCTGAGGGAGTTTATCATTTGCCGCACCAAACAGAAACCCTTATTATGAACATTAGTGTAGAAGCTAACTGAGTCAGTAGCCAAACATTATAATACACAGTGCAAGGGGAGGGAAGAATCTGCCCCCAAGATACTCACCATATAATTTCCAAGGATCGTTTGCTCAAGGGATCAAGAAATCTAACTTTGAGTACATGCCTAGAAAAGACAAAAATACGGGCGCCCTTTAGGGGGTGACACGACTGTGTGAGTTGATGCAATTTTAAGATGTGGGCTATGATGATTATAATGACCTTTTTGACCATTAAGAGTGAGTCTACTCGAAGTGTTTGTTTTGTTCAAATACCCATGGAAATTTCAGAGAACATACACTTATTGTTTAGATTCTAGGACTTAAAAATAACTGTTTTACAAATGCTTGTGTTTTCAAAACATTAATTCAGATAAGATCATCCAAAAAACACAAGAATTTGAAAAATCAAATTGTGACATTTATGTTAAGGGATTGGAAATAAACAACATTTGTCAAGAAATCCCTTGCTAAGAGAATCAAGAAACCAAAGAAGCAACTTAGTTACAAGAATTTTTTGAAAAGGAGATGTTTTTTGTACCAAAGTAGGAAGGTCTTGCTTGACTATCACACTTTCATCCATAGATATCATGACTTTGATAGAGGATTTATGGATGATTTTGCTTTAGAGACCTTATATTCACAAGCTTATTTCCAACGAAGAGCTCTTTCACAAAGGCATAATCATAGTCAACCCATTCGTCATTCTTACATTCCACAACCAACAATACAATATTCCATCCATCCAAATCAGTTGCTACAATAGAGAAAAAATTGGAAACATTAGGCTTTTTGCAAAAATGATCATTTTTCAAACTAAGATCAAAACATCTTAAAGTGCATCAATTTCAAATCAATTTATGATTTTTAGTTTGACTTCCATAATAGGATCTATCATCCTTCATCCAAGGAAACAAATCTTAAAATTAGAAATTCCTTAGTCATATCAATAGGATCCATCATCCTATTTTGCTAAGGCATCAATAATCCAACAAATTGCACTCCCATTTGTGATCCAAGTTTAGTAAAAATTTGATTCAAGCATATACCTGTTGTCACAAGGTCCTGAAAACAAAGAGAAGAAGACGAAAGAGAGAACCCTCTTTGCAACATGGGTGATAAGGAAGAAAATAATTTTCATAGGTTTCATTGAAATAGTTCAAATGAGGAACTAACTGATGAAATGCTTCAAGAGGCTAAACAAGATCCACAGTTTCACTTAGCTATGGAAAATATCTTAGAGTGAAATAAAGAAAGATACTTCCTTTTATTGGCAAACCAAGGTGCTAAATTTCCCTCTGAATATGATACAAAGAAAATTAAAGGAGATATTAAAAATATTGAAACTTCCTTAAACAATCATAGTACTCTTACCCAACAAATAAGAGCACTATAAGGGAAAATCAAGGAAATTCAAGGGGGCACAACAAAGAAGTATGCTTTCGAGGATATTTGTCCATATCCTTTTAATAGAAACCTCAACACGATCCCATTTCCCAAGCATTGTGAAATTTCAAAATTTGATAGATACAATGGGAAAATAGATCCTATTGACCACGCGAAATAATTTAGAAACATAATTCTTGAATTTTCACATGAAGACACATAGTTAATGAGATTATTCTCACGAAGCTTAGGTGGGCAATCCATGGAATGGATTTCTAAAATCACTCCACCCATCAAGACGTTTGAGGAGTTGATCAACAAATTTATATCCCAATACTCCTACAACATCCAACATCAAATAATTATGCCTAATCTATGTAGAGTAAAGAAAAATACTAGAGAACCCTTCATCACATTCCTACAAAGATGGAGAAGGATTTTCGTACGATATTCTTGTCCAGTTCTTGAAAAGGAAAAGATGGATATCTTTATTGACAATCTTAATCAAGAAATGAGTTATAGGCTCAACCTTCATTGTCCTCCACATTTTGAGAAGTTGATTGAGAATGCAATCACTATTGAAGGAGCCTTAGTCAAGAGAGGAGTAATAAAACTTGACAAAGATAGTCCAAATTTGTCCAATCATAACAACAACAATGACAAATCAAGATTTTGGACTAGAAACAAGAATTTTGTCAATGATGGTGTGGTAGATGCAAACAATGTGAAGGCAAAACCATCCATCTTCAATCTATCAGGTACCCCACACAATAACACCAATCAAGGAAATTCAACTGATCAAGGTAATAGCAACACCAATCAAGGGAATTTTACCAATTAGAACAATAGCAATAATCATGGTAAATTCAACAATAATCTCGACAACACTCAAAATGCAAATATTTCTAGCTAGAAATGTTATGAGCAATGGGTAGGTCCTCTGGTGGTGGTGGTGGTGGTGTTGAGGTTTTAAATTTGGAAAAGGTAGGAGATCAGGAAGATGCAACAGGCAATAATGGCGGTCGAGGTGCTGATGAGAGGGTGGTGTCAGGCGGGGCCCTTGCTACAGGTAAGCTGAGTGGGTCCCCTATTATGGATAATATTTTTTCTGGAAATGATGCAGCTTTGAAGATTGTGTGTCTGATGCACTCCCTGGTGCCAGGCTCTGAGAATGAGGTACCTGGGATTGAAAATTCAGGGAATGGCCTGTCCTCAGTTAGTTGTGATGGGACTCCTATGTTGGAGGGTCTTGGGCTTGATAAGCCTAAGAATGCTTTCTTTTCGAACTCTTATATCATTTGGTCAAATTTGTTTGGCTCTAAGCCCAAAGGGAAAAGTTCTTCCCCTCCGATGCCATTTGTGGTGGATAAAAGGACTGATGAGTTCTTTGTGTCCATCTTCGACTGCATTATTGATAAACGAATGTATAATATGGATATGGTGTTGTTGGGTAAATTTGTTGGTCCTCAACCTCATATTGAGCTGGTTCGCAAGTTTACTGCTAACCATTGGAAACCTAAAGGACAATTTGATATGGCGGCAATGGCCAAAGTTTTCTTCTCTTTCTCTTTTAACTATGAATATGATATGGTGTTGGCGTTGACGGGTGGCCCGTGGTTCCTAGGGAAGTCTTCTTTTATGTTGAAGAAATGGGAACCAGGTTTCAATCCGATTTTGTGCTCTTTTTTGGCTGCTTCGGTCTGGGTTAGGTTACCTGGCCTCCCATTGGAATTTTGGGATAAGGAGGTGTTTAAGGGGATTGCCGGTACCTTTGGTTGCTTTCTGTCGATTGACAAAATGACTGCCTCTAGGAAGTGGTTGGTGTATGCCAGGTTTTGTGTGAATGTGGAGCAATCTATTGATTTGTCTTCTATGGTTAAGATTAACTCTAAACTTGGGGTGTGGGAGCATTTGGTTGAATTTGAGTTGAACCCCTTTGCCTACTTTCACTGTAAAAAATTTGGCCACTGGGTGAAGAAATTCTCTCTTAAAGTTCCTAAGCAGATGACTAAGCAATGGAAAGAGGTTGAAAAACCTTTGGCTATGGAGGTGGACTCTAGTCCACCTCTGGCTACAGAGGTGGAGTTGGGTGATGTGCCTTCCTTGGAGGCTGGTGAGGTTCCTCTGGCTGAGGATGATAAGGTAGATTCTCTGCCTTTGAAGGAGGATTTGATTACGAGGCAGGGTGACAAGTGCCCGTCCTCGAAAAATAATGTGGAAAGGATTGAGTTGATGGAGGAAAATATTTCCTCGGTTTGTGTGGAATCTAGTTCTCCTCTTGGGAGGGGAGATCTTCAAAGTGTGGTGTTGAAAATTGAGGGGGTGGTGTTGAAGCCTGAGGTCAAGGAATTTGAGTTTGAAGAGGTGGATACTATGCCTTATATTCAAGTTTGTGGGTGCAATAGGAAGAAACATTCTCCATCGCTAGGAGTTGTGACTAGAAATAGGTAGATGACTGATTGTGGGTCTGAGCCGCGTGGTAGAGGCCGACCTCCTACTAATGTGGTTCGGGAAAAGGAAAGTCAGATGGAAATCGTTGATGGTACGCAAAAAACTCTGTTGGATATGTGCTCTGAGAGCACCACTTTTAAACTCCAATGAATATTATATCATGGAACATGAGGAGCCTAAATCACCCTCATAAGCATGATCTTCTAGCCAATCTGGTTGGAGATCATTGTACTGATATTGTCTTAATTCAGGAAACTAAAATGGGTTTGGAGAAACTTTCTAGGTTGAAAATGAAGTTGTTCAAGGACTGTGGTATGCATTATTTTGAAGCGGTTGGTGCTTTTGGTGGTATTGTGACTTTATGGAATCTTCGGGTGATTAGAGGGGTGGAGGTTTGTAATGATAGTAACCATGTGGCTACTTCTCTCTTTCACATTCATGATAATTTTTCCTAGATTTTGTCTAATATTTATGCTCCCAATTGCAAAAGTGCTAGAAAAAAGTTGTGGAAGAATCTTGTTTTAAAGATTCTCATAATATAGGTAATTTGTTGGTCATTGGTGACTTTAATACACCTTTGCGTGATGTTGATAAGATGGGTGGATCACATAATGTGGATGAAAGTAGATGTAATCTTATGCAGTTCATTAATGACTCGACTCTTTTGGATTTGGACTTGAAGGGGGCCTCCTATACCTAGTCGAATCGGCGTGTGGGTAATGCTCTTATTTAGGTTAAGTTGGATCGAGATATGTTAACCCCTGAGTGGCTTGGCCATTATGCTTGCTCCCTTTCAGCTCTAACACGTTTGGGCTTAGATCACTTTCCTTTGGCTCAGTCCTTGGATTTGTTGGGTGGTGAGAAAAATTTCTCTTTTAGTTTTGAGAAGATGTGGACCTATCATCCTGATTTGGGAAATTTGATTAAGGATTGGTGGAATATTAATGTAGATGGGTTGGCTATGTATAGAGTGGTTAAAAATTGGCTAGTGTTAAGTTTAATGTTAGAAATAGAACTGTTCTGCCTTTGGTCATATTTTTGTGGAGAAAGATGATGTTTATAAGGAGCTTCTTTCGGTCTAGCAAGTCATACAAGTGTCTGGATATGATCGGGATGTGATCCTGAGGGAGAATGTTCTATTGTCCAAGTTGCATAATATTGTGGCGAAGGAGGAAGAATTTTGGAAGCAGCGATCGAGGATCATGTGGTTGAAGAGTGGTGACAAAAATACTAAGTTTTTTCATATTTCTACTCTTAAACACCGAGCCTCTAATAGAATTAATGTGATTTACTTTAATAATCAAGTTCTAGAGAAGGATGTTGAGTTGCAGAATGTTGTTGCCTCTTATTTTTCTCATTTGCTTTCGTTGGAAGGTGAGTTGGATTTGGCCTGTCAAGAGGATATTTGGAGGGATATTCCTAAGCTGGTGGATGAGGATCTCAATAGGAAATTATTTTTTATTCCTTCGGGGGAGGATTTGGTGTGTTGTCTTCTCCTTTGAAGGTAATAAGGATTTGGGTCTTGATGGTTTCCCAATGTTCTTTTTTCAGTCATTTTGGGAAATTGTGGTGAAAGATGTGGTTGCGGCTACTAAGTATTTCTTCAGAACGGGTTCTCTTTTAAAGGAGCTGAATTCCTCCTCTATTGTTTTGATTCCTAAAAAGCCTAGTCCTGCTTCTTTTGAGGAGTTTCGTCTTATCAGTCTTTGTAATTCAATTTATAAGATTTTCTCTAAGGTTTTGGCTGTGAGGTTGCAATTTTTTTTGCCTATGATTATCTCTCCTCAACAAAATGGCTTTGTGGCTGGGAGGAAAATTCTGGATTCCATTCTCACTATTCATGAGAATATCCACTCTCTCTCAGTTAATAAGCATGTTGGTTTTGTCCTCAAGATAGATTTTCTCAAAGCTTATGATAGAGTGGATTGGGGCTTTTTGTCTAAGATCCTCTTGTCCTTTGGTTTTGGGGAGAAGGTGGTGGCTTTGGTGCATTAACTTGTTTCAACTTCTTGGTTTTTGGTGCTCATCAATAGGTCTCCTTCTCCCCTCTTTGATTGTTCTAGTGGGTTGAGGCAAGCGGATCCTATCTCTCCCTTCTTATTTATCATTATGGTTGAGTCCTTGGGGCACCTGATTCAAATATTTTTTAATTATGGCCTTTTGAATGGAATTTCCCCCTCTTCTGCTAACTTGGTTTGTTCTCATCAAAAATTTGTGTATGATTCTCTTTTGCTTGGGTAGGATTCGATTAAGGAAGCTATGGCTATTAATTTTTTTTTGCATATGTATGAGGTGGCGTTTGGGTAGAAGTTTAGTTTACAAAAGAGTGTGATTTTCTTTTTTAACACTCCACTTCATATACAAATTAAGATTGCTAGAATCCTACAGTGTCAAATTGACGAGCTTCCTACTTCTTACTTGGGTCTACCCTTATGCTCTAAGGCTCCTGATTCTTTATGGAGGGGATTGATCGATAAGTTTTATTCCAAGTTGGCTAGCTAGAAGGGGGCCTTGCTTAGCCAAGCTGGTAAAGTTTAGTTGTTTAACTCTACCTTTCAGAATAACCCCGTCTATGCTCTTAGTCTCTTTCATATGCTGAGGAAATTTTTGGATATCCTAGAGGGAATTCAGAAGAATTTCCTCTAGACTGGTGTTGAAGATAAAAAATGAACCCATCTGGTTGCTTGGGATGATGTTTGCCACCCCAAAAAGGCTAGGGGGTTGGGAATTCATAAAACTTGTACGTTTAACATTGCCCTCCTGGGCAAATAGTTGTGGAATATTTTGCAGGCGAAAAGTGAATGGGCGAAAATTGCTTGGAGTAAATACCCACAAGGTGCTACTGGGATTAGAGATGTTCTTTCTAATGATTTTAATACTTTGAATGTTTCTGTGTTGTGGAATGCTATGTTGAAGGCTTGAAGGCTTATAGCCAAGGGACTCTTTTGGTAGTTGGGGAATGGGAGGAGTATCCTTTTTTGGGAAGATAATTGGTTTGGTAATCAACCTCTTAAGGATGAGCCTTGGGCTTTCCCTTTCATGGATCTTTGCGTGTGATAGGTTGGAAGATTTGTTGCTGATTATATTGTTGGAGGTTGTTGGCAGAATTTGCTTAAGGTGGACCCTGGTTTGGTTGTTATTTATGAGGCTTTATCTGCGGTTCATATCCCCTCATCTCCTTCTCTTGATAGATTTGTTAGGAAGCCTTCTTCTTCAGGTAACTTCTCTATTGCTTCAACTTTCCATCTCAATGAAACTGTTATTGGTCTATCGCCTTTCTGGGCTTCAGTTTGGTCCTCTAGATTGATTCATAAGATCAATATTTTCTTTTGGATTTTCTGTCAATTTTTTTTTATCTACTGATAATTTGATTAAAATAGGTTTTGTTATGCCCAATAGATGCTTTCTCTATGAGGAGGAAGCAAAAAATACTTGTCATTTTTTGATTGGTTGTAGATATGTTGATGAGATTTGGAAGCATGTGCTCTCTCTTTGGACCATTTTCTGTGTTTTTCCTGGCTCTGTTAAGGATTTATGGTTCCAATGGTTGGCTCCCTCAGCTACTCTGGCTCTACAGATCTTGTGGTCTTTCACTTTGCCTCATCTTATTTGGGGAGTGTGGTTGGAGCAAAACAACATAATATTTAGGAGTACTGCCCTCCTGGCTGTGGTTGTGGCTCATAAGATTTGTGTTGGAATTAAGGAGAAATTTCTTTTTGGAGTTTCATTTTATGTTGGTGATAAGATTAATCTTAGTCCTTTTGAAATCTTTGTTGCTCAAAAGTGGAAGCTGCCTTGTGATATATCTCTTCCGATTTGTAAAGGAAAATCTTCTAGAGAGAAAGTTGCTTGGAAAGCGCCTCCAGATGGTTGGGTTAAGATGGATTTTGATGGGGTGGCTAAAGGAAATATGGGACCTGCTGGATGTGGGAGAGTGATTAGAAATTTGAATGGTAGGCTCATCTCCACTGTGGCACTCCCTTTGGGAACCCAGACAAACCACTTCATGGAGGCAACTGCAGTCTACCATGGTCTTAAATTGGCTCAACACCAAGGATACAAGAAAGTTTGGGTGGAGGATGATTCCCTAAATATTATTAATAATCTGAAAGCGGTCTCTCCCCCATCATGGACTATTGAAGCCATGATTAAAGATTCTATTGAAATCATGAATTCTTTTGATAATGTTTATATTTCCCATATCTTGAGGGAGGGAAATAAGTTAGCCAATTTATTTGCTAACTTTGGGGTTAAGGAATAAAAGTATGGAATTTTAATGATTCCATTCCTTTTGAGACGACGAAAATGATCATTAATGAGAGTTGATATCTATTGGATCCTTGCTAGCATGGTGGGATGTATGTCCTTTATCATGTGGGTGAAATATTTGAATGAGGGTGATAATGTTTTGATTTCAAAGCATGGATTTCACTTGGTTCGGAGCTACACTTCATTATTACCTTTCTATCCTCTAGTGGGTCTCGCACGGATTTTGGGTGTCTTTAGCCAAAGCTTCTAGAGGTTTCTTTTTTGTATATACGGCCTGGGTGGGGTGTGTTTCATTTTCAGGTTGTTTTGTTTGTGTGTGGAGCTAAATTTTAAGATGGGTGGGGATAGGAATCGTGCTGATCCCAAGTCTTGTGACACTGTTAAGCATAAGATGAAGTATTGGGAGATCCTTGAGAAAGGTGGATTAACTGTGTACATGGAAAGACTGCATGGTTTCAATTTGTAGGTTATTGAGATGGTGGCTAAGGGTTGGAATGATAGGATCCTTAATTTGGGTGGTAGAGAGGTTGTGGTCGAAGAAGAATTTATTGCTCAAATTATTGGTTTGGCCATGCGAGGGATGAAGGTCTTTAGGGACAAGAATGATTCACAAGATGCGATGTTGATTTTCTACAAAGGTAACGAGGCGGTGGATCTCGGGAAGGTTAAAAGTAGTGGCTGGTATAGGAGCTCTTTGAAAGTGCTATGGTGTGATTTGGCAGAAGAAGTCATGAGGTATGTTACCTTGGAGGGAAGGTACATGACCATCAATAACTACCATTTTATTTTGCTGAATCATTTTAGGCATAAGAAATGGGTGTCTTTTCCTTATTATATGTTAATGTCATTGAATACGGGGATCAAGGATCACATGAAAAACTGAAGGAATCCGGTTTTGCATGTCTGGTTAATTATTTTGATTTATGAGCATGTAAAAGCACATGAGGTGCACAAATCTTTGGTGTCTCCAAAGGATAATGTTGACAAATTTTGAGAGGGTTATGAGACGGAGTCGGGTGAAGAAAGGGTTAGCACACGGTCCAAGAGGAGGAGGATTATTTTGAATAAGGAGTTAGAGTCTGAAAAAGATGATGATGTTGACTATGTCCTAGACTCCTATGCCTCCTTTGAGGAGGGTCCCTCTTCCCCATGTTCTGGGAAAAATAGGGATTATAAATCTGGTTGACAAAGAGGGCTACACTACGTGTAGCAATGGTGTGGTTGCGATGGCTCTCCCTAAGGATGCCAAGGATAAGACTGGCCTGTATGGGGAGGCTTCCTCTCCTCCTCCTAAACATGCCAAGGAAATTAAGGTGGGAAGTCATAAGAGTAGGGAGCTGAGATCTGCTAGTCAAATCTTGGAGAAGGGTTTCCCTCTCTCTCTTGCTGGTGGTATCTATGGTGAGACCTCTCTGATTTTTGATACTGGGATAATGCAGGCGAAGCATGGTGCTATGGGTTCTAACAAAGTGGAGGGGGATATGGAGCTTAAAAGGAAGACCATGGTGGAGGATCTTGCCTACTCCATCCATAAGATGAAGTCTCTTGCCCCTGTGGAGAAAGGTAAGGATATTGTGGTTGATAATATCTAGGTTAGTTCTGCTAATGAGGATGAAGCTGTGGAGGATAGGGTTGAAATTTTTGATAGGGAAGATCTGTCTGATGTGTTGGGCTCGACTCGTGAGACTGCTAATATGTACTTTAAACTTTTTAAATGGTTTTTTCATGAAATTAATAGGATTTATGTTAGGATAAGAGGTGTGGTGAGTAAGGCTAAGGACCATGCTATCCAAAGTTAAATTTATAATTTAATGGAATCATTGAACATTGTGGCTAATATTGTGGCTAAGGAAACCATTAATCTCAAGCAAAAATTGGAAGGTAGAATTTTATCCCTTGAGGATAAAGTTGATAAAATTGGGAAAATGCTAATGAAGAGTGGTGAGGCTACTAGGCTTGTAAGTACTCCAGATTCTGCTATGAGGAAAGTGGTGCTGAAAAGTGGTGAGATGTCTAAAATTGTTGGCACTTTGGATTTTTCCATGATAATTTCCGCTCCGATCATTGCTAAAAAGAGAAAAGAGTCTAGGCCTGCTACTGTTTTTGTTGGTGGAGATAAAGTGTTGGATGTGGGCGGTGCTGATGAGAAGGATATTGCTAAAGGTAAGGTTTTGATTGACAAGGTAAAAACTGGTGGGCCTGGAGCCAAAACTATAAATAGAATGAAAGCTAAGGTTGGGGCCTTTGGGAAGGAGGTTTCTGATACTGTGGATGATGCGCAAAAATGGTTGATACTAAAATGGAAGTTGTTGAAACCTTGAAGAATATGTAGTTCCTTTGGCTAGCTTCTTTTTGGCTGATGGTTTGCTTTCGATGGGCTGGTTGCTGTGTAGTGTTTTTTCCTTTTCTATCAGCTATGCTCTTTTGTAAAGGGTTCCAAGGCCCCTTCAAAACCTATTTTTTACCTCTAATCAAAACCCTCAAAATGAAAATTTTCCCAAGTGACATTTTTATTCAAATCGACGGAGTTTTACTCCTTTGGGCCAATCTCTTGAGTCAACTCTCAAAGAGCTTTTGGATAAAAATGCCATCAATTTACCACCTCAAAGAGATTATGAGCTGCGAGTCAAACCACCATCGTGGAATGAGTCTTATTATTGTGACTATCATAGATGCAAGGTACATAGGACAAATAATTGTCAAGGATTGAAAAATTTAGTCCAAGATTTGATAGAAAACTGCACAATAACAGTCGAGGGACATCATGCTAATGAAGATCATCAAGCATTTAAAGACCCTCTTCCAAACTATTAGAAAGGAGAATCTTCAAGTGACAAAGGGAAAAATGTAAACCATGTCTATTATACCACAATCAACCACATTTACATAGATGACCAATAGATTAATGTTATCAAGGTCAAGGAAAAACAAGAATATCAATAGGTCAATGTGACAACAAGGGGACAAGCTAAATTTATCTTAAAAGGGAGCTCATCTAAAACAACTATCCCTCCTCCAAGTCAATATAGTTTAGTCAATCAATTGAAGAAAACATCGGCCCAAATCTCTATCTTAGAGCTTCTCAAGATATCCCCAACACATAAGAACATTTTAGAGAAGGCTCTCATTGACACAATTGTATCCACTAATTTGGATATTAACAAGTTTCAAGCCATGGTGGGACACTTGTTCTCACCCACTTGCCTATCATTTTTTGAAAAAGATGATGCCTCCATGACTCATCAACACAACTCCTCGCTTTATCTAGAAGTTATGGTCCATAAAACTTGAATTAGGTAGGGATAACTTTAGTGGCGAATCTTCGCCATTTGGCGAATTCTAGGAATTGGGCAAATCGAATTTGGAAAATTCTAGGTATCTAGCAAGGTGTTCAAATCGCCTAGGTTTCACGTACTATCGGTCCAATGCATGTCCATTCACCAACTGTTTTTTTTTACGAGGCATGTTTAGGCAATAAATTCGCCATAACAGACTACACATTTCCAATGGACCGATCAATATTTTCGCCTGTAATCTCAGGGAGCATGTCATAAAACACCAACATATTCACCAATACTATTAAGACAACATTATATGAGGACCCATTTCACCAATTAAACTTTACAAATAGTTGCTTATGAAGACCCATTTGCCAATTAAAATTTACAAATAGTTTCTTATAAGGACCTATTTCGCCTTGAAAATTTCAAGGTATCGTTGTATAAGCACGCGGAATTCGCCAAATTTTTAACATACCATTTCAAAATCCCGCGAAATTCACCAAATATGGATTGATATAAATACAATTGAAACTATTATTTGTTCTTACACATTTTGTTCGGTTCTGAGGTTCTACTTCTCGATTCAGAAGTCAGCGAAACCCGAAAACGTAGACTCAAAGGTGAGTGATCATTTCTTCATACTATTATTAGTTATAATAATAAGATTTATTTATCTGTTTTCCATTCTTGCTTCATTCTTAAACATAATTTTAAGTAGGGAATGGGATCTATATTCTCTATCGGTCTGTCCTTTTTAAACAAGAAGACATTTTTTCCAGATTTTATTTGAAGTGAGATCAATATGTCGAGCAGCAAGGGTAAGACTCCTGAGCAGGCAGGTAATGAAGAGACTGGGAGGCCATCAAAACACCCAAAATGGGGAGGTACCATGCAGTCTTACTTTGGAATTGACAAAGCTTCTAATCCATCAGATCAAGGTGGAGCTACACCATCAACTCTTCCATCAAATATTATTGAAGATGGAGATACATCATCAAATCTTCCGCCATAAGAAGGTCAAGGTGAGATTGTCATTGTGTTAAATCAAAATGTATCAAATGAGGATGGCAATACCGCAGAAGATGTTCCAAGGGATACCCTGGATAGCTAGAATGAGATAATCGACTTGGATGAGGATGATGTTGGTAGCAAGAAAAGAAAAGGCAAAGCAAAATTGGGGCGCGAGTGGGAAATGACAAGGAATTTTCAAATTGGTCTGTTGTCAAAGTACCCATTCCTTGAACCAGTGGGGGTATCAAATGAAAATGATATTGAAAGGGCAACAAAGGTCAGATGTAAGATTTGTAGTTGGAAATGTGGAAGAGAAAAGACAATGCAGCTAAAGCTTGACACTATAGAAAAGCATATTGGAAAATTTTACGAAAAACAAATCATAGACGGAAAGGAACAATCAGTTGTACAATGGAAATCAAAGGAAGAATGTCTTAATTGTTAAGTATTCCACAGATTATGAAGAGCATAACCATAGAATGTTGAAGATTAAAAAATTTGAAGGTACACTTGAGGCTCATTTTGGAAAAGCCATGGCAGCAACAAATCTGTCAAAAAGTGTTCAAATGAGTGTTTTTTTTCATATTTTGTCCAAGGGGCGTCCTATGACAGACTACCCATAATATTTTGATTTAATATCTTATTTGAGTGTTCCCCACTTTCCCTTCTCACATTGGTCAGTAAAGGCTGGATGGGAATGGGCGAATTGTCTTGCTGTAGTGGAAAAGCAAGATTTAAAGGAGAAATTAAAAGAGTCAAATTTCATTGCATTATCTTTAGATGAAGTTACTATGGTAGAAAATACTTCTTGGGTTTGTATGCATTTGTATACTGTAGAACAACATGTTCACCAAGCTCATCTTCTTTGTGTTCATAAAATGAAGGACAGTTCAACATCACAAAATCTATTTGAACTAGTCAAGAAATCTTTGAATGAAATTGCAAGTTTGGATGAGTTGACAATTGCCAAAAAGTTGGTGTGTGTAGGAGTAGATGGAGTTGCAGTGATACAAGGTCAAAGGAGCGGTCTTTGCACAAAGTTACAAACTACTTGTGCACCATACATGCTTGGAATTCACTGCATGGCCCACATAATGAATTTAGCACTTAAAATTGTAAGCAAGTTTCCAACAGTATCAAAAGTTGAAAATCTAGTTCGCGAGATCCACGCATACTTCTGTCGAAGTCCCAAATGTTTCCTTGAATTTCAACATTTTGCTAAGGGAATAACACCTGGAAACAAGCTTCTCAAGGATGTCGATACCAGATGGATCTCCTTGCATGGACCAGTGCAATGAGTTCTTTCAGAATATCAATCCTTGATTGGGTTGATGTACGAGCATCGCAGCACAGTAGACAAAGCTCCTGAACTCTTACATAGGTTAAGCGATATAGAGACACTCTTGACTTTAGCTAGTCTTCTCCCCATGCTGGATGAGATGAACAATCTTGTGAAGAAAGCCCAAGATAGAACTATGTATATTTATGAATATGCCAATCTACGTAAACTTACATGCTTGGCCCTTGATCATCTATATATAGATCTAACACAAGAAGGCGCAAATTATTTGATGTGGCAGAAAATTACTGATTTGAATAATCCTGATAATTATTTATAGTTTAATGCAAGCGGGCACTTAGGTATTTGTGTACGTGGATATGAGATACCAATGTACGATTGTAAGACAACTAGACGCTCTAGAAAAGAAGTACCTGTTAATGAGGAATATTTTAATGACATTGTTAAATCTGTTAGTGATAATTTGAAGGAAATTGCAAAATCTCTTTCCTCAAAGATTCGTGAAAGATTCCCTCGACATGAAATACTTGAAGCCATGGGTATTGTGTATCCTCAATTTTGGGTAAACCGAGATAACCCAAAATATTTTCATGATCAAGTAAAAATCGTGATCGAACAGTTTTCGAAAAAGGTAACATACAATGAGCAGGTAATAGAAGGAATTTAAATGAAAATAAGCTTAGAAAGCAGCGTCGGAGTTTTGCAATAGCTATGAGGGACCAGTTTGATTCCATGGGCAAGGAGAAGGCCTTTGAACCAGGATCAATAAAAAAGGTTTGGACAAGCTTAGGTCAGAGTGAAATATTGCGTGGTTTGATGTTAGAATATTTCAAACTTGTTGATTTATGTCAAATAATGTCAAACAATGATATTGGGGTCGGTGGAGGATAAGAGAGTTTTCAGTACATTGGGGTTTTTGAAATCAAAGTTAAGAAACAAACTGGACAAGAATTTGGAAAATTGCTTGAGGATGAAAGGAACTGCATATAATGTCAAAAATTTTCCTTTTGAAAGGACACTCGCAATCTGGAGGTCCACATGTGAAAGAAGAGGGGCTGGGTTGTGCAACACAGGCTCTCCAATTCCAGGAGCCGTTGGTACTGGTGATGGTACTAGTGGTAGTGGCAGTGGGCTTGGGATAGATCAAGATGACAGTGATATTGAAATTGACACAAATCAAACAATGAATGTTGATTTTGAGACACAGGCTGAACAAAGTGGAGAGCAGTCTCGAAATCAAGATGACTCTTTTACTTTATCTGAAGATGAGCATCGGTTTGAGGACCCTGACTCCGTTTGGGAAATGGAAGAGAATTAGCATGTTTTAGGTATTTTTACTGCACTTCTTGAATTAGTTTCCATTGTTCCAAAGTCCAAACTATAGTTGATGATATTTTATATTCTATTAAATGAAAATTGTGAATCATTGCACTTCAAGTTCATGATATCTTATAATCTTATTTTATATTGCACTCAAGCACTGCATGAATCATATTCCAAATAGTAGTTGATGATTTTTTATATTGTATTCAAATAAATTGTGAATCATTGCACTTCAAGTTCAGAATATTTTATTTAATATTTTATATTGCACTCCAAGTCTCCATGATATTTTATATTATATTGCACTTCCTGAATAATATCAGGATTTTTAGTCAAAACATAACAGAAGCTAACAGACTAACAATTCAATATCCATAACTTAGAAATGAACAAAATAACCCTTGATCATTTTATTAAAAATAATGATATGTTTATAAAATGGAGGGACATGAGTTCGAAATGAGTAATTTCTATTCAGATGCTAGTACTGTCCTGAAACATCAAACTCTAATGAGTTTAAAACCTACTACAGAATGACACAAAATCTAAAACAACATTTTCACTAAAACAACATGCCCTTTACAATTAGCTCTGCAACTTTACTTAGACTCGACCTAAAATTATCCAACTTGCTAACCTGTATTTCTGGCCTTGAAATCCTTCTTATAGAGAATGAAGGAGCAAACAAGCATTGGGCCATAAATACACATGTCACCGGTCACTTGGATCCCCCTATGATATTTTAAAAATTTGTTACAACAATTGAGTCCATTGAGAATCTTCCTATTTTTCCCATCCGTTGGAAAATGGATGATTCACTGGCCAGCCGCCAAACCTCTAGAAACTTGCGCCAAAAGTGACCCAAAATTGTCATCAAGACACAACCAAAATCTGTTATAATTTTGTGGTAAAATAGAATGAAGGAATATTACTTAATGTCAATCGCATTGAGCCAGAAAACGTCTCATCCGCCATTAAAGCTCACTTGCATGCCGCACGAAAGGCTCCAAGTTTCCAATCGCATTTGATGCAAATTCAAATCCCAATCGTCGATCCTTCACTTTCGTCAAAGCATCAAACGAATGCCTTCAAAAAGGTTGATGTAATCTCCATCTCAACACGAAGGGCCCACCACACTATGCATCGCCAAAGGAATACATGTGGCGCTCGCCTGTGATATTGCAATCAATAAACACTTCGCGTTTTCTGATCACGTGATGGCAGGCAACCATTGATCTTCGTCATCGGTGATCGTGTTCATTCATAACAATCACCGTTGTTGAACATAACCGTCGAGCAAATTTTTCATCAAGATTATAACACCTCTGTTGATTTTGAGCACGTGCATCTCGCAGCCACTTTAATAACCTGCCATATAATGTATATCTTTGGTTTGGGTCTTTTCTGACGTTACCTTTTTGAGGGTGGTTTCAAAACAACTTATGTACCATTGAATCATCTAGGTCGGGCCCCTTTTAATAAAAATGCTAAATATTTCGCCTAACCTTTTATTTCTCAAGTTTGGGTCGGACTGTGCCCTGTGTTTATAACAACTTTGAGCCATCGTTTTTCATTGTCCTGGGCTGTGTCCCCTTCCCCTATTTTATTTTAAGTAATTGTATTATTTTGTAGGGGTTATTTTTAGTGACCGTTGATCTCCCTACGATTGATCTTGACCATTCCCCATGATCTCACAATGACATCACCGCTGGTTGCTTGCTGATTGCGATATCACGGGTGGGCGCCACGTGTCCTAGGTTGCTGATGCTGAAAAGGACTAAATAAAGTGATTAATATTTGTATAAGACTTTAGTACATTATAGAGTGGGTTACTAAACCAGATGTGAGATGCATGTGCTTGAGATCGACGACGATGTTTTAACCTTGATGAAAAGTTTCTCGACAGATAGGTTTTGGTGCTGCTCACTGTTGTGAATGATCATGATCGTTGATGGAGGGAATCAACTGTTGCCCGCCATCACGTGATCCTAAAGTGAAGGGTGTTTAGTGATTGCGATATCATAGGTGGACGCCACATGTATTCCTTTGGCACTGTGTATTATGGTGGGCCCTCGATAATGACATGGAGATGTTGTTAGCCTTTTGAAGATGGTCGTCTGATCATTGATGATCTGACAGGAACAAGAGATCGACGGCGAGGATTTAAATTTGCATCAAATACGATTGAAGCCATTGGCGCGACATGCAAGTGAGATTTAATGGTGGATGAGATGTCTACTGGCCATTTTTCATCGGCTTTAAGTAGTTAATTCCATTTTATCTTCACCACAAAGGCATTCAAATGTTTTCAAAGCAGTCCAGGACTCCAGAGCCAGAGATTGAGTTTTTCAAGCAATTACAACGAGGTTTGGTTTTCTGCAAGGTGCGAAATCCTGTGAGTTACCTTCTATGCCACGGTTTCTATTTGAATGTGTTTTTTTGTAGAGGGTTGTATTGTGTTGGTCAAGGGTCTTGTTGATTAAGATTGTAAGGTTATTGGTTCTTTTGAATTGTGGGAAATTGCAAAGTTTTGGTGTAATTTCATTTTGGGTAGCCATATTTTGTTCAAGAATTTGATTTTAGGAGAAGCCTTGGTTGTTCAAAATGGTGCCATCAAAGTAGCATTCTGGCCATATTGATTATTTGCAAAGGAATTTATATGACAATTTCCTAGATCAATTCCCGTTATCAATGAAGGACAAGAAGAGGGGTTTGGTTTTAATGAATGGGAAAGCCTTAGGCAAGGGACTAAGGTTTAAAACCTATAATATTGCAGATGCTAGGGTCCAAATGACGGGCCTAGAAATGTTTAGGAGATGGTATGGGTAGCGAAATGTGACTCATCCTTTCTGTAATGGCCGGAGGTATGATATGGGGAAACAAGTTGTACCAAATGTATTTCCTGATATTGACCTACTCAGAGCAGTGGTAGCACGATATGATCATGTTACAAGGATTATCAGGGACAATGATGGTGGGGTTCTACTGAATATAAATGCAGATGAGATTCGACAGGTTTTCGATTTGAGTGAATATAGCCCATTCTTAGTCTGGGTAGATTTTGAGGAAATGAAGCAGGTGTGATCCTTTTTAAAATGCTACTCCTAATGTGAGATTGTAGACAAAACTAATAATGCAATGAGAAGAAGTAACAAGATAAAAGGGCACCTCAACGATTAGCCTAAGAAAATGGACCATATGAAAGCAAGATAAAAATAAATGGAATGCTTCTTATACCTTCATGTTGTTGCTTCCTTGGTTGGCCCTTGATTTTTGAAGCCTTGTGTGCTCCTTGGATGGCAATGGAGTTGAATGGATGCAAGATGAATTGATGATGCTAAATGCTATGATAGATGAGAGCTTGAATGACAATTTTGCAAGAGTTTTGTTGCAAAAGACTTGATCCCTAAAATGAGGGAAATGAGGGGGTATTTATAGGCTAATTGGAATTCTCTAAAGAATTCAACGGTTGGGATTGATCCAACAAAGATCAAGATGAAGGGCTATGGTGAGTTGAGGACTCACAAGCCCTCACATCTTGACATGTGGAAGGTGAGATGTCTTAGGGTGGAGTGATGTGGAAATGAGGTGGAAGAGAAGGACAAGAGGTGGAAGGGAAGTACATGAGGTGGATGAAGGACAAGTACCTTTGAGGTACCTTGGGGGATGAGAAGATTTCCTCAAAAAGGAACTTCTTGTCCCCAAATGAGGATGAAAGAGACTTTTGAGGAATTTTAGAATTACTCAAAAATCTCCATGGGAAAAGGGGAAGTGTGTGGGAAAAATAAATGTAAATTAAAAATTTACATTCAATGGGCGGTTCATTGGATAAAAAGAGGTCTCCAAAAAGCTAGCGATTTGTCACATGTGGGAGATGTGACAAGTCCAAGGTTCTAGAAGCCTTGGGCACATGTAAAATGACATGTCACATTTGCATGGGGGATTGGGAAGACCTTGGGAAGATAAAAGTGAATTAAAAGTTCACATGGGGAAGAGGGGAACCTTGGTTAAATAAATGTGAATTAAAAATTCACATGGGGAAAGGAGTCCAGGCTAAAAATGGTAAGTGGGAAGGTTGACCAGAAAAGGTAAGCTAAATGTGGCTAATGATTCTGATTAAGGTTGTGCAAACATAGGATTAGGATAATTAATGAGAGATTAGAGGCAAGTGGGAGATTATGGAGGATGTGACACTTAATCAAGATTAAGTGGTGCACATCCTAATCACAGATTAATTAATTTAATCCGGATTAGAAGAGGATTATGGAGAATGTGACAAGGAGAGAGAAAAGGAAGAATTAAAAATTGGTTTTAATCCAAATAAGTTAAATGACCAAATTAAATAATTTTTCATGTTTATTTAATTTAGAGAAAGAAAGGGGGTAAGGTAAAGTATTTAATTTATTTAATTACATACTTTAGAAACCTTAGGTAGAAAATGAAATAATGATTAAATAAATTATTTAATCACTATTAATGAAATAGATGAATAAAGTAGATGATTTTGATCATATGGAAGTGATCAAATTTGGATGTCTACAGCAGGAATATGCCAGGTCACAGCCTCTTTTCAGATCAAAATTGCTTCCTCCTCATTTAGCCAAGGTAGTCAGTTCAACGATTCATATCAACCCAACTGATTAGGAGCCTTTCAGGCTGAGTTGCTTTGTTGATCACTTCTTGGCAACATTTTATTCACTTTGCCAGATTTTAGGTTTCAGCCCTAATATCGTGATACCCATTGCTTATATGTTGATGGGGGCTCAGATTCAACATCCCAATTTTTCTGTAGTGTACGACTATGCATTTTTTCTTGCTGAAAAGATACATGAGGGTTTGTTGAAGTTGCATATGGGGAAAATTGGTACTCCTTTCTTTTGGTACTCCCTATTAATGCATATGTTCCTGTACAAGAATGTTGACTTCTTCTCAGAGAAAATGGAGTTGAGGAAAGAAGTGAATGGAGAAAGATTACCAGTACAGGTTTGGAGTGCAGATTTGTCTTGCAATAGGGGAGGTGCTATCTTTGTGCAGTTTGATAACTGTTTTGCTTCTAGACTTAGAGATTGATTGGTGGTAAATGTGCCAAGGGTTCCTGAGGATTTGCATGATTTCCTCTTACCCAAAGTGAGGAAGCTAGATTTGAAGGTGTGCCACAATTGGGGTGACATCATCTTATACCCCGTAAGCACTGTCCTAAGGGTTTATGGTTTCCAAGGAGCTCCTCACATTCTCCCATATAGTGTACCATCAAGGATGGGATTTGTCAAGGTCATGTGGCAAATAGGTTGCATTCATGAGGATAATTTGATAGGGAAAGGAAAAGGGATTTTGTTCCCTGATTATATAGTTGTTTCAAATTTTGTCTTTTCCAAGGGAGGATGGGTCCACTTTGGAAGATGTTTTGATGATTATCATTTGAAGAGTGGATCTAAGAGGTGACATGACCCCGAGGGATTCTTTGCCCTATTTAGGCAATGAATTAAAGGTGGCAAGTTTGCACATGTTTTCGATTTTCCTGAGGATCTAATCAGAAATGAGTTTGATTTGAGCAGGCAGGAATTGAATAAAGAGAAATGGATTGCCTATGAGAAACTGCTAGCTATGGTGCATAAAATGGATTCAAAATATGATCCACTGATGGAGTTCACTTCATTTCACAAAAGAATAGATTTCTTAATGAATAACTTCAAAGATATCATGAGCACCTTGAAAACCAAGAAAGTCAATTTGGAAGTGGACTTGGGAATTCAGAGACCGGAGGTGAGGCTTGAAGAAACAAGGCCAACTTATTAGCCACCAGAGGATAGGCCTCTATACAAGAGGAAGAGAGATGATAGCAGTGATGAGGAGGCAAGAGATAAAAGGGGAAAACAAATAATGCAAGCATCATCACAACCGGATCAAGGGATCAAGAAACCTGGAGGGATAAGGATTGTGGACCTAGATTCACCACCGAGAAATGATCCTGTAGAGTTACTATCAAATCCAAGCCTAAAGAGGCAAAGGGTTGAGGAAATACAAGAGGCTCTGATGGATGAAATAATTATAACTGATCAAGACATGCAGGTTGGTATCCCTTCTCCTCCTAGATTAACACAATTAGTGTTAACTGATATGGATATAAAGGGGAAATGTGTACAGGATGTCAGGATGGAGGCCTGCAAGGCATTCGTGGATGATGATGCCTTCGTAAAGACTCTTGTATTCTTGCAGTTAATTTGGAGAATGAAATTAGAGGAATATAAGGATAAATGCAAGAGAAGGAGAGAGTCAAAACCTGATAAGTCTGAACAAGAGAATGATGATGAAGTTAAGGCCAAACTAATGGAGGAACTCAAGAGCATTACTCCTAAGGAAGGAAGGAGACTTGTGGCTCAGGCTGGTGTCTTACTTCTACCTGAATGGGACATAGCTGATGCTGTAGCATTCAATTGTATCTTGCAGTCCAAGCATCCTTTGCAAAACAGTGAGGAAGAGGTTAAGGTAGCTCTGCAAGACTCTGCTTTTAGTGAGGAATATGAAACTCTGTCCATATGGGCATTGGCACCCTAGGGTAGAAAACCAAATGTGGCTGATATTGGCCCAAGTCTAAGGGGAGGGATCATCATCAAGAGATCTTCTGAAACCTCAACAATAGAAGCCACAAGCTTGACATTGAATGTGGCCAAATTGGCCCAAAAGACAGCTGAAAGGGAGGAAGCTGAAAAAAAGAGTCTGATTGAGAAATACAACATAATAATTGGGGAATATAGTAGAATACAATAGAGGAATATTGAGCTATAGTATGAAGTTGATAGACTGAAATATGGGCAGGTAGGAGAATCCTCCAGTGCCCCTAGTATCAAAGCACTACCCACTACTTCAGGGTTAGTTCCCTTTAATATCCCAATCATTTCTACATCTGGGTCCCCCATTTAGACACCTACTCTCAGCCCTGCACCAGAGCTAGTTGAAGAGGAAGTTGAGTATTCTATGGATCCTACCAAGAAGCAAATGTTGAATAAAATCATAGAATTGTAGGCTGCCCTAAAGGCAAGTGAGGATGATGCAATTGCTAAACAGAATGAGGTGGTTGACACCGTTTTGAGGCATCTAAATGAGAAGGTTGATTTTAGGTTGCCATCTGTACATTCTTTGTATTCTTTGTTCTTGGGTGGAATTAAAAACATTAACAAAGATCGGGAAGTAGTTCTACCTTTGGTTGAGAAGTGGATCCCTCGAGCCACTGATTTAGATGTTATGTTTAAGGATTCTAGGTTTGATGCAGACAACAAGCCTCAGTCATTGAAGCCTACTCAAATTTTTGTGAAATCATTGAAGGGATTCCAGGCCCTACCTGATGATTTGAGTAGAAAAATTAGTGAACTAGTAAAGAGTTTTGATGACTGGAATGATACTTTTCTACCAGATATAATAGATGCATAATGAAATATCTTGCCATTACAACAGTGGCAACATAGGGCAGAAGAGGTTATTGATGCACAAATCAAATTGATTTGTGATGACTCAGACTATGATTTGCTGGTGAGCAGTATGGATAAATTAATTAATACCAGCATATTCTTAGAGTCTTTTGAGAGAGAGGCTAACCAGGTTGCGGTGAAGTACACACCTTACGATACTAAGGTGATTGAGGTGGTGAATTTTAGTTGGCCAACCGATGAGGAATACCAGAAATGGGTGGACAAGTACTTAACCGAAGAGGAGTAAAACAGTGTCTATTACCGGCAACTAACAACTCAGCGGTTATAGTATAACTGATTATGGTTTTGCTTCCATGATGGCTTTTGGCACAGATTTTGAGATATAGCTAATGCAACAGCTATTATGTAATGAGTGGAATCAATGAAAAGATGCTCTGGGAATAAGTGGTTTTAATCATATTTTTGAATTGGCACATAGAGGTCCAATTGACCAATGACGTGTAATTTCTAGTCCGATGCTTGTTTGCTCCTTTTTTTCTATAAGAAGGATTTCAAGGCCATAAATAGGGGTTGGAAAGTCAGATATTTTGAGGTTGAGTCTAGGTATAGTTGTAGAATAGATTGTAAGAACTGGTTATTTCAATATTAATACAATTTAGGTTTGGGGTTATTTGGTGATGGGGTCTTAGGTCTATGAAGATTTGATGTTTCACAACAGTACTAGCATTTGAGTTATGATGTTATATTTCGAGCTCATGTCTCTCCTTTGTATAAACATATCATAATTTTGAATAGTATAATTAAGGATTATGGTGTTCATCTCACTGCTTTGGTGTGTATGTTTTCCATTTTGGCTTTAATTCAAGGAATTAATTAAAATTCTTGGATGGAATCATGGATGGATATGTTTGTAAAGGGATTTAGTAAGAAGTATTGGGTTAAAATATGGATTGACACTATTGTAATGCAATATTGCCAGGGATCTTATATGCTATGTATTTGAATCTGTTGTTAAATTTTAAATGTTTGTGAATTTGACTCCCCAATGGTATATGGCACTGGTTTAAATTGTACGAGTTTGTGAAGTCTTGTGTCTGTATGTCTTTACTTAGAGCTTGCTGCCAAATTGCAAATAAAATGACTATCATAAGTTACAAAATAATGTTGTAATCATCCCATGCTCCAAGTAGTTGATATTATTGGTGAAAGGCCAGCTCATTTCAGTATTATCCTATTCTGTTGAGCTATTCGATGGGATTATCTGTTAATTGTTAATGATTGTAGATTAGGAGACAAACTTGGTTTACGTTAAAAAAACCAACAAAACCCACCCAAAAAAGGTAACATCCAAATAGTTTTCCACCCAAGGTATTACATACGACATTAGGATTTTCATCAAAACCAAAATAAAAACCCCAACCTTAGGTTATTTCCCAAACAATATGACACATTGACAGACCAGGACAAGGTCAAGACAAAGAGGAATTCAAAGAGAAAAAATAGAAGTTCCATCAAGTTCATCAGTAGTTCAAATGATAAAATAAATAATACAAATAATTGAACATCATCACATTACTGAAGTCTGAATTTGAGCTTTTTAATTGAATTTCACATGAAAGAGTACATATTGGCATTGGCAATGCAAAATCTTGCCAATTCCCAAAGACAAGTCTGCATAGAGCTGAGTTGGAACTTGGAAACTCATATTATCAAAGGTTGAAAATAAAAAATCAAGTCACTGTATCACCTTTTCTAGCAAATTCCACTCTTCAGGAGGTGGAATTGTCGTTTGTTCTAACTGATGTTGTTTGACTTGAAGTTTTGTTAACATTTCATGATTGTAATTAGAAGTGGAACCTATCTTGAATTCTTCAGTCAATTTTGCATTCAAGGTTATCAATGTTTTGATTGAATCCAAATAGTTCACATATGGGTTCTGAGGAAACTGGTCCAAATCAATCTTCCTTGCACCTTCCATCTTCTTTCTGAAACCATCCTTTCCAATGAATCACTCATTTGTGTCAAAAGCCTCTAGAAAACCAAGCTCTGTGAAGTTCCTTACCTTTTCATCCACCACCTTCATCTTGTCTGCAACCAAATGCAAATATTCCTTTGTTCCACACATTCTCGAACAATTTTCAATGATAGATGACAACTTCATTGAGGTTTCAATCCAATTAGTAATCCCTTTTCATTTCAAATCATTGTCACTAGCTTTGTAGACTGCTTGTAGAACTTGATTTGCAGATTTCTCTAATCCAGCACCTTTTTGTTGTCCACTAAATATTTGTTGAGCTTCTTATAATGTTGTCTAATAGCAACAATCAGTTGAAACATGTCACACAAATGATCAAACCTCTGCATTATTTCATCCCAGATCTTTTGTTTCATATGCCTCACTGTATCTCTACAAAATGCAGAAAGCTTATTTTGAGAAGTCTTAATTTCTTCTTTTGCTTCCATCAGCTCTATCTCCAATCTTTCATTTGTATTTCTCTGTTTCTCCAATTTTTGTTCCCACTGTGCATTTCCATTCACAATGTTTAGTCTTAATTTTTTTGAAGTAGATTTTTCCTCTTCATATTTCTTGTTGCTCTCATCTAGCCTTTGCTTCAGGTCATTCACTTATCTCTCATTTGATTTATCCTCTTTGCTTGTAGATGTAGAGGCAGATTTTATTATTCTTTTTTCTAATTCATTGCTCTTGTTGTCTGCTGCTTTCCTCTTTGCTTTCTCACTTGCTAGGTCTACCTGTAACTTTTCTATTTGGGTCTGCAACCTTTTCTTCTCTCTATCTTGCTTTAGCAATGACGTGTACACCAATTCATTGTTCTTCTTTGATACATTAATTTTGTCATTATTTTTTAGGCCAGAAAAATCCAATTGAAAATTGGTTACCTGGTATTCAGATCGATCCATCTGATTTGTTGGTTTGTTTTGAACTGTGGGAACAAAAATTGTGTACTCCATGATTTCTTTATTTGTGTCAAATGTGGGTAATACCATGGTTGTTGAATGCTCTGAAGTTACAGCAGACACACTCTCCGTTAGTTGCTTCTTTTCTCTTTTATTCAAGTCCGATTTCTGTTTAAACTCTTCAATGAAATCATAACCTGGGGAGGCAAGAACAATGGAATGCTGTAATGGTGAAGGAATAGGAGTACTTAAGTTGCTAATGATGTCCCACCCACACTAACTGGAATTGGGGGAGTGCCTGGAAATAACTCCTTTGTGGTATTGGTGGATCCACTGATAGTGTGACTTGGACCTGTCAAAATCCTTTGCCTCTTTTGATTGCCTTGATCACCTGGTGTTTCTATGGTATCTTTTTTTGTTTTCCTCTTAGTATTGTGTGTAATTTGTCATTGTAGCACATGTTGACCACTACTAGTACTGCTACCCATACCATCGCCACCAATGGCACTCCCAGTTGCACTAAGCTGTCCACCAAGGGCATGTCCTAGTTGTGATTGTATCTGACCATGAGGATGATGACTAGAAGCTATAACAAATTGATTTTGTCTTGTATCCCCTTGGTCAACTTGTTCACCTCCAAGCCCAAGGCCAGATTTATCAACTGTTTTTCTATGCTCGACACTTGGTGTTGTCCAAGGGCCTTGTCCTTTGGACCCCAAAGTACCGCCTTCATAACCAATTTTTTCAATTATGGCTGCTCTTGAAGTATATGTTGAAGCATATTCTTCTTTTGCAGCCTCACTTAAACCAAGTTTGTAATTGGCATGGCTTTTTTCTTCTTCTTCTTCCCTATCAATATCATCATCAGATTCATCACGTTCATCAGGATGATCTATATTCCACAAGTTGCTAAAATCTTCATCTTCTTCATTAGCATCATACTTTACAAGAGCTCTTGGATCACCTAGGTCCTTCCTCATACACCAAAAGGCAGTAATTTTTTATCGTGACCAATTTTTATCTATAAGTTCCTTCTCTAGAGAACTTGGAATTTTTACTCTACTAGATGGTTTATCACTTTTTTCATAAAAAATGTTGTATGTCCTGATTGTCTTTTGGAACAATGCCATAATTTCTGTTGACGATTGTTCAAAAGAAATACCATTCTCAGCAGCACTTTTCTCCATTGCTATTTTGACCTCATCCCAAGAATCCTTGTTTCTCAAGTTTTCAAGCAAGGGTTTACTTTGATGTTGAATTCTATTTGCAACATTCCTATTGGCCACAATAATTGATTTAATGATGTCACATGGATCATGCTGCCAGTGACAAATAGCATCAAATGCAAAAAAATTCAAAAGATTATGTGCCACACTAAATGCTTTTCTCTCGAATGTGAACCCTCCACATGAAAAAGGTAAAGAAGGAAATAAGGTCTTCTTTTGCTGATTGAGAAAGTGTAGTTCATCAACACTCTGCACCTACCTTACATATTCCAATGCAAAAACCCTTTCTGTCATATGTATTGGAAGTTTGTATGGCTGTACTCTCGATCCATAAAATCTTAGCACAGTATATTCTTCCATTAAGTACCAATCAACCAATTGTATTTCTTTTCCTAGTTGCATGCAGTTTCTGCATGACGTAAGCAATCTAGGCATTGGATTATTTGTAATTACTTGATGCAATTGAGCTAAAAATTAGTCTACAAAATGACTGTAGTTCCTTCGAGAATCATGCATCCTTATCTCAGTGGTCCATTCATATACTAGAGCCATTTTATTTTCCTCTGCATTACTGTAGGGCTGAATCTGAAGCTTATTGGTCTGAAGCATTCCTCTAAATTTGAATAGAAAAAGATAGCACAAGTAGGTTGTGAACCTAAATGTCTTCGTGGAACTTGCTTTACTCATTAAAAATTGTTTATGCATGGATTCTACAATGTGCTGAGTATAATTATATTTGACATGTTCATCAGCATAATGAATATTATATACCATTTCAAGGAGGCTTGCACCCACTTCCAAATTGCTATCCAGACCGAGGCAAAATGCTAGCATGGAAATAGTATCCTGAACCCATGGTTTAAAAAAATCCAAATTATAAGGAGGCTTATGATCACCTTTCAATTTGTTTCTATCCTTAACTATTTGATTTAATAAATTATTTTTCAGCCTTTCTTCCACTGCTTCATAATCACTAGCAAGCTTTTCTAGGTCAATGTGGTGGTTTCCAAATTCTTCAGTTGTAAACCCCAACACTTTTCCAAGTTCTTCTGCATTAATGGATAACAATTCTTCTTGGTTATCTTTATTAACAATTTATCTTTTCTTATCATCATAATTTTCAGCACAGACCATGATAAATTATGAGCAAGGGAAAACTTCAGTTAACATCATGCGCCCTAATCCAGTTACCCATGGTGCACTGATACTATCAAATTTTGTTTACTTTGTAGCCTTATTCTGAGATGAAAATCTAAGTTTTGAGGTACGCCTACCATAAATTTCAGGATCATAAATATCATGGTACCCATCGGTGAAACCTGGGGTTTTAAGCAATTCTGCATAATGTATTTTTTTATCAGACATTGCTCTAGTGGTATTGGTGGTAGACATGCTTGTAAAAATGTGAAGTTGTGAAATTTTTATTCCCTAATAAGTAATACCTATTAGTCCTCCTTAATTTTAATGAATTCTTGAGTCTCTAAAGTCTAAAACCAAACTTCAAACTTTCACAAAATAAGATTTTAAGAAATTTCAAACGATGAAACATAGCCGTAGGAATTATTTCACTTACCCAGATTCTAAGTCCTGACACTTGAAAACTGGAATGACATTGTTGGAAGTGGAACTGTGGAATCCAAATTCAAAATAGGTTGGTGCACTGCAATGGCCAATGAACAATCTGAAGATTGAAGACTTTAAAAATCATTGTACAATTTCAAAGTGCAAAGTGTTTTAAATGCTTTTTTTTCTTGTAATTGGAACGTTAAAGTGAATGACATGTCTTAGGACTTAGGTCTACAAGACTACAAGTTGAAAATTCTTAACCGTTGATCTTTCTAAATCTAACGGTTATAGGGTGATTCCAGAGGTTTAAGTTGGGAAGCCCATCGCTTTGTGCATTTCATTACGGAATGCAACTACAACCATACATCAAATGTTCATCCAATGGTTGAAACTTGAGTAAGTTATGATATTAATTTTAAAGTTTAAAAATAAACATTAATCACTTGACAGTTGACACTTAGCAGTACAAAGTGCTTTAAATGCTTTGTTTCTCAAAATTGGAACATTAAAGTGAATGACACGTCTTACGTCTACAAGTTGCAAATTCTTCACCGTTGATCTTTCTAAATCTAACGGTTATAGGGTGATTCCGGAGGTTTAAGTTGGGAAGCCCATCGCTCTATGCATGTCATTACGGAATGCAACTACAACCATACATCAAATGTTCATCCAACGGTTGAAACTTGAGTAATTTATGATATTAACTTTAAAAATAAACATTAATCACTTGACAGTTGACAGCAGGCCTGGAATTTGATGGTCTATTAAATATTTGACCGTTTTTTCAATTTTAGACCGTATATTATAGCTATAAAATTTATTAGACCGTACAATTTGACTTGCTATATTTTTATTAAACCGTAAAAAAATATTATATAGTATTTTAATTTATAATATATATCATTTTATAATTTTTATTATAAAAAGAAAATAGAATATAACTTTTTTGAATATTTTTAATATGAATTTAGAAACTTTTGACTTTTTTATAATATTAATAGCTATCATTTTTTATATTAATATATGTTATTTATAATATTATTATAAAAATATATATTAATTTAGAATCTTTTCAAAATAAAACATAATTATTTTTAATTTTTAGAATATATTTAACAAGATTTATTTTTAATACGATTTTAGAAACTTTTTTTAATTGTTAATTATAACAGTAGATTTTTATATTTATCACTAATAATTATCATTGTTTTCTAATTTTTCAAGATATTCCATTTATAAAAGATTTTATATAAAAATTCATAACTTAAACAATTTTTTTGATAGGCATTTAAATGACCTAACCGTTATAAAATTTTCATATTGATTGTTTTCTATTGTCATAATCTTAACCGTTGATCTTTCTAAATCTAACGGTTATAGGGTAATTTTAGAGGTTTAAATTGGGAAGGCCATCACTCTGTTCATTTCATTACGGAATGTAACTACAACCATACATCAAATATTCATCCAATGACTCAACTTGAAACTTGAGTAACCATGAATTCTCAAGTGCATATTGCATAGAGTATATTACTTAATTTCTCAAAAGAAAAAAAACTAATTTGAATATATTAAATTATCAATAAACACTGAAGTTACGAGCTCAGAAAAAAACTCTTTACTCTTAAACGTAAATGAATAATGAAGATTCAAGGAATGAAGATTCAAGAATAACACAACATAACCATTTATTTTATTGCAACTGAATTTCAATGTCACATTATTACATATCTTTTTATAGACAAGTAGCACTGTAGCTCATGTTTTGTATAAATAACATATGTCAGTGTGTCACTTTAGTACTTTACATAGACAAAATTTAATAATTTATTCCAAGTTGTTGCTCATTACAAACTTACAATGGATTACAAATTGATTCCAATTTCCAAGCTTTGCTACTGAAAACTTACTACACATCTTTCTCTAAAAATAAATCTGGCTCTAAAAATAAATTCATGATTCCAAGCTTCTACTGGTGGATTTTCCAACCACGTTGGGGAAAGGGGGTTCCAATTAGTCCTGGGGAAATGGGAGCCGTGAAGATACAAAATGTACTTATCCCCTTCGAGAACCAGAGTCATATAGAAGATGAAATACAAATGTCTCTTTGAAAATAAATGCATGGGGCTTGCCTGGCCAGCCATGCTGGGGAAATGGGAGTTGTTAGAATACAAGAGGAGAAGCAAATATACTCCCATCTTTTACCTGCAACCTCTATGCATTGGGATAGCACTTATCTCCACCAGAGCTCCTCATCCTGGTTCAAAACCCATCTGAAAATTTAGGTTAACCAAATCAACTTCTTTCCAATTCCACCCATTCTGAACTTGAAGGAAATTCATCTTTTACTGATTACTCTGTAACTACATAATTGTAGGTAGGAGAATTTTGTAGTATCCCCAATACTGCATCATCTTCTTCGTGAATCCTTATTAACCCTAGAAAATAAAAACCCTTATGGCACTATCTACTAATCATTGAATCACTATCCCTATTTATGGGCCACCAATGCCGCTACCAGCCTGTATAATTAAAATTTCTAATTTGATTGACGTCTTGCTACGTGCCAACTTGAACTCTAGCTCAAGGTGAGAAGCTGTCAAAATCACTCATTCAAATGATATGAAATCATTACAAATCTTGTTTTATTAAAGCTACGAGTTGTCTAAGAAATTGCTTCGGATGTTCATATCACATATGGCATTAATCACTGCCACTGCCTGCACTAGCAGTATGCCAACCACACTTTCTTCAAAAATAATGAGAATTTCAATTAAATGAAATGTACAATGTCGAGGCATTGAAAAGACAGAATGAGTGATGAGTGATGAGCCTTGATCTCGCCACATGTCCGCATCTAACGGTTATAGTGTTATTTTGGAGGTTTCAAATTGCAAGTCTAGTGCTTCAGAGATTTACTTTCAGAATGCAACTACAGTCATCCATTGAACATTCAACGAATGACCCCTATGATTTTTCGCTATTTTGAGATTCTTTTTAATTCGCCAATGAAAATATATTTTTTTCTTTGAAAAAAGGTTTTAATCGCCAATGGAAAAACAATTCTGGTTTGAAAATTGGTTTTATTCGCCAATGAAAAATATTTTATTCTATTAAAATAATTTGCAATTCGCCAAAATTTTCCACGAACTTCCAGGGATTATAATTTATTCGCCAATTGGGATTTTTTTTCCCGTAAAACGAAAAAAATTGCCAATAGAAATAATATTTTTCATCGAGAAGTATATCAGATTCGCCAGGATTTTACACCTGAGCTGAGGGGGGGGTTTCTTAAAGTTATCCCTAGAATTAGGCATGTCTTAATAGATGGAGGAGTCAACTTGAATATTTGTACTTTAAAGCTAGTCTTTTCCTTAGGATTTTCTAAAGATTATATTGATCCAAGAAGAAAGATAACAATTAAAGCATATGATGATGAAGAGAGAGCTTCCAAGGGTCTTATCATGTTGCTTATTAGAGTGGGACCTATTATAAAGAATACTTTTTACCAAGTTTTGGATCGAGACCTTTCTTACAATATAATTCTGGGTCATCCTTGGATCCATGAGATGCAAGCAGTACCGTCAACATACCATTAATGTCTAAAATTTCCCTATGAGGAACATGAGGTAACTATACCAGTAGATCACAACAAAAACCAAATTTGTTCTAATCTTAGAGCAACTCAGGACACCTTTGTACCACATAATAATGAATCTCTTGCTATTTCCGCTTCAAATTAGAATGATCAATCAAAGGAGTTGATAAGGAACTTTGGCAGAACATTGCAATTGAAGGAAAAAGGGGTGGGATAATATTATTTATGTCTCTCTAACTTAGCTATCTCTCCAAGATCATATGGCCAGCCCACAAAATCTAAACAATAAGTTGCAACAACCTCCACATCGGGAGCATAATCCTCAACACCCATCACAATGTTTGATGGAAAATTTATCAAAGCTAATACTCAAGATGAAGCCAAAGATAGAGATATTCTGAAGTGGTTATATAAGGATGAAGATAAATCTATTCAACTTATCAAATTACCTACATAACAATATAGTAAAGGCTATGCTATAATGCAAAGGATGGGCTATGAAAGAACTAGTCCCATAGGTAAAAGAAAGAAAGGAATTGTAGAACCCATTCAACCTACAATAACATATCAAATGGATAAAACAAGACTTGGGTATGGTGAAGATAAAAAAGAAGCAACTTTAAAGAAAACCCGGGAAGAAGCAACTTTAAAGAAATCCTGTGAAGAAATAGCCTTAATGGTTCTTAGATTACAGGATAACTCTAACACTAATTCAAATGAATATGAATGGGATACGATTTATGATGATGAATTTTGGAGAGATAAAAAGGTTGATGTCATACAAAAATATACACCCATACTTACACAAGGCGAAATTTCAAGGACTCGGCCACTTGACTATGTACTTCAAGACGACCATGACTTGAGTGAGGATGATTCAATTCAAAATGAGATTGATAATAGACAAGAGGATACCATCATAGACCTTCCCTATAGAAAAAATGTTAACCATGTCATGACCTTAACATCCCTTGACCTCACTCAATTAGACAATCCTTTGCCTGTAATCCATCCTGAGCTTATTGATTGGGATCAAACTGAACCTATTGATATCCCTATGTTCCAAGATGATGAAGCCATGGTAAATTCCTTTGCTTTCTGAATCCTAAAATAGGTTCCACCAACGAATCTCATAATCAATATTTTGATAAGGAGGGTGCCAAGTTTCTTAGCTACAAAGTTAATAATATAAAAGATCAATCTAATGGTGAAAACTGAAAAATGATAGTGTTAGATCTTGAAAAAGGAAAAATAAAGAGTGTACCGATGGTGAAAACCTTTCAAAGGTACTGAAGGATGAGAAACCTGACACTCTCCCAGAACACTACCAAGAGAGATCTTCCATTTTGATCAAGCCAACATAAGCAATCAACATAGACATTGTTGAACAGCCTAAGATCCTACAACTTGCTGCTTCATTAACAGAGGAAGAGATACCAAAGTTCGTAGAAATCTTAAAATCCAATCAAATTGACTTTTCTTTATCATATGTGGATATTCCTAGGCCAAATCCTAATCTCATCATGCATCATTTATCTATAATGTTGGGGGAAAAACCTGTAAAGCAAAAACTTAGAAAGATGCATCTGCATGTTGCTTTGTTGGTCAAAGAGGAATTGAAGAAACTATTGGATGTAGGTTTCATTCAGTCCATTGACTATGCAGAATGGATCTCTAACATTGTACCATTATCAAAACTAGATGGGTGTATCAAAATTTGTATACATTTTTGGGATCTGAATAAAGCGTGTCCAAAAGATGATTTTCCTCTACCTAGCATTGACACAATTATGGACCCGACAGTTGGGCATGCCATGTATTCACTTATGGATGAATTCTAAGGATATAATAAGATCAAGATTGCACTTGAGGATTAAGACAAGACTTCTTTCACATGTCCCTGGGGTACCTATTGTTGGAATGTGATGCCATTTGGACTAAAAAATGTAGGTGCAACCTATCAACGAGTGATGACTACTATCTTTCATGACATGATCCATACTTTCGTGGAAGATTATGTGGATTATCTGTTAGAAAAATATTACACAAGAGAGGGACATCTGGAGATATTATCTAAAATCTTTGTTAGATTGGATAAATTCAAGGTTAGAATCAATCCAAAGAAGTGTGTCTTTGGGGTTAAATCTGGAAAGCTCTTAGGATATATTATTTCAGAAAAGGGAATAGAGGTAGATCCAACAAAATTCAAAGCCATCATGGAGATTCCCCCACCAAGAAATATTATTTAGCTTTGATCATTGTAAGGATGGCTACAATCTATTAGAAGGTTCATCACCCAACTAGCAGACAATAGTTTTCCTTTCACGCATCTCTTGCACAAAAATGCTCCTTTCAAATGGGAAGAAAAGTGTGAGGTGTAATTCAATAAAATCAAGCAATATTTTATGAGTCCACTAGTTTTGGTTCCACCAGTACCAGGAGGGCCGCTCATACTTTACATTTTAGCCACAAAGGTATCCTTGAGGGAATTGTTGGCACAAGAGGATAGAACAGGAAAAGAGTGAGTTGTATACTACATTAGCAGGACCTTGACAAGTCATGAGCTCAACTACACTTTTATTGAAAAGGCTTGTTTAACAGTAGTGTTTGCTTCCAAAAATTTTTGGCAATATATGTTAGCCCACACATTTAAACTTGTGACCAAAATTGATCCATTAAAGTACCTCATGAGCAAAGCTACCTTGACGGGTAGGCTAGCCAAATGGGTAATGATCTTAAGTGAGTTTGATATCCACTATGTAAATCGAAAAGCCATCAAAGGACAGGTCATAACATATTAGTTGGCTGAAGCACCCTTAGAAAAAAATCATCCGATGCATGTTGAATTTCCTGATGTAGTTGTTTTCACAACAACAAAGCAGTCATGGACACTATATTTTGATGGATCCTATACACAAGATGGCTCAGGGGAAGCCATTTTATTTGTCACACCTCAAGGACATACTATTCCAAAATCCTATCGATTAATGTTTCCTTGCATCAATAGTATAGCCAAATATGAAGCATTGCTTATTGGAATGAGAATAGTATTGGAATGGAGGATCACAGGGTTGCAAGTCTATGGTGATCACAACTTGTCATTAACTAAATCAATTATGATTATCAGACCAAGGATGACAAGCTGATGCCTTATAAGAGCATGGTTGATGATTTTAAGAAATATTTTGTTGAATCAGATTCACATAGATTTTGAGAATTGACAACAAAGTTGTAGACACCATGGCTAGAATTGCTTCGCTATTACAACTATCATAAAATTAAAATCGATATGAATTCATGGTGGAACAATTGTTTACCCCCGCATATGATAATCCTGAGACCCAAATCATCTATCATATGGTTGGTTTTGATTCCCCTTTATATGGCAAGATCTATACCTACTTGAAAGATAATATCTTACCTACGGATTTGTCCCAGAATCAAAAGAGAAACTTTATATGCCAATCTTCCTGATATACCTTAATCGTTGACACCCTTTACCAATGTGGTCTTGATGGTATACTTCTTATATGTCTTGAACATGATGAATCCAAAAAATCCTTACAAGAATTTCACGGTGGTATTTGTGGAACACATTCAAGTGGGTTGACCTTAGCTAAGAAACTTGTTAGAATGGGTTATTATTGGCCAACTATGGAAAATGAATCCTTTACCTTTGTAAAGAAATATCCAAAATGTCAGATCCATGGGAACCTTATTCATGCACCTGCATAAGAGTTGAAACCTGTCACTACAAAATGGCCCTTTTCTCAGTGGGGATTAGATTTGGTTGGAAAAATTCATCCTTCTTCATCCAATGGGCACAAGTTTATAATCATGACAACTGAATATTTTACCAATTGGATTGAAGTTGTTCCATTGAAAACAGTAACCAAAAATAAAATTTCATCTTTTATCTTGAATTATATCATATGTCGGTATGACATTCCCAATTCCGTTATCATTGATAATGGGAGACCTTTTAAGAATTAGGATGTTGAAAAACTTTGTGAAAGATTCCATATCCAACATAGGTTCTCTACACCTTATTATCCACAGGGAAATTCCCAAGCAAAGGCTTCAAATAAAACAATCCTGAAGATCCTAAAGAAGATAGTAAATGATGTTGGCCATGATTGGCATGTTCAGTTGAGTCCAGCTTTGTGGGCCTATAGAACTAGCATTCATACACCAACATGAGCCACCCCATATGCCTTGGTAGATGGATCTCAAGCGATCTTGCCACTAGAAGTTGAAATACCCTCCCTTTGAGTCTCATTGAAGAGATCCATAACTGATGAAGATTATAGAGTTTCCCGACTCCAAGAACTAGAACTAATAGATGAGAGACCATAATGTGTAGCTGATCACTTGAAGGGCTATCAAAAAATCATGTCTTGGAGCTACAATCATAGAATCAAACCACACGTATTTCAAGTGGGAGACTTGGTCCTGAAGGAGAATCCCCGCAATCAACAAGATAGGGAGAAGAAAGGAAAGTTTGAACCAAATTGGCTTGGTCCATTTGTCATTGTTGTAGTATATGGTTCTAGAGCTTATCAACTATCTACACTTGAAGGGGACTTGTTTGAAGATCCAATCAATAGAATTCATCTTAAGAAGTTCTATGTCTGAACAAATTGCATCAAAAGTCCTGAAAATTTACAAAAATCTGAAAAAGTCTTGAAAAAATCTATAAAAATTAGAAAAAGTCCTAAAAAAATATAAAAACAGCATAACAAGTCCTAAATAAATCCATAAAAATAAGAAAAAGTCTGGAAAAAATTGTCATCAAGGTGAAAACCTAGCGAGGCATACTTTTGACACAAAAAAAAAAAGAAAATACAAAAAAGAAATGAAAAGTCAAAAAAATGGTTGCCTTGATGAAAACCTAGCAAACAAGCATCTTTGTAACAACAAAAAAATCTGAAAATCTGAAAAAGTGGAATAAAAAAAAATAGTGAAAACCTAGCAATCAGGTGCTATTTGCGAATAATTTGGCTCTTCCATCTATTAGTTCATGTCCTTCATCCTATCAGCATTGCCATCCTATCATCATTAACGTAATCATCCTATCAACATCATATCTATCCATCATTTACGCATCATAGAGGCAATCATGTTTCATCAGGTTTGGTGAACTTTGTACATATCCATAATAATCGGTTGTGTCTAATTGGGAGCAAAGTATAGACTCAATGGGGGCAACTAAATTTTGAGCTATCACAACAAACAAACAATAGTACAACAAACGTGTCAAACAAAAACCAAACATCATGACAAGACAACACTTGGAAATCAATTAGACATGATCCAAACATTCATTAGAAAGCATAACATTAGGTTTTCAAATCAAAATGGATGATCTAACCTAAATAATGATTGAAATACTTTAAGAAAAAAGTTGAATTGTTGTTTTATAGATTTTTGTTATCATACCTTTGGAGCAACTTGATGATGTTTGAGACTAGAGAAGCAAGGAAGGAGTATTATTTTTCTTTGTCTGTTGTCTGTAAGTTGATCATTATTACTATGCAATTTTTTTTGTGGGACATGCTCTATAATGTATCGTTAATGACATTTCAGAATTTGCATAGGAAAAAGGTTAACTCTTGTTTGTTTATGCAAGCAATACTCAGGTCATCTTGGTTCAATTATACCTCGATGCTTGTATTACCTTGCTATATCAAAAATCATGAAAGTGATACTCAGGTCATCATCGGTGAGAATATCCCCTTTGATGCTTGTACTAACTTCCAATATTTCAAAAGTTCAATGATAATAAACAAGCATACAATAGCTCTCAAAATGACAATTTTGCATGGTTAATATAGAGTGCATTCATGTTAGTACTACATCTGCATTATAGATTTTCCAGCATTGGCAAAAACATCAAAGAAAATATATCTCTCTAACAAAGGATTGAGTACATTTGACATTAGCAAAACCAACATCATCCATTTTAGTATCATTATCGTTTTCATATCATTCATCCATTTCATTGTCATTATCATATCATTCATCCATTATCATTCATTTTCATTTTCATTTCATTTTATTATCATTATCATTTCATCTATTCTCATTATCATTCATTTCCATTATTATTATCATTCATTTCTATTCTCGTTACCCTTTCATTCATTCATTATCATCCATTTTCATTATCATTCATTTATCATTTTCACAACATTCATTTATTTAAGTTGTTCATTCATTTTTATATCATCCATACATTTAGAGACATAATCATTTTCCATCAAATTATCATTTTTACATCACATCATCATCATACATCCATGCATTCGATTATATATGTAAGCATAAGAAAAATATAAAAATACACATCGCATTGCATATCATTTGCATCCATCTCATATAGCATTACAACATCATTCACATAATATAAACACATCATAATCATTACATAACACAACACAATAGAAAGTAAATGCATAAAACATGCATACATCCATCATAAAATAAAATAGACACATGTATAGATTAACAATATCTGCTGCATCTCATAATATCAAAACTCAATGTCAAATGAACAAGGATATAGAAACAAGGAGAGATATAATACCATAATATGACAAAAATGAATGTGTATACAAAGATCATCAAATATACATCATCATAAGGGATCATGGGACTATGAGGTACCCCCCCAGGACTTGCTGGTCTCGCAAGACCTCCTACACCTAAAGTACTTGCACTTGCAACACCTGTACCTAAATTTTGACTCAGATCTCTATGAGGTGGTTGTGTCACACCCTTGCTGGTAGTATGATAATGGCTTTGACCAAATCATGATTGAGCATAGCTCACCCTCTATGCTACCAAAGCAACCACATGATATCGACCATGATAGTACACAACCTCTCTGGCAACCCATGTCACCTCAGGCATCATCACCCCCATGGAGGTCTCATCGGCCACTCTTTGCAATCTCTCAGATAGAGCCACTGCCTACTCACTAGCCTATCTCGTAACATCCCTCTTAGCTATTAGGGTAGTCACTGTGCCTGTAACTGCTATATAGTGGCCTGTACCTGTGCTAGCTGACCCTATAGGCTCTGTACTGTGGACTGAAGGGTGACTATTTGTCCCTAACCTGATGGACCACCTGTGTTGGTCCCACTACTTGCAATCGAAAGTCTCCTCTATTCTATTTGTCTCATTGTTGGGGCACCCCTACCACCACCACCACCTCCATCATCATCATCGCTATCCTCATCATCATCCTCACTCACACTCTTGTCCATCTCCTCTCTCCTCTGCCTTTGCTTAGGTCTCTATGCTCTGCCCCCATATAGTGGTACAAAAGGCTCCTCGGGACTGGTAAGACATGGTACTTGATGTGTTGTAAAATACTGCATATAATCAGTTGTCATACCCCCATCCAGAATATCTGCCCTATAATCCCACATCTGTGCACCCAATGCAATAAAATATGTAGTAGATGCATCAAATGAAAGTTGTGGTCCGCACACTGAAATCTCTTGTTGATGACAAGCATAAATGGCTGAACCCTCGGGCATCCCCTCTATCTGACCATACTGTCTAAGCACCCGGCTCAGTAGAAATCTCTCGATAATATATGGGGTGCGGCCAATCAAGTATCGAGAAACAAACACATATGGAATCTCTCTGGCATCCTTCGACCACTGATCGCAATCTAAGAATGGACGCCATGTGACTATATCCACATCATCAAGTACTCTCTACTAGTAATCTAATTTTCCCAGTCTAGCCTAGACAACAACACCTTCATATGCAAAAGTGTATGGTCACCCAACTGGACACTGTCTATCTGCCACAGAACATGTAACTGCTATATGTTCTCATGCCCAGACCTGAAGTAGAGAACATCTAATGCTCATGCTCCTCCCTCTACAATAAACAATCTGATGTAGCTCATCATATAAATGAGCGAGCATGCATGATCCCCAGGCATATCAAGTATCCTGCATTACCATACTCTCTAGTACTCGACCCCATCCAACAGCCAATCCCTTCGACCTACGACCGAGACATAAGAAACCACCTATGAATCTTGCTAGTATGCAAGGCAATGGTGTGCACGTATCAACCATCTCAGCCCATGGAATCTCGTATCAGATGATATGATCATCTGCGAAAACTCTCCTCAAGGCATCAGTGCCCTGCTACTCACTAGTATCGTATGTCACGATATCTCCCATCACTGGAATCCATAGAATCCTATAAACATTCTTAGGAGTAATCGTCATCTCTCCTATAGCTAGGTGAAAGGTATTTGTATCACTTGCCACCTCTCGGTGAGCGTAGTCAACAAACCCCTGTTGAGACACATCTCTGGCATCTCAAGAAATGAAGTCAACCCACAAGCATCAATGACATATTTGTTTGCCTAAACAAGTAGTGGAATCAAGCTCCAGGTCTTTAGGAATCGCTCCCGTACCTAAAGAATCACTAATCTCTCCTATCCATTTGAAACATATCAAATCAATGTTGGTACTCAAAGAAATCAAATCACTAAAATAAATCAATCAAATTAATCAAATCAACCTATCTTACTATTTATTTCTCATCAATCATGAGGAAAAAATTATCAGTTATCTTACTATTTGTTTCTCATCAATCATGAGGACAAATTTATCAGTTCTTTTACTATTTATTTCTCATCAATCATGAGAGAAAATTTATCTATCTTACTATTTGTTTCTCATCAATCATGAGGACAAATTTATCTATCTTACTACTTGTTTTTCATCAATCATGAAAGCAAATTTATCAAATCTTAAGTTATTTGTTTTCTCATTCATCATGACAAAAAAATTTATTAGTTATCCTATCAGACCTATCATCTGTTGAACATCCAGATTTCACCATCACATGCTAAAATCAATCGACAAATCATCACTCAGGGAGAAAAATCATGAAAATTGGTTTGACTTCAGGTAAATGCGCTACAGGATTTATCACATGCATTACAAAATTCACTATATGCGCTGGAAAATCAAATGCGCTACCCTTTTTGTCAAATGCGCTATGGTTTTCATCATATGTGCTACAACATCATATGTGCTGCAAAATTCATCCTATGCACTATAAAATATGTCAAATGCGTTATTCGAAGAAAAAACATGTGAAAAGCATAGGAAAACATGCAAAAATCATTTTAAATTTTAATGACTCAAATTACAAGGAGGTTTACGCAATACGTACCAGGGCTCCATAATGTGTCAGGTGCTGGTGTCATTGAATCCACTCAAATCTATGTTGGTGGATGGGAAGTTCCATTTTTCTCACTCTAGAGCTCAAAACTTTCAAAATTCACTAAAGTAACAATGCACAAATGATCTTCAAAAGTTACTTTTTAACTATTTAAGGGTGAGTGGAGGGTAATTTTATGGCATTGTTTTATCCATGGGGTATAATCAAATTTCTTCAGGTTGATATCAATTTTTCAATAGCGATTTCCGTCAAATCATCTTTATCGTCCAATGAATCGAACAACAAATCAATAACAATTTTCAAAAATCATCAAAAATTTCCAAAAAAATTAAAAAATTCAAAATTTATCCTAAAAAACCATCCATGAGTGATAGCATTTCATGCCCAACTGCTAAGTCCATAATGAGATCAATGTTAGGAAGATGGAAATCATGCTTAGGGCATGCTTTATTTAAGTCTCTAAAATCAGTTTAGATTATGATGCCCCCAGTGGGTTTTGAGACTAGTACCAAGTTTGAAACCCACTCAAGATAATCTATTGGTCAAATGAATCCAACGTCAAGAATATTTTGTAACTCTAGTTTCACCAAGAGTGCTATCTGAGGATGCATCTTCCTTAACTTTTGCTTGACTGGCTTGGCTTCAGGATAGACTGCTAAATGATCCATAACTACTTCAGGATCAAGGCCTGACATATTTTTGTATGACCATACAAAGTTAGCTCTTCGCTTTTTCATGAATGTTGCTAGTTTCTTCTATTCTTCATCTAGCAAGGATTCAACATAGAAAGTGATCTAGGGTGCTTATTTTGTTCCCACATTGACTAGAGTAGCCTTCTCTGCTAGCAATGTTGACTTTTCAAGATGCATTGCACTAAGGGGGAGATTGAATCCATCATCCTTGGGTGCCTCAAAGAGGTTTTCACCCTTATAGACGTCCTTTCCTTTTACTATTTTAGGATCAGAGGGTGCCATAATGTGGTTTTCACTCAAGGATCTGTATGTTAGTTGCATTTCATCAATTTTGTGATTGAAGGATTCAATTGTCTCCCCATAGTATGCCCCTGTGTCTAGCTCTATGTAAAAACCTACTTTGTGATCTGCCCATGATAGGTTGTTGTGGAGTCCGATGAATTTTGAGATCACTTCATCATTTTCGAATAAATCAAGAATCAGTGGTCTTTCTTGATCCATGTCAATAAGTTGCGTGTATACTAGGCGTAGTTCAGTTGGCTGATTGCTTGGAGAAAAGGATGTAATGGATATCATGAAAAGGGATTTATTTTCAAATAGGTCATCAACATCAAGGGGGAATTCATCCAAGGTCATATCACATGGTGTAGATAACCAAGAGGAAGCCTCGACCTGTTTAGTGGAAGTACCTTTGCCAATAAGGGTGACCTTGCTAGTAGTACAACCTAGACCAAGATTCTTTAATTGTTTCTCAAGAATGATAGGTTTTAGCAAGCCATTGTTATTATATCCTAGCTTCTCATTCTTTTTATAACCCCATGCCTTCATTAGTTGCAAGTCTTTATTGTCATCTTCCATGGGAAGAACAGGTACAAGTCGTTCATCTTGATATAGAAGTTTAGAGACATCCTCCTCATTGATATCTTCTTGATTTAGATCCCCCCACTTGGTGAAGGTAATAGCTGCCATCTTGATTGTTTTTGGCTCTTTGGTGCTAGATGTGGGTTTCCCATGAGATTGAGGAGAAAAAGGTAGCTCTCCTATGACAAAGGTATCCTTCAGTAGCTTATAGCTTCCACAACCATCATCCTGAATCACTTCTTTGATGTCAGGAATGTTCTGCACAATGGGTGTATTCGTTGTTGAGGTAGATGCAAGGGATGATAGATCAAAAAATGAGGTTGGTGTGGGTGTAGGCCCTTCATCATTTTTAGGTACTTGGGGTATCTTATAGAACTTTACCTTGAGATTTTTGCAGTAGTAAAAAGACTCAAGATCTCCATAGATGGTAATTTCTCTGCCCTCAAAAGGAAACTTGACACATTGATGGTAGGTCGAGGTGACAAATTTTAAGGCATGGATCCATGGTCGGCCAAGCAGGGTGTTGTATGGAAGATCAATATCTAGCACTTGGCATGTAGTTTTTACAATGATAGGTCCCACTTGGATGGGTAGTGTAATGATGCCTTGGGATATCCACTCTTGGCCGTCATATGCTCTGATGGTGGTACTTTTTGTTTTAAAAATAGTATCTTCTGAGTAGCCCAAGTCTTTGATTAGCTTAAGGGTACAAATATTCAGACCAACATCTCCATCTACTAAGACTCTTTTAACCTTGTTCTTATGAATGAAGACCTCGAGGTGTAAAGCACGATTATGAGATGGTTGTGATGGTAGGTCTTGCTTCGAGAAGGTGAGAAGGTGATCGATTATATGTCCTACCATAGATTGAAACTGATCTGTATCAATATCCTTGGGGATGGATGACTCTAATAAATATTTCTCTAAGATTTCCCTATGTTTGGGGATAGCCTCAATAGTTCTAAGATTGATATCTATGTTGGTGTCTTCTTAAGTTGGTATAAGAGATTATACTTGCTGGGATTTGATGTTGGAAAAGTAGGCTACGCCCTAGACTGAGATGAGATTCTTTGGATACTGACCCTTCCACATCATGTGGTGACTCCACACTCTACACTAGGTGCTTTGATGGTGACAACAGTAATGACACTATCACAAAAAGCGACCATGTTAGAATAGCTATGTTGTACATTTTTGTAATCCTTAGCTTTTCCTTTGTTGTATCCTTTGTTATGATTTGGCATAGGGTTCTTGTATATCTTAAGATCTTGATTCCCAGTTGGTACTTCAAAAGAGATGGTGTCATTCTCTATGAGGTCTTGGACAATATTCTTGAGTCTCATGCAATTTTCCATTTTGTGTCCTTTGATTTTGTGAAAGTCACAGAGATTGTTCTCATTGTACCAGGATGGTTTCTCTTGCGGTTCTTGGTAGTTTTCAAAGTTGGGTAATTTTATCAGATTTGATTCGACCAAATTTTTCATGATGGTTTCAATAGGTTCAGATAACTGTGTGTACTTATGCTTAGGATAGTTGTTCTTGTTGGTAGTTTGTCTTTGTTGCATCTCGGTATTGTTGATTTAATTGTTTTGAGGGAGTTTTTTTTGCTGCACAGTTGGTTGAATTTTAGTAACTTGATTGTTATTGGTTCTAGGAGCAATTAGGACCACCTTAGCATCTACCACACCATCATTTGTCACATTTTTTTTTTAAGCCTAGACACGAGGTTTGTCATTTGAACTAGTTGATGGTCGGTTGTATGCTTGATTATTTCCCTATGAGATTAGAGCTCATTCGATGTTAATGGCTCAAGGGACAAGCTCATCATAAGATGTGATGTACTAAATTTTCAAGTGGAAAGAGAGATCAAGATCTAGATTTGCTATGATTATTCCCACTTGTTGTTCATCGGGAAGGGTCGACTTGCTCTTACTAGATTTTTGTCTCCATCGTTGCAAGAAATTGGTGAATGATTCCCCTTTGGTTTTTTTGAGAGTGTACAACTCTTCTAGACTAACATCCATGTCAAGGTTGAAGGAGAAGTGATCGATGAATTTATCAGTGATTTCTTGAAATTTTTTGATGTCGGGAGATATATGAGAAAACCAATCCATAACAATACCTATTAAAATTTGAGGGAAGAGGCACATTAGATAACAATCATTGTAGGCCACCTCCATAGACATGACATTGAATTCTTTGACATGTTCCACAAGACTCCCTCTCCCTTTGTATTTATCAAATTTGGGGATTTCAAATCCAGGAGGGAATGACACCATTGTGATGTTTTAGTCAAATGGATAAGCACATAGATTTTGTGTATGGGGCTTCTTTGTCTTGCCCATTCGAAGGTCCTACATTTCTTGGGATAACGCCTTGAATTGCGATGCTAGATCATCTTGCGGGTTTGGTGGAGGAACATGTGATGGGATGATGGATGAGTTGTATATGGGATTATGATATGATGGTGTATTATATGGGGTATATTGATGATGTTTTGTTGAGGATTATAGTAGGAAATTTGTTGTTGTTGTTTTTGCTGATGTTGGGCATACTGTTGAGCTAGTAAGACTTCTTCTTGTTGTTGCGACACTAGGGCTTGCTATTGAGCTTGATGTTGTTGTTTTTCCATAGGGGCTTGCTATTGGGCTTGATGTTTTTTCTGCATCATGAGGGCTTGTTGTTGGGCCCAACGTTGTTGTTGTGCTACTAAGGATGCTTGATAGGCTTGTTGTTGTTGCTATGCTTCTAAGGGTGCTTGATAAGCTTCTTGTTGTTTTTGTGGAGCTAAGGCTACTAGCTGTTGTTGCTATTGTTGTTGTGTGACTAAGGTTTCTTGTTGTAGTTGTTTTTGTTGTATGGATAATATTTGTTGTTGTTGTTGGATGGCTTGTTGATAAGCTTGTCACGCTTGCTGTAAGGCTAAGGTATGAGTTTGTAATATAGGACTAGTTGGTTGTTGGGACATCTATGATGGATTGTGGGCATTGAGGTTTTGGATGGGTTGTGAGTTGGTGATGAGAGGTTGGGACTTTCCTTGGTTCAACATTCCTTGTAAGACGGTGGATTGAGGTGGAGGAATGTAGGTTTGAGGTCCCATTTGATTTTTCATAGTGAAGGGGACTGTGGGGAAATATGAGGATGTTGTCATTAGATTTTGCAACGGTAATGACATATCAAGACCTTGAGTCCATTGATTGAAAGGATTCACTTAAACGATGCTTGGGGGATGTCCTTGTGCTTGGGATGTGGTCAAGGTATTTCCTTGATTGAGGGGGTTCATAACCAAGGTATTTTTTTTTATTTGGGTTGATGATAGAGGGGTTGGATGTGGCTTGTGACACCAATGGTATAGATGAACCCATGGGAGGATTGGGTAAAGATGTCCCCATTTGCATTGAGGGTTGACTCTGTGATATAGTATTTCCATGCCCCTATGTCATATGGGATTCAATTGTGTCAAGTTTATCTTGCTTAAGTGAATTGATTTTACAAACAATCGTCTTGATTATGTTTTCAAACTAAATTTTTATGTCAAAACAAACATCATAACTTTCACAATGTCCATTTCGTGAAAATCATGAGATTAGAGCCATAATTGCCTATTTTTGTCCTTGGGAAATATGGATTGAGATTAAGTCAAGATACTTAGAAATTTCTAAGGATAGAAACCCTTAGGAAAAGAAGTAATATCATGGCTATTACAAGAGGTATCCATATTTAAGCCAAAGTGTTTGGAATTTTGAGGAAGATAATGATTTTTTTTGTAACGTTTTGGAACAAAGCAATGTATCAAACTGACTCACAATCATTTATAATCCTAGGTTTGAAATGGCTATAATTTTTGAGTCCCCACTTGGATTTCTCCGAACACTAAAAAATGCAGACAATTAGAGATTTGGTGACATTGGCTCCCCCTTTCTCAGCACACACTTCTCAGTACCACCAAATCTCAAAATCCTTAAAATCCGGAGATCAAAAGGATTTTGTTGTTTCTACAATTGAATAGCAAGAATCGGGGGTGACTTCAAAATGATCATTCTTGCACCAACAAGTATTAAGGATTTTAGATTCTAAACAAAGGTTTGTAATAAGGGCTTCGAGTTTTAGGGGATACAATGATAAAATCCATTAGGAGGTCTCCCAACCCTTAGAACAAGGGCTTTATGCATCATAAATATACTGGGGGAGATCTATCATGCAGTGCATCCCATTGATCACAATTTTAATTGCAACCACATTTATATCATGGTTTGGAAGAACTTGGCTTTAGTTCCTTACCGCTTGGGTCATTCTCTCCTTTCGAAGCGGGGAGGCAGGCCCTCTAAAGATAAACATAAGAAAGGAAGTATGTTTGTAGTTTGATCATCTCTGCTCGCATGAACAAAGAGAGAACACATGCCATATATTTTTCTCACACTCACAAAGGGGTTCAATTTTAATCCAAAATGAAAGATGTAGGTGGTTTTGCAAAGTGTTAAGGAATGTTTCGATTTCTCAAGGTCACCAAATGGTGCAAGATAATTGCATATGCATCCAATAACAATGTTGTAAATCAAGACACATCAAACACTTGTAAATTTTAACACCTCAAAGTAGTGATGAGTTCGTTTTAAGAACCAAATGAAATATGAATTTTTTTTATTCGATTTTAAACCTAAAAGAAGATGATGAAATGAGGGTTTAATTTTAGTCCCATTTGAGCATTCATTTTAAACCCAATTGAAATTTGTTGAGGTCTTAAAGCATAAAGTATAAAGCATGAAAATTTGGGTTATAATTGCCCCAAAGCATTAAACACTTGTTACAATCACAAAATTTCAAGATAAGAAAGCTTTATTCACTTTAGCTCCATGTCATTCAACCTACAAAACCCTATTAGTATAACAACCAAAACAGTGTTAGAAGTGCATTAGTGATTTGACAAATAGAGAAAATTAAAGCACATGTCAAAAAAATGATCATAAAACTTCTTACCTTGGTTGGGAGTCACTACATATGATAGCGTCACAATTTGAAACTTGGGCATCACTCTACGACAAAAATAGAAAGCATGATTGTGTCACAATTTTGTTAGGCATCACTCTAATGGAATTGGGAGCATCATCGTTTGAAGTCTTTAATACCTCTATATTAAATTGGCGTCACCAAATTTAAATAAGCACTAGTGCATTTAATCGGTGTCATTGTTTCAAATTGAGATAACATCATTAAATGGTGACGCTCTTCAAAGTGTGTCGCTATATTTGATTTGGGCATTGTTGTAACCTGCAACAAAGCAAACGAACATAATTCAAGCTAAAAATTGATTAAATTATAATTTTTCCTTCCTTATAGCGCTAGAATGTGAGATGAGGATTGTCAGGGTGGGTCGATTACACTTGATCCATGATGAATCGAAGCATAATTCATCCACTAAACCTTAATCTTACAAAAAAAATCATTCAAATTGAAAGTTTAAACTAAGCATTTATTGAAACTGAAAACTACAAACTACGAAAGAAATTAAATGCCTATTCTAACCCATTTTAAACTTATCCCATTTTGGAATTGGTGTTGTGTTGATGTGGAACAACAACCCTTTCCCAATCACGTGATTAGTGAGTCTGTTTCAATCGATTCTATGGAAGAGAATCAATGAAACCATTATGATAAATGGATGAAAACCTGATTTATGCTAAAATGAACATGATGCAAGCTATATTAACATGATTTTATGATAAAATTTATTTAAATATGCAATTGTTAAGCTAATCTAAGCTAATTCTAAGCTAAAAGATGGTAACCCTAATTTATAAACAAGCTAAGATGGATGCATGAAAGCCATTAATGGATGTATTAAGCTATTATGCAACTAAAAATGAACTAAAACAAGCTAAAAGTGAGTAAATTGAGAGTGTGAATGCAAGTGAATTCAACAACATAAGTTTGCAAATTGAAAGATGGATCCCATTTGTCTCCAAATAGGGCTCTATTTATAGAAGAACAAATGAGAAATGGAGGGTTGATATTGAAAAGATTAATCAACGGTCAAAGATGGAAGGAAGAAGAGGCATGGATCATGGATTCTCATCAATGGATAATGCAAGATGAGAATTAATCAAGGGCTCACATTTGTTTCAAACACTTTTGACCTACACACACAGGTCACAAGGTGACTTGCTCTAGAGGTTAAAGGTTTAGCTTGTTCAAAAAGCTAAGTGAGGTGATTGGAGGAGAGATAATATTATTTTGAATATTCTCATGGGTGAGGATTAAAGATATTTTTCAAATTAAAAGAAAGTTTTAATTGTGCAAAAAAGGAGATAAGGAATATTCCATGGGAATATTCCCCTTTTAGAGGAAAATTAGTTTAATTGCTAATTAAAAAAGGTTTAATCATGAAATTAGGGATTTGAAGAATTAAAGTGATATGAATGGGAGAGAGATGAAATGACATTTAATTAAATATTTTGATTTATTTAATTAAATTATAAGAATTAGGGAATTAAATTAAATATTTTAATTTATTTAATTTGATAAGATGAAATGTTAGCATGAAAGGGGGTGAATTAACCCGATTTGATGAATTAGATTAATAGAAGCAAATGACTTAATTAATTAAATAGCTAGGCTAATTCAATTAATTAAGCAAAAAGAGGATGGGCTTAAAGAGGAAATGATGTTAGTATCTATTTCGAGTGTATGATATCATTCATGAAATTTTTCAGTGTCTACAACTTCATATCAAGAAATTTATGTAAAAGAGAGGAAGGTAAAATATTCTACAGGAAATTATGCTTGGATGACACATGTCAGCATTGTGGTGGCTTGCAATGTATACCAATATGTGAATATATGGAAAGCACACATGCAGTTGGAAATGAACTAGTAGAGTTTGGAAAGTATAAAATAGTGGCCTACAATACAAAAGATGGTAAATAAGAAAAAAAGTGTGATTTGGTTATTCAAATTATTCTAGTGTATCAATTTATGTCTACATTTCATGATAGTTTAGTGTATGAGTATGCAAGGCATACCCATAGAGCTCGATGGTTGGATTCACGATTCAAGTTATGCAAGGACACATTTCCACTTTGTAGCATTTTTTTAGTCATCGACTTTACAAAGAAATATAACCTACAACCATAGTGTGAGGTTCAATCACAATATTACAACTCCACATAGGTTTCTATATTTGTGCACATAGCATTCATTAGTTGTGCAAGATGTATGCTATTATAGGTGTTCAACATATGTGAAACTTTTGTGAGGTCAGGCATGGAAAGGGGGAGTATGATGGTGTAGGAGCATGTATCAAAAGAGAATTAGCATGAGAAGAGTTAAAGTATAAAGACAATGCAAAGTTGACAAATGCAAAATCAATTGTCAAGTGGTGTAATGATTCGATGGGTGCAGGTAATGAAGGTAAGTCTTCAGTTCATAGATTTTTTTGGTTGATAGATGATACTAACATTACACCATAGGAGGATTGTTTTATACTGACAGGATCAAGTGAGCTACACTCTTTCAGAAGCTCAAATGTAGGTTCATGGAGTATCCATATGTGAAAGATGGTATGCTTTTGTTCTTCATGTACAATGGGAGCCTGGAATGAGTGTGAGTCAAAGGAGTGGGTTGAGAATGGTGATTAAGTTATCTTAACCCACTTGACACATATCAGCCCCTGATGGTATTGGAAATGACACATGGAATTATTGACTAAATTTGACCATATATTAGATATAGTTTAACCAGGTAATATATTTACTTGCATGGTTTTTTAAATTCCTAATGTTATATTACTTTGTAGTGTTTTTGTAATGTTGACTAATTTCATCTAATTTGTTGCACACATCAATGTAGGGAATTTTTATGCACTTATTGTAGATTAAGACAATGAAGAGGGAATAAATTATTACTTGTGTCATTGTGTTGAGGCCAAAAAAAAATTGGAGGCCCCAGTTACAGATGAAGAAAACATAGAATACCCTACAGGATTGGTGGTTGTTACTGGAACATGGTGGTTGTTACTGGAAAATAGCTTAGAAGGTACTCACATAAGAGTGTTAATGTTTGGTTGTTTTAGGACTTTGACACACATCAGAAGATTCTTCATTACTTGAACCTTTTCATGGAATCCAATGTTAATTTGATCAAATATGGGGGTAGACCTTTGAACAAGACCTTGTGGAAGGTGTGTGAGTTTGACCATGAGGCAATACTTGACACAATAAAGAGTAGAGTAGACCTAGATGGTTCATTGGATTAATTTGTAAGTATGAAAATTGGTTATTATTAATTTGTAAGTATGCACATTAATTTGTATTAAAATTTCTAAGTACGCACATCAATATTATTTGATAGTTAGACCTTTCATTTTTATATTTCAAGTTTACATATGAATTTTGGGAAGATTATATGTTTTGGTTCAATGCAGTAGCATACACTAGGTAGTGAGAATTGACAAGCTCACTACATTGTCAATATGGTAGCATAGACAAGGTAGTGAGATATTTGAAAAAATGCATCAAAGAAATGGGGTGTCCTAGTGATGTACCAATGTGGTAACATAGACAAGGTATTGAGTTGTATGAAAAAATGCCTCAAAGAAATGGGGTCTCCTAGTGACATAGACAAGGTAGTGAGCTATTTGAAAAATTCCTCAAAGAAATGGGGTCTCAAAAAAGGGGAAAACAGTCCCATTTTTTATAAAAAAAACAACATAGCGCTTGAGGGCCCCCCCTTTTTGATTAATTTTTTTTTAGAACTTCAAAAATTTGAATGGTGAGAAATTAGCTAACACGATGAAGTTTATCCTCGTTCTTTCAGATAATTTTTTTAATGAATAATATTTTATGAATTTTGAAAGTGGAAACATCCCGAAAAGCTGAAATTTAAGCGTGCTCCCCCCTTAATTTTTTGAAAACTAATCAAAAATTGATTTTTTTTTCATCATGTGTAGAATGGAGTCTAGTTTTAAAAAATGTAATTTGTTTCACATTTCGATGAACGAGTAAAAATATATCCTAAAATGAGTAACAATAGAAGTTATGGATCAAAACCTTAACTGAATCAAAACAAAAAAATAATTAGATATTTAGATAGCTAAGAGAGAGGTTAATGCCATCATAGTATTTTATAAATTTGCATTAAAAGATGTGCAAACGTGACGGTGAGCACAAATGAAAATTTGAGGAAATTTGGAAAATATTGTCGATTCACTCGTCCAAAGCAAGTCATTTGGCGAGCACCAAATTTGGTGCTTTCCAAATGGCACATCACATTTGGTGAGCGCCAAATTTGGTGCTTGCCAAATGGCACATCACATTTGGTGAGCGCCAAATTTGGTGAGCATCAAATTTTGCATGCACCAAATGTGATGTGTCATTTGGTGAGTGCTAAATTTGGCACTTGCCAAATGACCTACTTTGAACAAAATCTAACTTTCCCCTCTCTTTGGTCAACCACTTTGATAATGCTCAAAGTGCATGGTTTATGATCATAGATGGATAGTTGAGGTTTTACCTTTGATATGCTCTTTTCCTCCTTACCCTAATTGGATAAATCTTTATACCTTTGAAGTCTCTCTCTCTATCAAGTCTCATTCCCTCCCACGCTACCTAGACTACTCTCTCTCACTCCAATCCCCTCTCTCGGGTCTCGTTCCCTCCCACCCTACCTAGATAAATCTAACTCACTCCAACCCCATTTCTCACACTCCCTCTCTCTCTTCCCCTCTGGTCTTTTTGTCTCTCTCACTCCATCTCCCTCTCTTAGGTCGTTATCTTTCTCTCTCCATATCTCTCTCTCAAGTCTCTCCCTCCTACCTCCTCTCTCTCTCTTAGGTCTCTCACTCACTCACTCCCTCTATCTCTCTCCTAGTACCTCTCTCTCACTCCATATCTCTCCCTCTCTCTATCTGACACTCCATATCTCTCCTCTCTCTCACACACACTCCCTCTCTCTCTCTCCCCCCTCCCTCTCTCTCACTCGCTCTATCTCTCTCCCTCTCTCTTAAGTCTCTCCCTCCCACCCCCTCTCCCTCTATCTCTAAAGTCTCTCCTCCTACCCCCCCTCCTCTCTTCGAGCCTCTCTTTATCTCACTTCTCCTCCCACCCTCCTCTCTTAGGGTCTACTCTCTCTCTCTCAATCTCTCCTCCCCCTCTCCCTCTCTCTCCTCCTCTCCCTCTCTCTCTCACTCCCTATATCTCTCTCCTACTCTATCTATCTCCCTCTCTCTTAGGTCTCTCTCACCCACCCCCTCTCACTCTCTCTCTCAAGTATCTCCCTCTCTCTCTTTTTCAAGTCTCCCCCTCCTACCCCCTCTCCCTCTTATAGTCACTCCCTTTATCTCTCTCCCACTCCCTCCCTCTCTCATCCCCTTTATCTCTCTCCCTTTATCTCCCTCTCTCTCATGCCCTCTATCTCTCTCCCAATCTCTCCCCCTCTCCCTCTCTCTTAGGTATCTCCCTCCCACCCCCTCTCCATCCCTCTCTCTCTCTCTCTCAAGTCTCTCCCTCCTACCCCCTCTCCCTCTCTCTCTCTCTCTCTCTCTCTCTCTCTCTCTCTCTCTCTCTCCTACTCTCTCAAGTCTCTCCCTCCTGCCCCCTCTCTCCCACTTTGTCTCCCTCTCCCTCTCTCTTAGGTTTTTCCCTCCCACCCTCTCTCCCTCTCTTAGGTTTCTCCCTCCCACCCCTCTCCCTCCCTCCCTCCCTCTCTCTCAAGTATCTCCCTCCTCCCCCCCTCTCTCTCCCTCTCTCTCCCACTCCATCCCTCTCTCTCACTCCCTCTATATCTCTCCCTCTGTCTTAGGTATCTACCTCCTACCCCCTCCCTCTCTCTCCCCCTCTCTCATAGGTATCTCCCTCCCACCCTCTCTCCCTCTCCCTCTTTGTTAGGTATCTCCCTTTGACCCCCTCTCCCTCCCTCTCTCTCTCAAGTCTCTCCCTCCTACCCCTCTCCCTCTCTTAGGTATCTCTCTCACTCTCTCTCACTGACTCCCTCTATATCTCTCCCACTCCCTCTCTCTCTCACTCCCTCTATCTCTCCCTCTCCCTGTCTATCTCACTCCCTTTATCTCTCTACCATCCCTCTCCCATCCCTCTATCTCCCAGTCCCTCTATCTCCCCCTCTCTCTCCCCCCCTCTCAGGTAGGAGGGAGAGACTTGAGAGAGAGTCAGAGGGAGTGAGAGAGAGATAGAGGGATTGAGAGAGAGAAAGAGGGTTGAGGGTTTAGGGTTAAGTGTTGAGTGTTTAAGGGTTGAGGGTATAGGGTTGCGGGGTTAGATTTGAGGGTAAAGGGTATTAAGTTGATGGTAGAGGGTATAGGGTTGAGGGTTGAGTGTTTAAGGGTTTAAGGGTTGAGGGTATATGGTTGAGGGGTTAGGGTAGAGAGGGAGGAATGGATGGAGGGAGAGATAGAGGGAGAAGTGAGAAAGAGAGGAGAGAAGAGAAGGGAGGGATAGAGATAGATGAGGGTCGAGGATCCAATTTTTAGGGTAGAGGGTTGATAATTGAGGGCATAGGGTTGAGGAACTATAGGGATGATGGTTTATGGTAGAGAGAGAGAGGGAGAGGGTTTAGAGTAGAGGGTTTAAGGGTTAATGGTAGAGGGTAGAGGGTTAAGGTTAAAGAGAGGGAGAGAGGGTAGGAGGGAGAGACTTGAGAGAGAGGGTTGAGGGTTTAGGGTAGAGGGTAGAGGGTTTAAGGGTTAAGGGTAGAGGGTTTAGGTTTTAGGATTTAGGGTTTAGGGTGGTCGAGGGTTGAGGGATTAGGGTAGAGAGTTTATTTGGGTTTAAGGGTTTAAGGGAGAGTGTAGACACTAAAAATTGTCCCAAGCTTACGATTTATAAATTCTCCATCATTTCCCCTTTTGTCTTTGATAATTAAATAATTTTAATTATTTAATTATTTTCTAAAGTTATAATTCTTCTATTAATTAAATAATTTTAATTATTTAATAATCCATTTTTCTTATCTTTATTCCTCCTTGATTAATTAAATAAATTTTATTTATTTAATTATGTCACTAATTAAGTCACATTCTTTCTAAAATTAAATAAATTCCTATTTAATTTTTGTTCTCTTTCCACTATAATTAAATAATTATTTTTAATTATTTAATTATTCATCAACCTTTTCTCTCCTCAATTAAATAACTTTTATTTATTTAATTTGGTCCGCTCTCTTGAATTTTGAATTAAATCATTATTTAATTCAAAATGATTCCTTTTGTCACATTCCTCTATAATTAAATAATTATTTTAATTATTTAATTATTCATTGGCCACGTAAATTAAATAATTTTTATTATTTAATTTCTCCTATCACCTCTTTATCTGTTCTAATTTTATCTTTCACATCAAATCTTATCTCTTGAAATCTCATTTAATCCTAGACCTTGATTGAATTATCTCATAATTCAATCTCAACCCTTCATCCTTATCATTTTCCCTAATTTAACTCTAACCCTATTTCATAGTAAAACTTTCAATCTTGGTCATTGATTAAGACATCTTATTGGCATCCAATCTCAACCATTCATTCAAATTTGTCTTTTCTATAAAAGACCTTACCCTTGTCATTTTCATTATCTACACAAATTATGCAAGTATATGTTGCTAGTGTGAGACAACAATCTTCAATATTTTTCTAGTCACTTGTCATAGGCTTATTATTGCACACTCAAATACGAGAGAAATTATCATATTCAAGAAAAATGGAGAAGTGCAATGGAGGTGAATCAATGGTGGCATGAAGATTTGGTAATATTGTTTTATGCTTTATGTCTTTATGCTCATTTGCGCTTCATTGTTTATTAGGGTTTGATTTATATGCTTTATTGCATTAACCTTAATATTTTAGCCCTAATTACATTGGTGAACCTGAATTTTTTTGACAAATTTTGAGGAATCTTGGGAGTTGGATCCTTTTTGTTGCAGGTTTTGTAGGTTTTTGTTGTTGCAGGTTTTGAATCATTTTGGGAAAAAACCCTAATTTTCAAAGATTCAACCATATCTCTCAAACAACTATGTATTTTCTCACAATTTTTTTTCTTCAGGTTGGAGACTATATCAAGAGCTTCCATTCCAAAAATCAGAGTTTTGGGACCTGTTTTTAAGTTTTTATATTTTTTTTTGTTATTTTTCATGACAAAACAATTTTGAGAGAAAATTAGCATTTTTTTTGGATATTTTTTATATTTTGGGAAATCTCTTTGAATTCTAATAGGGGTCTATTCTTTATGCTTTTGATTTGGATGAAAAATAATTAGAAAAAAAAGAGCTTTGAAAATTACGGTTTTACAAAGATTTGCTTATATCGCACAAACGGTTGTAGATATTTTCATAATTTTTTTTCTACAGATTCAAGATGATGTCAAGTGCCTTCAATCCAAAAATCAGAATTTTTGGTCTTGTTTTTAATTTTTTAATGATTTTTTCAAAAAAAAATAATGTTGGGTGCAAAACAACAATTTTTTTGGATTTCTTTACATTTTTGGAAAGCTCTGTAAATTTCAGTAAGGGTCTATTGTCTATGTTTTTATTTCTGATACAAAAAACATTTCCAAAAATCAGATTTGTCTTGACTAGCTAACCCTCTAATATTAGTGATCAATTATCTTGTTAGGGTTTTGGCTTTGTTGTTGGTTTTGTGAATGTGCGAAAAAATAAACACTTCAAAGGAAAAATTGGATCAAGTGAAAAAAAGCTCTGTTGCGACACATTCACCTAGTAAATTTTACTCTTGGGTTTTGTTGTGTTTTTCTAGATTTCATTTTCTACTTCATAGGTTAAGGGTTTTTGGTTACTAATATGTTTGTTACAGCATGTGGCAAGCTGGAAAAAGAGTCTAACCCTTGTTGTTTGTGTTTTTTATTTCACAATCCTAATCAAACAAACAACTCTACAACTTTACATTTATATTTCATGGGTTAAAATGAACATGCATGCACATTCATGGGATTAAAAAGAACACAATCATGCATTACAACTCAATGGCTTAAAATGAACTTGCATTTTTTCATGGCATTGGCTTAAAATAAACATTGTATGTCTCACACTAAGTTGGGTTTAAAATGAACAAGTGTCTTGTGTGTCTCGTGGTATAGTGATACTCTCTTAAGTGTGTATGCAATTCTCTTGCGCTTTGTGTGATCTTGAGAAACAAAAACACTAAGAGATTGTTACTTTATCACCCCTCACATTTCATTTTGGGTTTAAAATGAACAAATCTTGCTAGTGTGAGTTAAGTATATCATGTGTGCTCTCTCTTTGTTTATGCAAACAAAGATTGATCAAACTAAAAATGTACTTACTTGCTATTGTTTATCCTTAGAGGGATTTCCTAGTGGGAAAAAGTAATCACCCCAGGGAACGAACCAACTGGTAACATGCTAAATCCAAGTGACTTCTAGCCTGTATATAAGTGTGGGTACTTGAAGAAAGTTCAAGTATCACGAGGATTGTTCTGACAGAAAAAGAAGCAATGGTATTTTTCCGCATGGATGGTCCCCCACGAACAAAATGCCCATAATAGAACCCTTGTTATAGTAAGCCAAAAACCTTTATCTATTCTTTGGTGCAACAAAGTTTGTTGCCAAGGCATCCACATTCTCACAGTTCTTAGTAGAGGTGAAAATATTTTCATGGGAGAATCATGAGAGCTTGAAGCTTGGTTGACCCGAGAAGTGAGTTCCATGTTGGGGGAGCCAGTGTGGCCAAGCTTCTAAGTCACCAGCTAAGAATAAGTGTGATTAGAGTGAAATCCATGTGGAATCCAGAGAATATAGTCATTCCAATCCATAGGGTTGTGCTTGTCTTCTATGTGCTTGTTTTCACAAACTTAAAAAAAAAGTGTTTGCCAAGTGTTTTTAAGACCAAATGAACAATTAAACACCTTTTTCAGATCTGGAACAACACCTTAAACTTGAAACAATCTTCACAATTTTCCAAGAAACCAAACTCTACAACGCATTTGCTAAAACTGCAATACATTTGACCTCTTGCAACGCATTTGACATCCTGAAATGCAATTGCCTTTCATTGGGAAAAACCACAGTCACTTTTCCAAATATGAAACATGGCACTTTCAACCTGCTTCTAGACATCTTTTCTTGCTGGTCTTTGTCCAAATTCAGAAAGAAAACATAGTTTAGGCTTAAGTCATATCTTTGCATTGTCCTTCTTTAGACCTCACCGTCATGTCTTCCCTTGACCTTGATTTTCTTCTAGTCAAGTTGAATACCAGTTACTCCATGATAAACAATACCAACAGGCCGTGGACTTCAAAATACAATTCATCTAGTTCAAATACCAATGTACTTCCTATCAACAATCCATAAGTCCTAGTCATTCAACCATTTTTCCTCACTATCAAGAGTCCTTTAACACAAATCCTACCATTGGTCCACAACAAAATTCTACCTATTGTCCTTATCCTAACCTTGACAAGGGAAATCAACCATCCACTAGTCCTTTCCAAGTCTCCACATCCTATCCTAGTCCTTCATCCACCAACACTTTCCAAGCCCCCACATCCTACTCTAGTCCATTATTTATCAATCCAATCCAAGTCTCCATGTCCAATCCAAGTCAACCATCCATTAACACCGTACAAGCATCCATGTCTTATCCTAGTCCTCATTCCATTAATCCCTTCCAAGTCTCCACGTCTTTTCCTAGCTTTCATCCACTAATCCTTTCCAAGCTACTTAGTCCCAACACACACTTTGCCATGAAAATTCTATCCTTGTCCAAAGTCACATTCCATTGTCTAACTCTGAGGACATATGTCAAGATGAAAACCCAAAGCATGACACCATAACTCCCCCTTTATGTCAAGATCAAATTTGTCCATCCCATGACCCCATCCTTAAGTCCATTCAAGAAGTCCTCCTAGACAATCATGCCATAAAAAATACACCCATCCTTGGTCAAAATTCCATTCACAACCATGTTATCCAAGACGAACCTATCCTTGGTCAAGATCCTATTTCCAATCATATCGCCCAAGAAAACCCCATCTTTGACCAAGACACTACTATTGAATAGGTCCAAAACAATCCACTCCTCGACCTTTATGCCATTCAAGACCAAACACTTGACAACCTCATTCAAGCTCCAACTATCTACACTTTCCAAAATGAGACACTTGCCTCCATGGGACACATAGATGATCTTACTTTAGAACAAGAGTCCTCTACTATGGACATATTTGCAAATGATCAAGCTATAACTGAATTCAGTGGGCTCTATGACAATGACCATGAAGACAGTTTCAACATTGACTTGGAAGCACCAATAGAATCATCTAAATCTGATATGTTACAAAATCAGACCACAAATGTTAATTAAGTCTCTAGCCAAAATGTCAATGAAGCTACGACATCTTATCAACTAGGGTCATTTATCTTTGTCAGAGCAGGCTTTCTTATAGATGATAAAATTCTGAGTAAAGGTTTTCAACTGAATAATGATGGGCTAACGTCTTGCTTCCAAAATGACAAACTTACCCCATCACAAATAGAATTTGTTAGAACATGCATTATCAAGGAAAAGGACTAGGGCTACGTGAGCAAGGAATTCTAGAACCTATACAACTTTAGGAAAATTATGGACATCAAGGTCTTGGCTATTCCTCAATCAAAAAATCTAATGATGTTAATGACACCTCCTTGATATTGGGGGAAAATTTATCTAATACAAACATCAAAATGGATGTCATGAGTAGTCCTTGTCATAAGGTTGTTTCCAACACTCCTTCCATCCAAACCATACTGCATCATTCCAACATAAATAAACCTTTTATTTGGAACCAACAAAAACAAAATTATTATAGTCTAAAGTCCAAAATCAGATGTCAAAGGCCATTGAGTACAAAAATCCAAGTGGACAAATGAAGTTAAAATGGATCCCAAAGAAAAATTGATCAAGCAGAGAAAATATTATAAATTCAAAAGTCAATAAAAATGTGGAGCCACAAGACAAGATGACTCCCACATATAATAAATTTCCACCTCCTTTGAAATGGTCATCAAGCAAGGCATCAAAAAGTGTTGGTTCCAGACATTATCCTAATCAAAATTCCAAACTCCACCATCCAACACTTAAAGTTTGGAAAATAAAAAGTGATTCATCCAAACATCCAAACAATCCTTCCACGCCTACCACAATCCATCATAATCCTACATCTCACCTAAATTCCCAAAATCCCATGTCACAAATCCATCACATCTTGGAAGCAACTCTTTATCATAAGGACTCTCATGGCACTCTAGTGCGATGTGCGTATTTTGATAAGGTCAAATCTAGTATAAAAAAGGATCACAAAGGCATGAATCATTTGTATGCAAGCGCTATGATCCTGACAAGGAAAATATTTTAGAAAGGTCATTATTGGCATATCATGGCACCCGTCTCTACATTGGTATCGGTAATAGCTTTAGAATAATCAGTGAGCATCCAAGACACCCTGCCCATATAAAAAAATCCAAAATACAAAAAAATTGTCACCTTGATGAAAACCTAGCAAACATGCATCCCGATGACACCAAAAAAATCAAAATGTCAAACAAAAATAGTAAAGAGAAAATTTCGTCCAATAGTGAAAACCATTCTTATGGTGCTTTGGATAAGTACCATGATGAAAACCTGACAAACAGGCATCATGTGTAAAATAAATTATCTATGAAGACCACTACACTTGGGGGAAATTCATCTAATCCCCCGTACCTTTCCTATGAAATTTAATTATGAAATTTCCATATATCCATCTAAGCCTTGGCATTTCCATCCATTGATCTTGACAATGACTGAGGTACAAACATAAATCATGCTTTGGGAATTTTTTTGACATGTCTATCCTTTTGACCATACCATATTCATGAAATATCATGTCCTTAATTTCATAGCTTCATTATCCCTATGTGACATAGCCCTTGAAGATGACATGAAAATTCCACCAATCTCATGTCTCTCATAGCCATCCATCTTCCTTTTATACCTATCGCCTATCTTGGTTTCCCTTGTCAATGGTCTAAATATCCTCCATCATCCCATCTAGTCCTATCAAAGTCATTCCAAATGCAATGAGGCTAATCCTAAAAATATTTCTATGCCACCTAGCGCATCATCCAAAACATTCCTTGGCTTTTTTCCTAGACCTACTGCAAACCTTGATCCTTGAGTCACATAACCGTCATCTTCACGTTGTTTTGGGATGTGTCCTTCCCATGTCAAACAATGTCATCATAATCATCAACACCTATCAATTGGTATTGAACTTGACTAGAGGCAAGAGAATGGTTTTCCTTGGATTCTTGTGCATGCGTGCTTGCTTGCTTGTAGGCATCATTCACATGTATTTGTCACAATCCTCATAAAACATCAAAAATCCATAAAAATCATAAAATGTCTTGAAAAGATCCAAAAAAATTATAAAACTTGAAAATCCAAAAAAATAGAAACATGTCAAAATCCAAAAACATCGAAATAATTTCCAAAACCCCAAAAACAGAGTCAAGTTAGTCAATCCATGTCATCGTCGAACTATGTTGCCTCTGCGACTCAACGTAGGAAAGGCCGTCTATCGATGTGCCCCTGAGGCATTAGGTAAGTCCGTTAGGATTCATCTCATCTTGTCAAATAAGTCAGAAACAGTCAAACTCAAACATTAAACAATAGATAGCATAGTCCAACTAGTCATTAAGTCCAAATTAGACAACATAGTCCAATCGGTCATATAGTGAAAATCAATCAAATTGTCAAAGCAATGTCAATCTTGTCACTCTTTGGTCCCCTCCAAGATGTGTCCTTCTTGGACTTGGAACTCATCAAAATTTCATTTTCCTTCTTAGTATGTGTCCTTCCTGACGATAGGCATCGTCCAACCGTTAGCACCGTCGAATTGTCAACCCGTCAAAACTGTCCAAATTGTCAAAATGTCAAACTATCATGCAATCAATCTTTGACAAACAAATAGTGGCAAACACAACTAAATGTCTATCAATTTTTTTGGTCTATTTTATCTTATCTTTTTATTCATTTGTCTCTTGTTCATGTTACTAGCTACCTCGAGGATGTCCCATGAAGGATTTAGAGGTGCGATGACATCTCATGACCTATTTTGTTTTCTTTGATTGTTGTATGTGGATTGTCTTGACAAAAAGACTGGGGCAACTTGGTCCTTAGTATGAGCTAGGACATTCCTTGTCTGTGACTATCTATTTTGCAAGTGGATGACCTTAAACACCCTGGTTTATGTCATACCATGGTGTTTCTTGTCCATTTGTGTCATTTTACTACCCAATGATGATTAGTGCAGAGTCTTGTCTAGAAAAATATTCATCTTTAAAGTTGTGTCCACTAACATCCATATCCTCCATGCTAACATTTATTCTATGCCATTTATCTATTTTCCTCTTATCCATTTTGAGAGAACATTCATGTTCTTTGAACCCGCATGTCCTCTCAAGGGGGCATACCACAACCCTCTGTGTCATCCTTCCTCATCCTCTTTACACTGGGGCATGTTTTGACTGAATTAGTTTGACACAACACGATAAACTACATTGTATCAAAGAGGGGCAAAATGTAGACACTAAAAATTGTCCCAAGCTTGTGATTTATAAATTCTCCATCATTTCCCCTTTTGTCTTTGATAATTACATAATTTTAATTATTTAATTATTTTCAAGTCACAATTCTTCTATTAATTAAATAATTTTAATTATTTAATTAATTCATTTTTTATCTCTATTCCTCATTGATTAATTAAATAAATTTTATTTATTTAATTATGTCACTAATTAAGTCATCTTATTTCTAATATTAAATAAATTCTTATTTATTTAATTTTTGTCCACTTTCCACTATAATTAAATAATTATTTTTAATTATTTAATTTCATGAGCCTTTTCTCTCCTAAATTAAATAAATTTTAATTATTTAATTTGGTCCACTCTCTTGAATTTTGAAATAAATGATTATTTAATTCAAAATGATTCCTTTTGTCACATTCCTCTATAATTAAATAATTATTTAATTATTCATTGTCCACCTAAATTAAATAATTTTTATTATTTAATTTCTCCTATCACCTCTTTATCCGTACCAATGTTATCTTCCACATCAAATCTTATCTCTTGACATCTCATTTAATCCTAGACCTTGATTGAATTATCTCATAATTCAATCTCAACCCTTCATCCTTATCATTTTCCCTAATTTAACCCTAACCCTATTTCATACTACAAATTTCAATCTTAGCCATTGATTAAGACATCTTATTGGCATCCAATCTCAACCATTCATTCAAATTTGTCTTTTCTATAAAATACCTTACCCTTGTCATTTTCTTTATCTACACTGATTATGCAAGTATATGCTACTAGTGTGAGACAACAATCTTCAATATTTTGCTAGTCACTTGTCATAGGCTTATTATTGCACACTCAAATATGAGGAAAATTATCATATTCAAGAAAAATGGAGAAGTGTAATGGAGGTGAATCAATGCTGGCATGAAGATTTGGTAATATTGTTTTATGCTTTATGTATTTATGCTCATTTGTGCTTCATTGTTTATTAGGGTTTGATTTATATACTTTATTGCATTAACCTTAATATTTTAGCCCTAATTATAGAGGGTATAGGGTTAAGGGTATTGGGTTGAGGGTAGAGGGTTCAAAGGTTGATGGTTTAGGGTTGAGTGTTTAAGGGTTTAAGGGTTGAGAGTACAGAGTTGAGGGATTAGGGTAGAGAGGGAGGAATGGATGGAGGGAGACATTCGATAGAGAGAGAGAGAGGGTTAAGGGTTTAAGGGTTAAGGGTAGAGGGTTTATGGTTTATAGTTTAAGGGTTAAGGGTAGAGGGTTTTAGGGTTTAAGGGGTGAGGGTTGAGAGTAGAGGGTAGATGATTTAAGGGTTAAGGGTTTTAGAGTTTAAGGGTTGAGAGAGAGAGAGAGACTAGAAGGTTTAAGGGTTACGGGTAGAGGGGAGAGAAATATAGGGAGTGAGTGAGAGAGAGAGACCTGAGAGTGGCAGATGAGGTAGGAGGGAGAGACTTGAGAGAGAGAGGGTCGAGGGTTAAGGGTAGAGGGTTTAGGGTTTAGGGTTTAAGGGTAGAGGGTTTAAGGGTATAATGTTTAAGGGTAGAGGGTTGAGGGTTTTAGGGTTTAAGGGTTGAGGGTTGAGTGTAGAGAGAGAGAGGGTAGAGGGTACATGGTTTAAGGGTTAAGGGTAGAGGGTAGGGTTTAAGGGTTGAGGGTTGAGGGTATAGGGTAGAGGGTTTAGGTTTGAAGGGTTAAGGGATTAAGGGTTGAGGGTTGAGGGTTGAGGGATTATGGTAGAGAGTTTAGTTGGGTTTAAGAGAGTTTAAGGGTTGAGGGTAAAGGGTATTGGACCGAGGGTAGAGGATAGAGGGTTTAAGGGTTGAGGGTTGATGGTTTAAAGTTTAGGGTTGAGGGTTGAAGGGTTTAAGGTTTGAGGGTGTAGGGTTGAGGGATTAGGGTTGAGGGTAGAGGGTGGTGGGTATTGGGTAGAGGGTAGAGGGTAGAGGGTAGAGGGTTTAAGGGTTTATGGTTGAGGGTTTAGGTCTCCCATACCTCTATCTCCCACTCCCTCTCTCTCCCACTCCCTCTCTTAGGTCTTCCCCCCCACCCTAACTGAATAAATCTCTCTCCCTCTCAAGTATCTCTCTCAGGTCTAACTCCCTCCCATGCTACCTAGACTAATTTGTCTCACTCAAATTCCCTCTCTCACACTCCCTCTTTGTCAAGTCTCACATACCTCCCACCCTACCTAGAAAAATCTATTTCACTCCAACCCCCTCTCCCACACTCCCTCGCTCTCTCGCCCTTTAATATTTTTGTATCTCTCAAGTCTCATCCCTCCCAACCTCTCTCCCATTGTTAGGTCTTCCCCTCATCCTAATTGGATAACTCTTTATCCCTCTCAAGTCTCTCTCTCTCTCTTAGGTCTCACTCCCTACCATGCTACCTAGACTAATCTCTCTCACTCCTATCCCTCTCTATATATCTCAAGTCTCACTCCCTTCCTCTCTATATTTAGAAAACATTTTAAAGAAACACATTTGGCGAGCACCAAATGTGTTTTTACCTTGAAATGGTAAAGGGTTGACCTCATAATTCAAGCCCACATGCTTCTACATTTGTCCGGTTCAACACTTTATTCAACTCAAAAATGCCTTTTTTATGTAATTGACTCCATGTTGTACCAATCTATGCTTGATCCATCACCTTTTTACCACCAATTTGCATGCTAGACAACGTAGAAGAAGACATTTTGAAGTTTCTACATAATTTTACATTATCTTAGGTAATATATTCATTTTGGTAATATTGAAATGCTTTTATTTAGTATATTTGTTTGTTTTTGACAATATAAACTAAATTACTTCCATGATTTTATTAATCATAACAATTGGACATAGAATTCAACATTGAATTAGATGGGAGTTGCATGAAAAAGTTTATTTTTTATGAGTTTGAAGAAAAAAATGAAAAACATGACATAATTTAGATGAATTCATGTTTAAAATTATATAAACGACATCAACTTAACACAAATTTTCTTATGAATTCTATTTTCATTTCTTATAGTAGTCCATTTCCAACATGGCTAGTGGAATTCACTCTATTTTATTTTAGGTAGATGTTTATATTGAGTTTTTTAAATTTTTTTTGACAATTTATAGACCATTCATTTGATGGTTTTATTAATCTTCATTGTTACACATAGAATTCAACATTAAACTAGATGGATCCTACATGTAAAAGTTTAATTTTTAGGAGCTTGAAGATAAAAAATGGAAAACATGACATAATAGATTCAAATTCATTATTAGTGATGGTTGTGGGAAAACTTTTATTTTCAACTAATTTGGAAAACCTAAGAGGTTTCATCAATGTTAATGCAAGTTTGCATTAATTGTTTTGTGCCATAAAAAAATCACCTCCATCATATGCTTAGATAAACTCAAGTGACTTGACATAGTTGTTAATGCAAGTTTCCATTCATTCATACCATTTACCTTTCTAAGAAATAAAAAAAGGGAAAATTTTGTGCAATTGAAAATGCTTTTTGTCTTTCTAAGTTACTTATTTTCTCCTAAGAACTTGTCCACACTCCAAATACTCCCCTCAAACCCTTCTTAACATTGATCAACGCTTACATGAAGCAATTTTGTACAAATCCCTCAAAGTAATAGGTTTTACACAGTAAAGTTGCAAAAAGAAACAAGCTTTCCTCAATAACTCACACAAAATGATGATTTAGCAACCCTCCTTTTGTCAGCACATGCATATAGGCCTACAAAAAATTAGTACTAAGTTTCATATATTTTCACCAGATGCATCAAAAGTTGTGGGTTTTTTGAAGCTCGCTATAAACTTTAGGTTGGGGACAACAATGTTTGAGAATATATGGAATGTTTGATAAGTTACATTAGTTATGCAATGTAAAGCAATGATTTGAGTTTTAAAGAAATGCAATGCAATGTAATTAGAAATATGAATATGTTTCATAAAATTCTTGGTGTGTTTCATAAAATGCAATGTAATCAATGGTATAAATATGTTTGAGAAAATGCATTACTTACTTTTCTTGTGGTATGGAGGTAGACATGTATGATAAATGTTGTAGCATAGACATGTTTGATAAGATGCATTGGTAGACATGTTCAGAAAATATGGTTGTATAGAATAAGGCAATGAATTGTTTAAAAGAATTCCTCAAATAAATGTGGTCTCATGTCGATGTCCATCACCATGAGACCACATTTCTTGGAGGCATTTTTCAAAATAGCTCACCGCCTTCTTTCATAAAATGATTTGGTAGACATGTATGAAAAAGGCTAAGGTATACATGTATGAAAAATGTTGTAGCATATACATGTTTGATAAGATGGTTTGGTAGACATGTATGAAAAATGTGGTTGCATAGAAAAAGGTAGTGAGCTGTTTGAAAGAATGCCTCAAATAAATGTGGTCTCGCATGGTGATTTCCATCACCATGAGACCAAATTTCTTGGAGGCATATTTCAAAACAGCTCGCTACCTTCTTTCACAAAATGCTTTGGTGTGTTTCATAAAATGCAATATAATCAACGATATCAATATGTTTCATAAAATGAATTACTTACTTTTGTTCTATGTGTGTTTGTGAACATGTAGCATTCAATGCCATGCTGAGGAAACAACCAAAGCTTCTAACATCAGAAGAATGTGAATTTAAAAATGCAAGGAGAAGAGAATAAAAAATGTAAGCTCGTGAAGGAAAGGAATTGCAACTCATTCAACAAGAAATTCCTGTGCAATCTAAGAGAGATGTCCAATTGGCAACACAAAGGGCACAAATGAACAAAATTCATGGAAGGACACAAATGGATCCTGAAGTTGGGGGCACATCATAAACCATAGGTTAAGTTAAATGAACACCATCTACAATATATCATGCTCAAAGTACAACAACAATCACATCTCCATTTGAAGACACACCAACAATAACGTGTGGTTTTCCAAGTACATCAAAAATCACATCTCCAGTTGAAGACACACCATCAAGAACATTGGGTTTTGAAAGTACATCAACAAACACATTTCTATAAGAAGGAAACTCACATACGACATCTCAAGTTGGAGGTACAACATCATTTACATGTCAATCTCATGGTATGTCATCAATTGCACCTCTGATTGAAGGTACACGATCTATCCCCGATGTTGCTGACATTCCAACATTGACACATAATTACATTTGAGATCTCCTCCTAGAGTTTTGCATAGAAAACCTAGATTTTTGATTGATATTGATTCCAATGTTTTGAAATGGATTCCTAATAAGATTCCAAAATGTACATGTCAAAGATATGCACATAGGATATGGAGTTTATTTTTTGAGAAGCTAAGTGAGGGTGGAAGATGTCAACTATTTGTTGAAATGATGAGGCAACTCAAATTTAGGCCCACCATGAAGGCTCTTGGGCTAAGAGTTTTGAATTACTCAAGTGAAAATTCCATTGTAAAGAACTTGATGAGTGCATACGGGAGCGTGGGTTCTACCTCATGCATGAAGGATAGTTGTGCCACACAACGTGTGATGATAACAACACTGTTAAATAGTCAAACAAGGAACAACGTGAACCTTAGAAAGACAAGTAAGTATTTGAAAATAAGTAGATCATCTCTAATGAGAGCCAAAGGAAGGCGTGAAAGAGTGGAGGATCCAAATAGCAATGAGTTATGGGAATTCTTGGGTAGAGTGCCACGAAAAGATAAAAGAATTGCTCAAGCCTTGAGATCTATAATAGTGTATTATTGGAAGGATAACACAAGGAAATCTCCCAATTAAAGATATGTTGTATGAAGGAGAATTGGTAGTCAAAAATATATGAGCCACACCTAAAGAAATATTTGGATACCACTCAAACCCAATTTTTTGCTGATTTTGTACGGAAGTTTCCTCAAATTAAAATATATCAAAGGTATTTTGAAATGCTACAACCTTTTTATATCAAAATAAATCACACACGCACTACTTTTTGTTGTAATACATATTGAGTTTTCTAACCATTATGATGTTTAGTGACGTATATGTGTAGATATGCATACTAGCAATGTTTGCAGGAATGCAACATAAGGCCTCCACCTAAATCCTCAAGGGAATTCTTATCTTCAATTTTATGTGAAATAGTGGATGGTCAATTTTTATTACAAGTCATGTTTGGATGGCACATGTGATCATTGTGGTGGCATGCAACATTTACCAATTTTCCAACACATGGCTAGTACACACACAATTGGAAACAAAATTATGGAATTTTGCAAATACAAGACAATGGCCTATAGTATAAAAGATGGGAAAGAAGAAAAGAAGTGTGAATTGGTCACTGATAAGATTCTAGTGTATTATTTTATGGGAATTTTCCATGATCAGGTGGTCTATGTGTATGCAAGGCATACACATAGAGATTGATGGTTGGAATCACAATTCAAGTTATACAAGGACACGTTTCCACTTCATAGAATCGTTTCAATTGTTGACTTCATGGAGAACTACACACTATAGCCATAGAACAAGGTGCAGTCACAATACTACAACTCCACACAGGTTGCTATATTTGTGCATATAGAATTCATTCATGCAAATGATAGTACAAAGGATAACAGGAAAGTATTGAGGGAGTATCACTTTTACATCAGTGATGATCACACACATTCTATAGAGTTTGTGTAAGGTTTCTTAAAGATGTTCTATGTTGATCTGGCTAGCAAGGGAATATCATTTAGTCAACATATCATATGGTCAGATAATTGTACATCACAATTCAATAACTCTAGAATCTTTTACTGGTTGAGCAAGATGCATAGGATCAGTGGTGTTCGCCACATGTGGAACTTCTCAGAGACGGGGCATGGAAAGGGGGAGCATGATGGAGCAGGTGCATGTATCAAAAGAGCCTTAGCATGAGAAGACTTAAAGTATAAATAAAGTGTAAAGTTGAAAGATGCAAGATCAATTATCGAGTGGTGCAATCATGCAATGGGTCCAAGTAGTGAAGGTAATTCTTTAGTTCACAATTTTTTTTCATTTAGTAGATGATACTAACATTACAAAATTATATGAGGATTTTTGTACACTAACATGATTGAGCAAGGTACACTCTTTTAGAAGCTCCAATGCAGGTAAATGGACTATCCATATGTGAAAGATGACATGCTTTTTTTGCATGTACACTTCAAGAATGGAATGATTGCGAGTCAATAGAGTGGGTTGACAAATGGTATGTAAGAATTCTAACCCCACTTGACACTTATCAGCTCCCTATGGCTCTACAAATCATGGAGATGCAATCATCCATTGACTTTGATCATGCACCAGACCTACTAGAACCAGGTAATATATCTTACTTCTAGGTTTTATTTTGATGTTCATTAAATACACCTAATAAGATGAACATATCAATGCAGGGCATGTTTATATGATGATTGTAGTTGAAGACAATGAAGAGGGTACATATTATTACCTGTGTCATTGTATCAAGGCCAAAAAGAAATTAGAGGCCCTAGTTATAGATGGAGAAAACATAGAATATCCTACATGAGGTTCGGTGGTTGTTACTGAAATATGGCTTAGAAGGTACCCAGTGAAGAATGTTACAGTTTGTCTGTTTGAGGACTTCGACATGCATAAGAATTTTCTTCACTACTCGAACCTTTCCGTCACAACCAATGTTCATTTGATCAAATATAAGGGTAGACCTATGAACAAGAACTTGTGGAAAGTGCATGAGTCTGACCATGAGGCAATACTTGACACAATAAAGAGTAGAGTAGACCCAGATGGTTCCCTAGATAGATTTGTAAGTATGCACATTGAATTTTCAATAAAGTCATGCTATTAATCACTACTTTCTTTCAAGCATTTAAGTTTTATTGTAGAAGGGTTTACAAAATTGCATTATTGTTAATTTGAAAATGATAATTATATGTTGCTCTCTATTGACTACCTTTAAGTCGGTATTCTTTATTGGTGTTTGATTTTATTTGCATTTAGGACTATCACTGATGCATTTGTGACTATCTTTTAACCCACTTATTAAATATATGTTTGCTTTGGTGAAGAGATATGCAATACTAGTGAAGGAGAAAAAAGGGAAAGGCTTCATTAAAGATTATCAACTTAAGAAAAGAACAACATTAGTTTCTGGTGCAAGTATTCAATGGTATGAGAAACATCGGTTGCTGGTGCATTTTCTGGTTTTCAATCTTCTCTTTCTTTTCCATTTCGTAGATTTATTGGATTCTTATATGCTACATGTTTTATGTTAATTATGTTTATATATATTTTAAATTTATACATACAATCATCAAGAGATGAGAAAGTAGTGAAAGATGGGCCACATCACAATTGTAGGACCTTCAATCTATCTACTTATAGCATGCATGAAGGTGATAATAGATCTGGTGAAAAGGTGTATGTCTGACGTTATTCAATTATTGGTCTTTTAATGATTTTATGTGAGTCCATGTCTGAAATTGTTAGGATTTTGAAGGTTTTTTGTGGACCAAATTCCACTGAGATTGCACAACCAAAGAGAGGCTACTACCCATGTGTTTCCAAGGGATCAAGGGATGTACAAGTTTTGAAACATTTTGGAATGCAAATAACAGCGCCACCTGAGGTGGATTGGAGAAAACAAACTAGACAACATCTCCTTTTGTTTCTTCTTGTACAATATATTTCATGATCCGGGCTACAAATGGGAGGATTATTTCCTTGCATGTATAACTACAAATATTGAGAAATGGGAGGATTCTCAAGATGTTCTTCCATCACTATTTTAATATTTGTTATTGACTGAGTGTATTTTTTGATATACAAAAATTATGAGAAATTAATGCATGCAAATGTGTATATTCCTTAATATATGCCTCAATTAAATGTTTATATTACATTTAAAGTTATTTGTAATGGTTTATGGTTTACATTTAAATTTTTCTTGAAGGAAAAGCATGTGGATTTATGAAAAAATATGAAACAATGCCTTCTATTGTACAAAGGCATATTTTCTTGCTCTTCTATAAACCCTAGAACTACTTCCATCATCATTATTTGACATTAAAACTTGATCAACGCTTCCTTGTTTAGTGATGCAGAGTGATCAAGGGAAGCCTTCTTCTTAGTTGATCAACAACCTACTTGCCACAACTCTCTCAAATACTCTTTAAGCGGACTCTTCAAATCCACTTCCAAAATAAGGAGATAACCCTACCTATCCCAAGGTTTTCAAAAGGAAGACTACACAAATTGAATTAGTGACATTTGAGACACATTTTCCTTTCCAAAACGTGACAAACGCCTCAAGTCTTCAAGGGATACAGTTCACTTTCCCATCACTCCACTTACTGATCTAGACACCTTATAGGTCTCCAAGATTAAACAGTCACAAAGGTAGGTCTTAAGTATACATTCCTACAAATCAGACTCATGTACAACCTTGGATATACCTTCAAAAACTCACCAAGGTTCAACAACACCCAACAATAGGGCTCAAATCATTAAGGACAATCAAAACTCATTAACCTCCTATTAGGCCCATTTTCCTTGTAACCTGTCAACTAGGACAATCATCACAAAGAAAATCTAAACACAAGATTCAGAAAAGGAATTGGCCTTAGATTCCTTAGATGGATTTATTTTAGACCCCAAAACCCTAGGGTATGCCACTTAACCAATCCTACACAAAAAAACACATCTTCCATGCCATAAGGAGGCCTAATTATTTGCTTCCAATTAAGAACCAAGTCTCCAAAGCACACCCCAACTCCTTTAAGATTCAAGGTTGGTTCTTACAACTTTATTGCATTCATTTCAACACTCCACAGTCACACCTTTCATTTTTCTTACCACAAATCAACAAAACACATAAATCAGCAACAAATTGGGCTTGTCACATGGAGATGCCAAGCCTAGGGTTTTCCAAAAGATGCACCAAAGCCCCTGCCATCCTCCAGAACCTTAAAATTGATAAAATACATGTTATTCCTCACCTTCCCACCAGAAATCAGACCCTGAACATGTGGAGAAGGTGAGATAAGAGACTTTTTTTAGACCAAACCCTGATTTTGAAGGTTTTTAGACCACTTTCAAAAAAAATGAAGATATATCCTTTATTTCTTGATGAAAATGGTTCAAACCACCACCAAAAGAGATATAGTTCAATCCTCTATCAAATAATTATGGTATCCTATCTGTAAAAAACATGTTTTTTTTGTACCATGAGTTTTAGCAGCAATTTGCACACAAAAATGAAGGAAAAACAATGTTATTTCTTACTCCATTTTCTTCTAAACTTCATCATCACTTTCCTCGGCCAAGAGAGGCCTATTTTAACATTTCCCACTTTTCCCAACATCCTCCAACTAAATTTTGAATTAGTTGGACGTTGGAAAACCACCAAACTTCAACTAGACCCCTAATTGCCTAGTTAATGAAATTTACATTACACCACTAAACTCGATTACATTGCACATTCAAAAAGGTATTAAAAAACCATAAAGCTCATCAAAACAACAAGGTGACTCCCCTCAAATACCTGGTTACACCATGGAATCTTGATTCATTAATTTTCTTAGGTGCACCAAGTTCACATGGTGAGGAAGGAGAACTTGTGATTACATCAATACTCAACACCAAGCCTAAAAAACTATTACAGGTCATAGAAGATGGTCCTTAGGATCTTATTACACCATAATCAACTTGACAAGAAACAAAAATCCAAACAAGGCCTCATTGGGGCATGGAGACCCCAAGGTGCCCCTGCACCATTTAGTATGCTTCAACTTGAGGCTAAAGTTTGCATCAAAATGCTGTGAACTCACCTTTCCAATTAATATGTCCCGAGTATATATAAGTCTAAACCAATAAAAAGGAATCCATCATAATCAAGCTTATCTACTCTCAGGATTTTTGTGTTTGGCTTTCCAAAATCTACTCTAATATTGGATGAGTTTTAGAGTCATTGTCATTATGATCTGTTTCTTTACATAATCTCAATCACCCTTCAAGGGATTCATTGAAAATCAACGCGCAAGACATCTTAATACACCTTTCCACCATTGACAACCTAGCCTAGTGGGCATTGAAGGAAGGAAAAACACACCAACAAGGGAAAAACAACATGAATAGTGGGGGAAACAATGTTTCAATATCCTCCAATACCTTTGACAACTCCCAAACATTCTTCAACCAACCAATCTCTCCAAACAGTCACTTGGCATTTGGTGCTCTTGTCAACTTTGGCAATATAGTCACATGGCCAATAACACAAACAAAGGATGGAACAACATGAGCACATACATTGGGTTGTCTCAGGTTATTAAAAACATATCACGATGATTCTCAACCCTTTTTGGACTTAGACTTCCATGATACAACGTTCCAAGGCACAAATTAGCATTATGGTTTATTGACACTATGCATAAACGATGCACTAGTACTGATCCAAACTCAAAAATCAAAGATAAAACTTAATCCCTTTTCACTCGTTGAATATCATGAAAACAAGCCCCATGAAATAATTAAAACGCCTTTTCAATGCTTTTATCATAAAATAAAAGACCTTTGACTTAAATAATTTATGGTTGTTCTCTAAGTATTGCCTTTTTCTCTGTGTATAATTTGATGATCCTTTGCATACTTTATGGTGGCTATCTATTTATTGTCATTAAAAGTGAAGTTGAAACAACAAACTTCAAACAAAAAAAGTTAAGTGATGGAAAATTTAGCTTATGGTGGTTGTCTATTTAATTCCTTTTATTTCTCTCCACGAAAATGTGTTTGTTAAAGTGAAGTTGAAACAATGAACTTAAGTGATGGAAAAGTAGTAGAGTCATTAAAAGTTTGTGTTTTCGCAATTAGAGTCAAAAGGTCAATGGAAAGGACATCCAAGTGAATCTTTCCAAGAAAATTCATTTGAAGCAAGGAGATTTTTAAATTTTCCAAGGATTTACACTTGTGGTAATAAATTTTTTTCAGTAACTTTTAGCTTATTTAGGTGAGGCACTGGTTTCGCTTTGAGCTACACTCAATTGACATAATCCCTTATGAGTCAAAAGTGTAAAATGATTGCAATTTTCGATGAGTTGTTACTCAGAAACTGTGATACTTAGAAAAATATTGTCTGAGGCTATGGGATTTTGTTGGGCCCCTATGCAATAACCTTTCTCGATTTTTGCTAACTCAGATGTGTTTTCCCATGGTTGTGACTTTTCACTTGGGGAAAAAGTTGTCAAATGCAAGTAGTGTAAAGTTACAAAGTGGTGCAACTTTCATTATGTAACTCGTGTGACCAAATGAACTATCCCAACACATTTGAGTGGGTACGTTTACACTAGGAATGGTCCTCTTTCACATGCAAACACACTAAATCACTCTGAGCTACATTCAACCGACATAATCCCTTATGAGTCTAAAGTGCATAATGGTTGCAATCTTCAACAAAATGCTACTCAAACATCATGATGCTTAGAAAATTCTCATATGAGGTTATGGGATTTTTTTGGACCCATATACAATAACCTCTCTCAATTTTTTCTAACTCAGAGGTGTTTTCCTGTGGTGGCGACTTTTCACTTGGGGAAACAGTTGTCAAATGCAAGTAGTGTAAAGTTGCAAAGTGGTGCAAATTTCGCTCTGCAACTCGTGTGACCAAAAGAATAGTTCCAATGAATTTAGGTGGGTATTTTTACATTAGAAATGGTCCTTTTTCACACCCAAACATTTCGAATCACTTTGAGCTATGTTCAACCGACATAATCCCTTAAGATTCCAAAGTACAAAATGGTTGTAATCTTCGACGACTACTATTCGGACACCATGATGCTTAGAAAATTATCTTCTAAGGATATGAGATTGCATTGGGATCCTCTACAATAAATCTCTCAATTTTTCCTAATTCATAAGCATTTTCCTATGGTAGCAACTTTTCACTTGGGGAAAAAGTTGTCAAATGCAAGTAGTGTAAAGTTGCAAAGTGGTGCAACTTTCGTTCTACAACTCATGTGACCAAATGAACTATTTAAACACATCTAGGTGGGTAATTCTACACTAGGCATGGTTCCCTTTTGCACCCAAACACGCTAAAACACTCTGAGCTACGTTCAACCGACATAATCCCTTAAGACTCCAAAATGCAAAATGGTTGCAATCTTCAATAGGTTGTTACTAGGACACTGTGATTCTTAGAAACTTCTTATCTGAGGCTATGGGATTGTGTTGGGCCCCTCTACAATAATCTCTCTCAGTTTTTGCTAACTTAGAGGCATTTTCCTATGGTGGCAACTTTTCACTTAGGGAAAAAGTTATCAAATGCAAGTAGTGTAAAGTTGAAAAGTGGTACAACTTTCATTTTGCAACTTGTGTGACCAAAAAAAATGTTCCAATGCATCCGAATATGTATGTTTATGCTAGGAATGGTCCTCTTTCACACCCAAACATGCAAAATCGCTTTGAGCTACGCTCAATTGGTAGAATCCCTTATGAGTCCAAAGTGCAAAATGGTTGCAATATTTGATAGTCTGTTACTCAAACACTGTGATGCTTAAAAAATTCTTGTATGAGGCTATGGGATCATTTTAGTCCCCTCTAAAATAACCTCTCTCAGTTTATTCTAACTCAGAGGAATTTTCTTGTGGTGATGACTTTTCACTTGGGAAAAAAGTTGTCAAATGCAAGTAGTGTAAAGTTGCAAAGTGGTGCAACTTTCATTTTGCAACTCATGTGACCAAATGAATTGTTCCAATGCATCTGGGTGGGTATTTTTATGCTAAGAATGGTCCTATTTTACACCCAAACATTCCAAATCACTTTGAGCTACGTTCAACCAGTAGAATCCCTTAAGAGTCCAAAGTGCAAAATGATAGCAATCTTCAATGGGCTGTTACTTGGATACCGTGATGCTTAGAAACTTATCGTCTAAGCCTATGGGATCAAGTTCGACCCCTCTACAATAAAATCTCTCAGTTTTTTCGATCTCAGAGGTGTTTCCCCATGGTGGCGACTTTTCACTTAGGGAAAAAGTTGTCAAATACAAGTAGTGTAAAGTTGCAAAGTGGTGCAACTTTTTTTGTGGAACTCATGTGACCAAATGAACTATTTCAACACATCCAAATGGGTAAATTTATGCTAGGAATGGTCATATTTTGCACCCAAACATGCTGAATCGCTCTGAACTATGTTCAACCAACAAAATCTGTTATGAGTCCAAAGTGCAAAATAGTTGCAATCTTCAAAAAATTGTTACTCAAATATCGTGATTCTTAGAAACTTCTCGTCTAATCCTATGGAATTGTGTTGAAACCCTCTACAATAACCTCTCTTAGTTTTTGCTATATCAGAGGCGTTTTCATTTGGTGTCGACTTTTCACTTGGGAAAAAAGTTGTCAAATGCAAGTAGTGTAAAGTTGCAAAGTGGCACAAATTTTTTTTTGCAACTCGTGTGACCAAAAAAACTATTCCAATGTTTCCGGATGGGTACATTTATGCTAGGAATGGTTTTTTTTTCACCCAAACACGCTGAATCGCTCTGAGCTACGTTTAACTGGCAAAATCCCTTATGAGTCTAAAGCATAAAATGGCTACAATCTTCGATATTTTGTTACCATGATGCTTAGAAACTTATCATATAAGCATATGGGATCATTTTGGACCCATCTACAATAACCTCTCTCAAATTTTTTCTAACTTGGAGGCGTTTTCCCACGGTGATGACTTTTCACTTGAGGAAAAAGTTGTCAAATGCAAGTAGTGTAAAGTTGCAAAGTGGTGCAACTTTCATTCTGCAACTCACGTGACCAAATAAACTATTCCAATACATCTAGGTGAGTATTTTATGCTATAAATTTTCCTCTTTCACACCCAAACATGTTGAATCACTCTGAGCTACGTTCAACCGACATAATCCCTTAAGAGTCCAAAGTGCAAAATGGCTGCAACGTTTGACAGGTTATTACTCGAATACCATGATGCTTAGAAACTTATCTTCTAAGCCTATGGTATTGCATTGGACCCCTCTACAATAACCTCTCTTAGTTTTCACTATCTTGGAGGCGTTTTCCCATGGTGGCGACTTTTCACTTAGGGAAAAAGTTGTCAAATGCAAGCAGTGTAAAGTTGAAAAGTGGTGCAACTTTCATTCTACAACTCGTGTGACCAAAAAAATTATTCCAACATTTCTAGATGGGTAAATTTATGCTAGGCATGGTCCTCTTTCACACCCAAACATGACGAATCACTCTAAGCTACATTCAACCGACATAATCCCTTAAGAGTCCAAAGTGAAAAATGACTACAATCTTTGACAGGTTGTTACTTGTATACCACCATTCTTAGAAACTTCTCATCTACACCTATGGGATTGCATTTGGCCCCTCTACAGTAACCTCTCTCATATTTTTCTATCTCGAAGGTGTTTTCTCATGGTGACGACTTTTCACTTGAGAAAAAAGTTGTCAAATGCAAGCAGTGTAAAGTTGCAAAATGGTGTAACTTTTGTTCTGCAACTCATGTGACCAAACAAACAGTTCAAACACATCTAGATGGGTACGTTTACGCTAGGTATGGTCATCTTTCACACCCAAACACTCCGAATCACTCTGAGATACGTTTAACCGACTGAATCCCTTAAGAGTCCAAACTACAGTTGTTGTCACCGAATAGTGCACCCTTGCTGAGATGCAAAACTCATCCTATTAGTGAAATATTGGATCCAGATATTCAATATTCATGATGTACGGTTTTTAATGATCTATAGTTATAAAACATGATGTGGCAGTAGTTATAGGACCATGTTTCCCAATGATTTTTCATGTTATTTCACACAGAAAATGGAAGGAGGTTTTTAAACTTATTTAAATGATGAATATGGGATAAATGTGATAACTACACATGGATGATGCATCCAAAAATCAAGCTTATATTGTTGTTCATACACATCTAATATCTTCAGAATATCATTAAAACTAACCTATGCATTGATTTCATTTAATGAGATGTCAACTGTTGTGATATTAGTAGATGCAAATAAATTTTGTTGGTTGGATCAATAACTATCATGTGTTTTGATGCACATTCATACAAGTTCATAGAGGTATATATATGGCTATGAGGTTTGAAACATCCACTTGTTATATAGATGAAAATTCAATGATTGCTAAGTATTAGAATCAAAACCATTATTTGTTGGATGCCAACCTCAACCATGAATTAAAAGAAATACATTTTTCTATGATATTTTTTTATGGGAAGGAGCTCTTACAGTTCATTTGAAACCTTTTGGTGTTAAAATCCTTGCCACTAGACAACAATAGAACTCAGGAAGCATGAAGCATACACACAAATACATGAAGTATGAATCATGAAGAATACACGTGAACACATGAATTATACATTGGAAGAATGAAGCATACACATGAATACACATAATATATGTGAAGTATACATGTGAATAAGTGAAGCAAAAGTAATTGAAGCATTGCAAAGGATACAAACCACTAGGAATGAAGCTTATGTACACAATACACATTAGATGAAGCTTATTGAACAATTGACAGTAATTATTTAAGCATTAGATGTAAAAAAAGCCATCCCTACAACATTCAAGCATACAATTTACACAATACGCATGATAACATCATTCAAGAATGGCAATAGAAAATAATATTTTCTTTAATCAAAAAGTTGTAAGGCTATACAATGATATATATTGATAAAATTATATATAATATATCCAAAAAAGCCATATAGGCTTACTACAAAAGAGCTATATGGACATAAAATGTCACATATATATCAATAGTACAAAACATATGCTCCAAAATGCCACACAGGCATACAAAAAATGACCCTAATACATAGTAATTTCCCTCCAGGGGAAGGAAAAAGATCCTGTGCTACCTTCAAAATTTGGCTGGATGGAGTGCCTATTGGTTCTCTTGTCTTTCAAACATGCTCACTAGACCTCCTCTCTAGAATCCTCTAGAGTTGCACCTAATTTATAAAAAGTATAGATGTTAATAAATAGAAATTGAATTATGGAATGACATATAAAAAAATATAGTCACTTACCGCATACAAATAGTCATCATGCACATTTACAACATTAGCATGTCCATGATCTGGAGTGACACCCACCTATAGCAACCATCAAGATATAAATTAAAAGTTACATGTACAAGTATCATGAAAATTTTCAATAATAGACCATAAAAGAGAAAATATAATGTCAAATCAACTAATCTGTTGCATACCTCTCGCGAAGGATTAGAACTAGCTATTGCTACAACAACTCCATGGTCCATCATGCCACCAAAATTACTAGGGTTATCTGATGTCAACAACCAAAAATGAAACAACGTATCTAATAGTCATATAAAGAAGTTCAAATAGTCCCTTTATAACTACCATAAATGAGTAGAAAATGAAAATGAAAAGAGCAACAATATGACTGTCATAAATGAGTAGGAATTAAAAATGTAAAAGTGCATCAACTTCAAAGATATAAATGCAAAAAATTCATGCATCATGAGTGCAACAACTTTTGAAGGAAGCTAGCCAAGAATGGTGATACTGATAACAAAATTCAATACAAGGTAAAGGTCAATGACAATTGAAAGAAATTGAAACACCATGTTAAGAATTCTTTGTGAAGTGATGACAATCTATGCAATAGTACAATCCTATTGGTGGTAGTGACCTTGCATGAAATATTAAATGGTTGGCCTCAGTTGAGATTACAATATAATGCTTATAGATCACATAATGGTGAAAATACTAAGTCCACTGGGATAGTCCAAAATCTTGCAAATGCCCAAGTTAAGTGCTCATTGGTTTTCAAATTACATATGCTGATGAAGAACGTTAATTAGGGCATGTTGTCAACATAGTGATAATGCCACAATGAAGTTCACATGAATGAAGTGAGAATTACTATGTTACTAGTATCTTTCAAAGGGATAATGAAACATACGATGAATTAGGACATGTATATGGTTTTACTATAGCACATGAAGTTGGTTGTTGAGGTGTGCAACAGTAATGGAGAAGACAACTTTGGTCAATAATGAGTGGACAGAAAGATTTATTGTGTGACCACCAATTTCGTACTCCCTTCTTAGAGATAGTACAATTCTTGGTCTAATTTGGACCAATCTTGGGTACCCTTGAACTAATCATCCTTCAAATCCTCATTTATAGGCCCCTAAGACCCATTATTTCGGATCTTGAGGCCCATTTCACTCAAAAATACCATAAAATTAGTCAAATCCTCGAAAAATGAGCCCCCTTAGGTGAATGGGTCCCATTTGGGGTCTTTTTCAAATTTGAGTAATCCAATTCATCTATTTAATTCAAATTTTTGATGAATGTCGACATTTCAGATCTAAATAATAGTCAATTAGGTGTTGATGCCTATAAAAGTGAGCTTCTAAGTCATTTTTTATCCAACTTTAAGCACTTGAGAAAGTATTGAGCATCAAGAATCTTCAAGAAAAGCTTTCACAAGAGCATCCTCATTCTAAAAGCAAGTAAAGTTGAAGCATTAGAGCAACATCAAAGTATTTTTTTAGGTCTTGAGGCTCACTTTCATTCAATATCTAGCATTGTCAAGGGTTGATCATGGTTGTCTATGGTGAATCATGATGGATTCTAGGTTGGGGAGATGTAACTAGCCATCAAGCCAAGCCTAAAGACTTGTCTTCTAAGTGATTCCATCCTCCATTATCGCTCTAAACTCAACCTAAGGAAGGTGTATACATCATTAGGGCTCATTTGGGGTGATTAGAGATCATCAAAAGTGAGTCATTCATCTCTATATTTCCATTCTTGCATCATATTCCTACACATTAGAATAGGATTGCATCATGTTTCAGATTTCCTAGTCTTAGACACACTTAAGGCTAGGGTTTTCATGGACATTTTATTATTTCTATCAAGGTTTAATTACCAAACTAGGGGTTTGACCAAGGAAAACACCCCATTAGCAAATCAAGTTGAATTCTATTTTGCAGGCATTTTCTGTAGATTCAGATCCAAAACTCAAATTAGAAGGGAAGGGAATGTGTTGAAGTGTAGATTAGGACTTTCAATTTTCAAGAAAGCTAAACAAGACTAATTCACTAATAGTGGTGAATGAGTTCCATTGTACCTATTTGTCAAATCAGTTTGCAGATTCTGACACCCTTTTTCTTGAAACAAAATCCCATGCAAAAACCCAGATCTGGGACTGATTCACCCAGGTTGGTGAATGAGTCCTAGTTGGTCAAAAATTCAAAATTTCTAGAATTTTAGAGCTAATTCCATTCACTACAAGGTTTCCAAGTACATATCACTCACATTCTTTCTTTTGTATTATGTTTTGTTCACATTTTTAGGGAATTTTCTAGGTCATTGCATTAAATTAGGTTTTTTTTGTAAAAATTACATTTCATTGTCTTTTCCAAGTCTATATTTGGTGGTGAACCCCTCATTAAATATCATTCAGCCCCCTAGGATAGCCCTATTGTAGGATTTTGATCTCCTTTGCATTGAAATATCTAGGGTTATCCTTGAGTGGAGTCTCCTTGGTAATTGGGTGCGAATACATATCATTTCCCCCATCACCTTTTTGGAGGTTCCATTTTGGTGAACCTGCATTTAGGACATCATTATTCTGATTTGGAGTGAATTTACATCCTAGATTTAGCTTACATTAACATTGCATTAGGTTTTGCATTAGTTAATTTGCATTCTAGGGTTTCAAAAATTGCATTAGTGAAAGCTCATTTAGCTTGCATTTTTGCACTTAATTTTATTGGAAATTATTGAAAAACTGAATTTACATCTTAGATCTGCACGATACAGCATTGAAAACAAAAAATCAACCAATTTTTTTTTTTTAATTTTTGAAAAAATCCCTACTAGGACTCATTCACCACCTTGGGTGAATCAGTCTCATTGCAAAATTTTCATTGTTGTTTATAGAGTCGCCTTTCTAGTTTTTAAGCTTTTGTTTGCTCTTATCACTTTTCTATTTCAGTTGAGTTGCTTCTTGTTATATTTCAATCATTAGAAATAGAATCATTTACATTGTGGATAGAACTATCTTTTTTTTGCAATTTTCATTTTCAATATCTAGATTAGACTACACTAGACAAGCATATATGTATAGTTATTTAAGAATGTTAAAACCCTTTGTTAGCTTAACCTTCAAGCCTTTTAGTCATGATGAATTTGATATGTTAGATGAATCCCTTAAGGACTTCACCTCGCAAGGTTGATCCACTAAGGCTTGTTCAAACAAACCTAAACAAAGAGAAGTAAATGTCATCCAACCTCAACTTAGTAACAAACCCAAGCCTTTTAGTAGTGATGACTTTGACATGTTAGATGAAGCCCTTGAGGAATTCCTCTCACAAGGTTCATCCACTAAGGATTGTTGTGAGAAACCAAAACTAAGAGAATTTAACATGATTCAATGTCAATTCATCCTTTGCCCACCTTCACACAAAATGCAATCTAAAAACAAGCCTAAATTTATCCTTTATCCACCTAAGAATAATGTCTTGCAGCAGTCGAGCCATAATACCATTTCTCATACATATAACACTAGGAATAATTTGCAACCATAACAACCAACTCTGATAATATTTCCTTTGTCTAATCCTATATTTCCTAGTGCCCCTCGTTTACCTTCACATAGTGGGAAGGAGTATGATCTTGTTGAACAACTTAAGAATACTCCTACGAAAATATCCCTATGGGACCTAATTCAAAATTCACCTAACTATCACACTATGCTCCAAACCTCCTTACAACAAGTAGTGGTTCCTCCTGGTACAATTGCAAATGATGTGGAAGCTCTAATACAAGGAATGACTATGGTTAATGTAAAAATTACCTTTCACCAAAATGAGCTCCCTTTGGACATCAAAAAAAATGAAGCCTTTATTATAATAGCCCAATTCAATAGAATAGGCATCAAGAGGACCCTTATTAATAATGGCTCAACCCTTAATGTATGTAGTGTGAAACTCTTAGATAGGTTGCATGTAGACAAATCAGACATCAAACCCGACCCTGTATCGATTAGAGGATTTGATAATGTAGGAAAGCAACCACTTGGTGTAATTACTTTACCTATTATAGTCAGAAAGGATACCTTACAAACTCCTATTCATGTCATGCCTCATGACCTTTCATACAATATTCTTTTGGGAAGACCATGGATTCATGAAATGCAAGCAGTGCCTTTGACCCTTCATCGTAGATAATGAAATATGTCTATAACAATAAGGTATACCAAGTTGAAATAGACCCTGAGCTTGAAAGTTGCTTACAAGCTGAAAAAGGAACGACAAGTCCTCCAAGCACATTGATTCCAAAATCCAACATAGAACCATTCGACCTTGATAAGAAAGAAGTGGAAATAGTGTCAAAGTTATTAGACGATGATTGGGGTTCCTTGGACTTCACACACTCATTTATGGGAGAATACATAATCACAAGAAAATAAGATGAGAAACAAAAAAAACCAATGGTGATGTCAACTCAGAATTTGGAAAAAAATTCACAACCATTTACCTCATTCACCCCTGAAGAAGATATGAGCTATACAAAAAACTTTGATGAGATAGAATATCAACAACCACCCAACCCAAAAGAAATGGAAAAAATTTATGGGAGAGGTTATGAACTTATGAAGCAATTGGGTTATAGTGGAAAAGGATGTGGAAAGAAAGAACAAGGTATTCGTGTCCTTGTAAAACCTAAAACTCAAGAAAAAAAAAATAGATTGGGATATCATCCTTCTAAGGTAACAAAATCAAACAAAAGACCATCATTAAACATCAACACTATCATCTGTAAACCAAAAATCAACCTCACTATGAAGCATCCTAAATTTCTTGATATGGATTTACCACCATCGTGGGAGTACATTGAAAATGATGAAGCCTTGAAGAAAATGTTAGGAGTTTATGAAATTTCACATTCTACTCCTCCAAAGAAAAAGGTTGCCTATGCTATGATCAACACCAAACAACAAGATGCAAAAGATGAAAGTAATGAGAAAGTAGAGTACAACCCTAGATTTCTGAAGCCAAATGTACTCCCTCTAGGAGATATAATTGACATACCAATGGAAATCAATGATAAGGAGAAATTCATTAAGATAGGGAAGTGCCTTGATTATGAAGAAAAAGAAGATCACACAATGCTACTCCATGAATTTCTAGAACTTTTTTCTTGGAAATATTTAGATATACCAAGAATCAACCCGAAGATAGTGACACACAACATTGTCCTTGCTAAAAATACTATGCTCGTTCGAAAAAAGATTTGAAAGATGAATCCTAAGATAACCTTTCTCGTTAAAGGAGAAATTGGAAAACTACTTGAGGCTAGTTTCATAAGACCTATAGATTATTCTCCATGGATCTCAAACATTGTCGCAGTTGCAAAACCTGAAAATCATATTAGGATGTGCACAAAGTTTTGTGATCTAAATAAATCATCTTTAAAAGATTTCTTCCCCTTCCTAATATTGACATGATAGTAGACTTGACTGTGGGAAATTCCATGTTGTCATTCAAGGATGGATTTTCTGGATATAATCAAATCTTTATCAACCCTCAAGATCAATACAAAATAACGTTTATAATAGTTTGGGGGACATTTTGTTGGGTTATGATGCCTTTTGTATTAAAGGATGCGGACGCCACATATCAATGAGAAATTCCATTAATCTTTCATAATTACATGCATAATATTTTGGAAGACTATGTTGATGACATTCTAGCCAAATCATTAACAAGACAAGATAATGTGAATTCCCTTCGAAAAATATTTGAGCGAATACAAAAATACAACATGAGATTGAATCTGAAAAAGTGTGTATTTGGTGTAGATAGTGGGAAACTTCTAGGTTTTATCATATCTCACAGAGGCATCGAGGTTGACAAGAAAAATATTGATGCTATAATCAGCATGCCACCTCCTAGGAACATCTCTCAATTGCGCACATTACAAGGAAGAATTCAAGTGATCCATCATTTTGTGGCATCTCTAGTTGATCAAACGTTACCGTTTACACATCTCCTCAAAAAGGATGTGAAATTTGACTGGAATGAGGATTGTAAAAAATATTTTGAGAGTTTGAAGGAATATCTTGCAACTCCACCTATTTTACAACCCGCTATGCAAAACAAACCATTCATCTTCTACACAGTCGCATCAGCCCATGATCTCACAACATTGTTGACTCAACAAGTCAAAAATGGTAAAGAGCATCTTGTTTATTACATTAGCCGAACTTTGATTGATTATGAGAAATGATATACCACAAAAGAAAAAAAAAATTGGCTCTTGTATTCGCTACTAGTAAGTTGCGACATTACATACTGAATGCAAAAATACATGTGATGAAAAAATGTGACCCTTTCAAACATCTCTTCAATAAAATAGACCTATCAGGACATCTAGCTAAATGGGTTATGTTGATGATTGAGTTTGACCTTAAGTTTATTTCACAAAAAGCAATTAAAGGTCAAACCTTGACCGACCAATTGGCTGACGCCCGTTCTCCTATGGCATCACCTAGTAAAGAATCTTTCCCCAATGATAGTGTGATGGTAATAAAACTAATACATGGAAATTATACTTTGATGGTGTGTCGCCAAAAAATGTATACCTTTGAAGAAAAGGACAATTTTGTACCATTTTGGCCCCACTTTAAGTCCTATCTCACCAATTTTCACCCTAAAACAACATTTAGAGGCCCCTAAGGTTGTTAATTTTGACTTTGAGGCCTGATACACCCAAGGGATCATTCAATCCCTGACAAAACACATCAAAACCATTTAAAAATTATAGTCCCCACTTAAAAATCCCTTAGTGGGACTAGGTCGCCCAAGTTGACGACCTAGTCCTTTTTGTGGATTTTTCAAGTTTTAAGCAGGAATATCAATAATTAATCAAAAATCCCTAATGGGTGTTAGCTTCTTAGGTAAAAATTTCCAACAACTAGGTCATGTTTCTTATATATAATTTTTTTAGGTCATTTTGTCTCTCTCTCTCTTGCTCATTTTTCACACTCAACTCCAAAATCAAGTGAAAAAAATCCTCCTCATGAAGATTCATCTCGCACACAACAAAAGTTGAAGCTTTTAGATAGCAAAAGTAGGGATTTTTGCAAGTCTTGAAGCTCACTTCACATCCAAGATCACACATGGACAAAGTTGAAGATAGATGCCTATGGAGATTCATGGAGAAATCTAGGTTGAGGAGGTGTAACTAGCCACCAAATCATTCCTAAAGACCAATTTCAAAGTGCCTCCATCTTCTACCTTCAACCCACTTGAAGATTTGAGGTTTGCATCCCATTTGCATTCCTTGTTGTTTTCATTTGAAATGTTGTAGGATTTCTAGGGTTTAGAGTCTTGCATCATTTCAAATCTATTAAATACATCTTATTCTAGCACAATAGAATAGGGTTTTGCTTTGTTTCAGGTTTTCCTAGTTCTAGACACACTTAGGGATGGGGTTTATGCAAATTTCCATTTCATTTCAAATTTGAATACCAACTAAGGTTTGACCAAGGCAAACCCCACATTAGAAATCCAAATACATTTTGTTTTGTAGGTTATTTTGTAGGTTTTGGACAAGATTTCTGCGGAGAAGCAGAACATAGACCTAAGGCACCTGATTCCACTTTCAGTTTACCAGAAAAGAAAAAAGGGACTAGGTCACCCATAATGGCTACCTAGTCCCATTGAGGCTTTTCGACACTGAAAGTTTGAGATTCGGGGACCCTTTTGGTAGAAATGACCTCTAGAGCATATTTATCAAAAAGCGACTAGGTCGCCCCATTGGGCGTAAGTGTCCCAGACAACTCAAAACTCTGATTTTCCATTTTTCCAATGACTTCCACAATCTCAGTTCTAGCCCTCTTCAGTCTCCAGGTGCACTTCTTTGTTCTGTTAGATTAGTTTACTCTTATTGCTTACATTTATATACATTACATCATGTGTTTTTCAATAACATAAGTTAGATTAGTTTAGGTTAATTAGTTGCATTCCCATAACATATTTCATTACATTTGCACACATCATCACACCCCTTTAGGTTTCCAATCCCTAAAACCCCTTTTAACTGAATCACAAAATAAGGTGCCTCTGGAGGTGAAAGAAAACCCTCTTCCTTCTTGGTGAAACCCTAGGATGTTGTAGAGGATCCAATCTTTTACCCCCACACAAAGCACCCCCTTCATATTTTGTGGTTCATTTTGGTGAACTTGCATTTCGACACATTAAATACTTTTGATTTTCATTGCATAGGCATCCTAGGAGCTCTTTATTTAGCATTGCATTGAATGTTGCATTGTGTAAACAAGCATCCTATTTTTTTTCATTTTGCATTAGTGCAAAAGCATCATAGGTTTCATTTATTTCCTTGCCTAATACGAAAATTTCACATATATATTATATCCCTGCATGTTAGTTTCCATAAAATTGTATTTTCCATCAGAAAACACCTTAAAAACTCAAAAAAAATCATACCAGGACTAAGTTGCCCACCTAAGCAACCTAGGCCCAATAGGAATTTTGCATTACTATTCTTTGAATCTGTTTTCTAGTTTCTGAAATCTTTGTTTCTTCTTGTTAATCCTAGGTTTCAATTCTGATTTTCTCTGTTATATGCTTATTCCTAGCTTAAAATGGCATTTTTAAGTAGTATTAAAGCATTACAAGTTTCCCTTTTTGCTTTAGTTCCTAATTATTTCAAAGGAGATTTTGTGAACCATACACTTGAAAACATAGATAACTCACATAATACAATGCACACACTTGTTCACTATAGACACATTATATCATCAAAATCTTTTAGTTGTGATGATTTTGATCAGTTAGATGAAGCTCTTCAAAGCTTCCTCTTACTCACTTCATCCACTAATATTGGTGATGATGTAGTTACAACTTCTCCTCCCTTGTTTTCCAAAGCCTTTAGTTGTGATGATATGGGTATGTTAGATGATGTCCTCCAAGACTTTATCTCTCCCACCTCATCTAGTATGGTTTGTTGTGATACCCCAACTACCACAAAATATGTCAATTTCATCCAACCCCAATTTTTTCTCTACCCACCTTGTCCTAAACCTCCAACCCTAGCCCAACCTGAGCTTACCCTTTACCCTCCTAAGAATGATACCATTTCTCACACTCATTATACCCATAATAACCCACATCACCAATGACCACCTCCCTCCACTTCCCTACCGTTACCCAACCCTATCTTACCCACAACACCTTGTTTCAACTCACAACTCAGGGAATATGATTTGGTTGAACAACTTAAAAAATATCTCGCCAAAATAGCCCTTTGGGATCTCCTTCAAAATTCCCCTAACTATCACCCCATGATTCAAACAACCTTACAACACATAGTGGTCCCTTCTGGTATGAACACTAATGGTGTGGCAACTCTCCTACATGACATGAATACATCCAATGTGGGTATTAATTTCTATCAACATGAGCTACCACCATTAGAATTATGCCGAAAAAATGAGGCCTTTATGATCATAGCTAAATATGATCGAATAGGTATCAAAAGAACCTTGGTTGATAATGGCTCTACCCGAAATGTGTGCAGTGTGAAGCTTCTCGATAGGTTACATGTGGACCGATCACAAATCCAATATGATTCCTTATCCATTAGAGGATTCAATAATTTTACCAAACAACCTCTTGGTGTCGTCACCTTACCTATTACCATCAAAATGGTTATGCTGCAGACTCCTATCTGTTAGAGTAATTGGGTATTTACTTTATTAATTAAACAATATTTGTTTAATTACATAAAGTTCCCTTTTACCTCTTTTCACTTAAGCTAACATTAGGTGCATGATAATTAATTACTTTATTAATTATTATTGTGCAAGCCTAGGGTTTTCCTTTTTAGGTTTTTCATCTATATGTAGTTGAAAACTATCTTTTGTATCTTAATTCATTTTACATTTTTGTGTGAATACATTGCTCCACATTCTTGAGCATTTTCTTTGTTGCTTCTCTTTGCTTCTCCCTGTAACACATTATTTGCTTGTAGAGGTCACTAGGCTCCTATGAAGTCGTATCTTCTCAACTCCAACATGGTATCAGAGCTTCAGATCTGCAGCTGCTTGTTCTTGTTTTGAGTTTTTTGCATTGGAAGCAGATCTAGGGTTCTAAGGTTTCTTCTTGTGGATTCAACATACTCCAAATTTTAGGTTCACTTTGGGTCCAAACGAACAATGCCATTGGATTTTTAGTGCCCAAAAACCCCTAAATCGATTGTCAAATTGTCGATTTTGGTTACAGTCAACCAAGGATGCAAAAAAAAAAATTAGGGTTTGGTTGTACGACCCCCGTAGCAAAAAAAAAAAATTTAAAAGAAAACCTAAGGTTTTATTATTTTATGCGCGGCCCATGCAAATTCTTGCGCCACCGCTCGGCCGCCTGGCGGCCACCGCCACCGCGCTCTGCCCATGCGTCGCCACGCGCCGCCCACGCACCGCCCAACTACTGCCGCGCCGACCGAGCTCGCCGACGACGGGCTTCACCGACTTCTATCAGCCCCTCCAGCCCCCGCAGGCTTCAAACCCCACCGCTAGGGTCATATGAGAAAACCAGGGGCCGCGCGCCCAGCACCCAGCCACGAGCCCCCTGGTCATCCATGTGGCCAGGGGCCGATTTTTTTAGCCCCTGAGGGCTGTGAGACATTTTTTTTCCCCTTTTGGAGCAGCTTGCACTAAATCGGGCGTAAAATGGGCATTTTTTCTTGAATTTTTGAAAACAAGATATCACTGGAAAGCTGGTTTTGGCACCGTTCCAGTGGTATTGGTAATTTTTCCTGATTTTGTAGTTTTATAGTCTTTTTTTCCAATCAAAGTCAGAACTTTTTTGTTCACTCCAAGGGGCGTATCTTTTGCGTCCGAACTCTGTTTTGTGCAAATGAATAGGCGTTCGAAAGGTATTACAGTGATCTTTCTAGATATAAAGTCTATTTTATCAGAATATTTACCAAGTATTTTTTATTCAGCTTTGTGTGTTCTTACACTTTTCTCAATTACTTGGTCATCTTGGCTCCTACATGGGCTTTGTTTGCATTGGATGGGTTATGTTGATATGCTTTATCATTGCTGAGATCATTAGTCTTTGAATTTTTTCATTTGAAGATTTATTATGGGTTTTTCTACTCACCCTTCAGTTGTTCTTCTGGAATGGGGTAATTATGAGTCATGGGCAAAGGGTATACTTCCACATTGTAGGTGGATTAATATTTTTCCTTATTTGTATGATCTCATACATGAACCAACAACTTTAGAGGGAAAATTAGCATGGGATATCATTAGAAATCACATAGTAGGACTTATATTATCTAGTGTTGATCATTACACTGTGTTGGCTATATCGGACATTGATTGTCCTCACCCACTTTGGACACATCTTTGGGGGATCTATGGATACCTAATTCTCTCTCCATTCCCAGAGGATCCTGCTTCAGATTGTCTCTTACCCATTGCTTGGAGAGAGAATACACCCTTTGATCATGATACTTTAGAGGAGCTTGAGTATTTAGACACCCTTACATGTTTTGATGGATCAGAGGTTTGTCTCACAGTTCCTACTCTTCAGATTGAGACTTCATCAGCATCTCTTGTTGTTCTTGATTCAGTGCAGCAAGGAATCATACATCTTCCAGACATAGCTACTTTGGACTCTTATGTTGCAGACATATCTTTCTTGTTTGTGGAGTCCTATATTGCAGATTTGGAGGATTATTTTGAGGACATTCATCTCCTCTACCTTGACAGTCAGGTTATCACTGTTCGCCCACCGTTATCCGTGCATTCAGAGGTTGCATTTTAGTATTCTCCACTTCAGTTTGGATTTGGCATTATTTGTTTCAGTTCAGACAGTGAGACTCTTTAGCATCCTATCATGGCACACATCTTGAGATAGATTGGTTCATCATTCTTCACAGGGTTTCTTCGATATCATCCTTTGGGTCCGTTTCTTCCCAAGGGGAGGAATATCATTTTTCGCTTCAGGATCTCCTTTTGGATTCTACATCAGGCATCTACCATTGTGACAGGAGTTTCTTCATTGTGGGGGGGCCTTCTTCTCTCTTTCTATCTCTCCTATGGAGACCATTGTACATGTACTTATATGATAGAAGTTGTCTATGGGGGGTATCATGTTATCCACCTCCTATCCTTCTTTCATTAGTGCATTGCTTTCCTTCCTTGCATTCTATTTTGGGGAGGATTTTTGTTCCCACTGGGTTTTCTCCTTTACCCCATTTCATTTAGTTTGCACTGATTTTGTACATGGGTACCTGATCTAGCCTTGTTGCCGGGACCCATTGCTTTTGCTTTCAAGTAGCTTCTTCTAGGTTTTAGCTTCTCCCTATGTCTATCTTAAGGGGGGGTGTTAGAGTAATTGGGTATTTACTTTATTAATTAAACAATATTTGTTTAATTACGTAAAGTTCCCTTTTACCTCTTTTCACTTAAGCTAACATTAGGTGCATAATAATTAATTACTTTATTAATTATTATTGTGCAAGCCTAGGGTTTTCCTTTTTAGGGTTTTCATCTACATGTAGTTGAAAACATTCTTGAGCATTTTCTTTGTTGCTTCTCTTTGCTTCTCTTTGTAACAGGTTATTTGCTTGCAGAGGTCACTGGGCTCCTATGAAGTTGTATCTTCTCAACTCCAACACTTCTCAACTCCAACACTATCCATGTCATGCCTTATGATCTTTCTTATAATCTCCTCTTGGGATGACCATGGATTCACAAGATGCAAGCGGTACCCTCAAACCTTCATCGCAAAATGAAATATGTCTATAATGATAAAGTTTATCAAATTGATGTATTGATCCTGAACCCGAGAGTTGTTTGCAACTTGAAATGCGCACCTCTATACCTCTTTATACCCTCATTCCTACCTCTAACATTTCTCCTTCTGAGAAATATCAACCCGAAGATAAAACCAAGTTTAATTTACTTGGTGATGATTGGGGCTCTTTAGAGTTTACTCCTTCCTTTATGGATGAGTGTAGTCTCACACACAAAGAGGAAACTCAAAATGATCAATCTATGGTCCTCTCCACCCAACAAGAGGAACACCCTTCCCCCATATCTACCTCACCTCTTTTGGATGAACATGCCACATATACAATTTTTTTTGATGAGATAGATTATCAACAACCCCCTAACTCACAAGAAATGGAGAAACTTTATGGACGTGGTTATGATCTTCTCAAGAAACTAGGTTACAAGGGTCAAGGGTGTGGAAAGCATGAAAAAGATATCCATGTCCCCATTGAACCTAATATGTATGGAACTAAAAAAGGTCTAGGTGTTTCCTTTTCTAAAGCTACACAATCCAATCAATGACCCTCTCTCAACATCAATACTATGTCATGCACATCAAGAACCACCCTTGCACTTAAACACCATGAATTTATTGATGTGGATGCACCCCTCTTCACCTATTTTCATGATGAGGATGATTTAAAACATCTCTTAGGTACTTTGGATAATCCTCGCTCCAAAAGGCATGCCTGTTGTGCTATGTTGAGTTTGGAGTCCACTGTTGGTGCTATTAATGAACCCCATCCTAGCTTGGAACCATATGATCCTGAAACTCCCAAATATAATGCACTCCCTTTAGGTGATACCCTTGATGTCCCCATGGATATTGATGATAAAGAAAAACTCATTTAAATTGGGAAGTGCTTAGATGATGAAGAACAAGAGGATCTTGCAACCTTGCTTCATACCTTTCTTGAACTATTTTCTTGGAAATATTTGGACATGCCAGGAATAGATCCTCAGATAGTCACCCATAACATTGTCCTCACTGAGAACACTAAACCTATTCGCCAAAATATTCGAACAATGAATCCCAAGGTTGCCTTGCATGTTAAAGGAGAACTCAAAAAAATCCTTGACGCAGGTTTTATTCGCTCCATTGATTATTCTCCTTGGATTTCAAACATTGTCACGGTGGCCAAACCCGATAATCGTGTTAGGATATGTACGGATTTTAGAGATCTGAATAAGGCCTCTTTAAAAGATGACTTTCCTCTTCCTAACATCAATATGATCGTGCATTCCACTACTGGACATGCTTTATTATCCTTTATGGATGGAATTTTTGGGTATAACCAAATCTTTATTAACCCACAAGATCAATAAAAGATGGATTTTACATCATCTTAGGGCATGTTTTGTTGGGTTATGATGCCTTGTGGTTTAAAGAATGTTGGTGCTACTTACCACCAAGCGATGACCTTAATATTCCATGATTATATTCAAAAAATCTTAGAAAAATATGTTGACAAAATTCTTGCCAAATCCTTAACCCACCAAGATAATGTGCATATCCTCCATCAAATATTTGATCGTGTGTGCAAATACAACATGCACCTAAATCCTAACAAGTGTCTTTGGAGTAGATAGTGGTAAAAGTTTAGGGTTTATCATATCTCACAGAGGCATTGAGGCGGATACAAAGAAAATTGATGCTATCATCAATATGCCACCTCCTCATAATATTTCCCAATTATGTACGTTACAAGGATGAATACAATCCATTCGTCATTTCATGATTTGCTTAGTTGATCATACATTACCCTTTACTCATCTTCTTAAAAAGGATGTTACCTTCGATTGGAATGAGGACTATAAACAAGCCTTTGAAAATTTGAAAGAGTACCTCATTACTCCCCCTATTTTACAACTCGCTATAGCCAATCAACCTTTCATCCTCTATATCGCTGCCTATGCTCATGCTCTCGCGACATTTTTGGCTTAAAAGGATTCCAACGGTAAAGAGAATCTTGTCTATTATATTAGTCGCACGCTCCTTGATTATGAGACTCGTTACTCTACCATTGAAAAACAATGTCTCGCTCTTGTATTTTCTACTAGTAAGTTGCGATATTACTTACTCAATGTTGAAGTACATGTGATGACAAGGTTTGACCCTTTATGCTATATTTTTACTAAAATAGATTTGTTAGGATGTCTTGCTAAATGGGTCATGTTATTAATTGAGTTTGACCTTAAATTTATTGCTCAAAGAGAAATCATAGTTGATGCTCCTTCCCCATTAGCATTACCCACCAATGATTCTTTCCTTGATGATAGTGTGTTTACTATAGACATTCCTATATGGGAGTTGTTCTTTGATGGATCCAAGTGTCGAACAGGCTATGGTGTTGGAGTTATTTTAATTCCACCTATTGGTCAGCCTATTCCCTTATCCTATCGTCTCAATTTCCTATGTACGAATAATACAACTGAGTATGAAGCTCTACTAGTTGGGTTACGCATTGCTCTTGTTTTAAAGGTTAAAAATATTAAGATCTATGGCGACTCACAATTAATCATTAAACAAATTAATAGTCTCTATCAAACTAAACATGCTAAAATCTCACAATATAAGGAGCTTGTTCTTAATCTATTAGACTAGTTTGAATCCTTTACCATTGATAACATCCCTCAAAAATATAATAGTCACATAGATGCAATGGCGAGTGCAACCTCTCTTATCTCTCCCATTGACCCTTCTGAAAAAATAGTCTTCACCATCCATCCCATCATGAATCCCTCCATCAACAATCAACCTGTTGATATCTATCCTACTTTTTTCGATAATCCGTGTGAATGGTACGATGCCATCTATAACTATTTAAAATATGGCACCATTCTTGAACCCACCACTAAAAATACCCGTCAATGCTTAAAAAAGTTAGCCACTAAGAATATCATCCTTCTAGACACATTGTAACGAAGATCCTTTGATGGAATCCTTCTACGATGCCTCAAGGATGCTGAAACCCATATCACTCTTGAACAAGCCCATTATGGTACTTGTGGAGGACGTTTTGGAGGAAAGATCTTGGTGCAAAAACTCTTGTGTATGGGATATTATTGGAAAAATATGGAAAAATATTGTTATGTGTATGTTAAGCGATGTCATCAATGGTAGGAACATAGTCATTTGATTCAAAAACCTGCTTCAAAACTTCATTCCCAAATACCTATCTGGCCATTCTTTGTGTGGGGTTTGGACCTAATTGGAAAAATCTCCCCGCCCTCTTCTGTTGGACATATGTTCATTATCACTGCTACTGATTATTTCACCAAATGGGTTGAAACTATTGCCCTTCACTCCACAACTGCTGAAGTGATATGTCGTTTCCTATTGGAACACATCATTGCTCGCTTTGGTCTCCCTTCCGCGTTAGTCTCAGATAATGGTACTCCATTTAAGAACAACGTGGTGTAGAAGTTCCTTGAGACCTTTCATATCCAACATCGCTTCTCCACACCTTACTACCCTCAGCCTAATGGTCAAGCCAAAAGTACTAATAAGATATTAGAGCAGATCCTTAGGAAGACTGTCAATCAAAACCAAAAAGATTGGCATACGCAATTGCAATATGCATTATGGGCGTATCGCACAAGTGTTCGTTCCTCCATGGAAAATAATCCTTTTAACCTTGTTTACGGTACTAAAGCTATTCTCCCTTTGGAGCTAGAAATTCCCACGTTACAAATTTCTCTCCAAAGTCTCATCGATAATGACACTTATGTAGGAAAAAATTTAGTGGCAAATATTCACCAATTGGCTAATAATAGAAATCAGGAGCTCCAAAAATGGTGAATAGTACAAGCTAAAATGAAGACTGAATCGCCAGGGTTTTACGAAAAAATAATTTTCTCTCGATTAATTCACCATGTAAACGATGCGTCATCAAAACTGATTCGCCAGTATTTTATACAGTAACTAAATTTTTTAATTATATGCACCAGTAATATTATATTCCTCCGATTAATTTTGGGGCAATATCGCCACTAATAATAAAATACTATTTAATTTTAGGAATATTTTCTTTTATCTATTGCCATAGATTAGTTTTTTAATCGAACGGTTGCAGGTTGATTCTAGGCCCTAATACACATGTGCCTTTTAAAAGGCTTGTTGAGGCCCGAAATTTATTTTGGGCCACATGATTAAATCTAATCGTGTGGCCCAAAACAAATTTCGGGCCTCAACAACCCTTTAGAAAGGCATATGTGTATTAGGGTATGGAATGAACTTGCAATCGTCCTTCGTTCTATCAGTGGGATGCCAGATAATGTTTCCCTGATGCACCATAGTTCCCCCAATATACTTTATTCATTCGATAATTCATGCCCATGGTTACTTTTGTTGACAACTTGACTCTATCGGTATATCGAGAGAGCACCTTGGGAGTCAACTCAATAGAGTATTGTTACATTGATACTAGGATGTGAGCCATTTTCATCGGCCATCGACGAGATTGTGATGGGGGTTTCACTGATGAAGCATTGATAGGCCGATGGTATTGAATTTTGTTAGGAATGGGGGAAGATCTTCCCCTCGACCCTGCCTGTATCGTGATAGGAGCGCACCGAGATTCACTAGAATTCGCCACTATGATTATTATTTTTACCAATTATTCATTAAGATTCACCAGGATTTTACAATATTTTTAATATTGTGCATAAGATTCGCCAGGAAAATTAATATATTTTTTCAAATAAAAGGAAAGATTCGCCAAGATTTTACACCTTCGCCAAGGGGGGGGTTTCTTAAAGTTATCCCTGCACTTATGTGGAACAACATCTACACCAACTTTAAATGCTTGATGAGCAATGCATCAATGCTCTTGAGCACCTTCAAGCTTACACTAAACAGTTGCAACGCAAATGCGATGTAAGTGTCACCCCTCAATCCTTTAACAAGGGTGATTTGGTTTTATATGAAATCCAACGTAATACCACCGCCGATTATGCCAACAAAGGTAAATTCAATCCTAATTGGCTTGGTCCCTATGTGATCTACTCCAATTATGGATATGGTGCCTATACCTTAATCGAGTGCGATGGTATACCCCTTCACGATCCCATTAATATCGCGCATTTGTGTCAGTATTATGTCTAATCCTCTCTTGAATGGTATGATGCATAAAGCAATGTTAATGACAACTATTGGATTTTATCCTATGGGATATCTCATTGCTTCGTTCTCAACACATCATCATGTTTGTGTCCCGAACACTAAAGCGATTGTTTAATTCATTTTTACAATTACTTTAGATTTCATACTATTCAACCTCTTTCCCCTTTTGTGTGCTATGTTCTTTATAATCATAAGTGCATAAAATATTAATCTTAAATTTTTTAATCTAACCATACATTCTAAATCTATTGTAATTGCATCACATACATTCTATTAAATCATGTTGCTATTAATTAAATACTAAACTATTTAATTAATCACATTGTCATTTAACACCCACACAATTAAATTACATCATTGAAAATACAAATGCATATATATATCAAAATACTTTTATACATATCATCATAATACACAGTGTGACTATGGATTGTGATTACCAGATCCCTCAAGATCTGGTACTCATGTTGTATCAGTAGTAGGGCGCCAGGAGACGATCGTGCATGATCATGATCGAGATCCATTGACTCTGAGTGCATACACTAATCCTCCCATCCGTGCAAGTGCTAATCGGTGTTCACCTACTATTTGTTCTCTATGTGCTCGCACTTGTGATAACTCTCTCTCCAATCTCTCCACCTCTGCTGGAGTCCATGATGGTTGTGTCTGTGGTGCAACTCTCACTCGGTGAACCTGCCTCCTCAGGCCCTCATAGGCTACCCATAATCTTGTGAAGGGTCTCAAGGCCTCTGCCTCATGCTCCACAATAGGTGGGGGCATGTAGTTAGTATCCATGTCCTCTTCATCGAAGGTCAATGGCACTATCTCTGTGGCTTCCTACTGCAGGAACTCTCGCCAACCCTTCATAGACCCTGAAACATAAAATAAAAGTCTCATCAATAACACATCATCATATACATATATATGCATTAAATCAAAAAAAAAATACATTAACCAACATTAAATTTCATTACCTATATCTTTGGTAGAGGGTGGAATGTCCACCTCATCCTTTGTAGGGGGCATGGATGATGTAATCACCTCCCCTCGATAGGGAGTGTTGGAACCTGCTGCTGCTCCTGTTTGAGATCTAGTCCTATGAACAGGTGAGAGATCTCCCTACTTGTCTCAATCCTTAGCTACGGTATCATTATCATCACTTAGAGGTGGCTCCTCTCCTCTCTCCTCATCCTCCTCATCTTGCTCCTCCTCCTCATCCTCTCCCTCTTGACCGTCATAGTCTGGGTCTGCATCCTCATCATAATCCTCATCGATAATATCTGTAAAAATGTTTGCAGCCTTGTATTGTGTCTCCTCGACCTCATCCTCTCTCTCCCTATCCTCTCCATCATCTGGTATCAATTGGGCCTCTCCTACTGGCTCATCAACAAGAAACACTGGATTTGGTCGTGAGGCTCTCCACCACTCCTCGTGGTCCCATGTGGCCCCGACATCATCTGCATCATCAACCGGTGGTTGTTCATGATCTGAATAGTCTGACTCACTCTCGATGACATCATCTCATGTGAATCGTGCTATGTCTCCTAGCCTCTGTGCAGTCTAGACAAACCTCCTGAATGATGCTCGTGCCTATGGCAACGTTTGTACCTCTCTGAACTGTCTCATGACCCGATCATAGTAGAATGGCCACACTATGTGATTGTGTCAACCTACCAGAAACCTGGTCATCTATAATCTCTTGAGTTGTCTGGTGTAATTAGGCCACTAAAGGACAAGATGGTATGGCCTCCATACGATATCCTCCTGATCTAGTCGGTCAAATCTTACTCTCCAAAAGTGAAGATCACCATATTTCCATAATCATCATAATGGATACTTGAATGCCTGCAGATAGATCACTACTATCAGAAATGGGAAGCCCACTGGTCATGCGCATGTGATGTGCTCTAAGCCCTATACCTTTAGAAGCATGTAGTGTACCATGTTGTCTAGCTCTTGAAAAAAGAACCGCACGAGGTCATAATACATATGTGCCAGAATGCATTGGCCCTAGGCATATACTATCTGATGCTCTGTCATGCCTCGTATCAGGTGTACCAGTTCACCCTCCAAATGTGCTGCTCACCCATCCAAAAATAGGACCAATGCTACTATGTGCATCATGATCCATCTCACCACGGGTGCTCATGAATATAGTAGCATCGATAGCTCTATCCATCCGACTACCCTATCATCATGAACAAGACCTTCTAAGCAGTATTGCATATTTGCCCATTGCTCCAAGAAGGATTGTCCCCTTTGTATCAGTACGTGCTCTCCCTAAATAGGAACTTAGAGATTGCGGTGGAAATCCTCCAGTGTAATCATCATCTCTCTTATGTGTAGGTGAAATGTGCAGGTATCTTCATTCCACCTCTCGCATAGCGCCATCAACAATGCATCATGATATGTCATCAGTGGAATAAGGTAGGCCCAGTAGATCCCCACTGCCTGTAGGTACTTCATCTCTATTGGTGATAGGGTTGGTGCCAAGTCTTTGAGGAAACTCAATTGTCTCTTGCCTAACTTCTGCCGAGACTGTGTTAGTACCTGTGCAAAATCTCACAATTTATTGTCTAAATCATCTAATTTCTTCAATTTCACTATAATTCATCAAGCAAGTGTGCTAATGTTGTTCTAGTGTGATTTTTCTATTTCCCTAGATACTTTAGAACCCTTTTGGGACACTTTGCAAAGAAATGAGACACTTTGCAAAGAAAAGGGACACTTTGCGAAGAAACGAGACACTTTACGAACAAAAGGGACACTTTGCAAACAAAATGGACACTTTGCAAAAAAATTCCAGGATCCTAATATACTCTAAATAAGCATTAAATTCATCCTATAATTAAAAAATCACAAAATAACAGGTTATAGAATCAACCAACCTCATACTGGCGGTTGTCGCTCGCCACCTGGTCGTGCAAAACATCCAATCTCCTTGGAGTAAAACCACGTGTGCTAGGCATGTTGTCACTCTCCAACACTGCAAAAGGTAAATGAGAAAGGTAAGTGAATGTTACTCTTTTGTCATTTTATTTTTTAACTCACTTTTACCCACATATGCACATTTGTACCTTTTCACTTTGTCTATCTTTTAGTGTGATTTTTCATTAAAATCAAAATTTTGGGTGCTAGTGAACTTTGTTTTTGATGTTGTTTGTTACGTCATAACCATGTCTCCACACCCTACATCATCACTCACCTATCGGTATGAGTCATAGTACTTGGAAATTCCCTCCGATATGCGTGCCCTTATTCGACGTGGTTAGATGGCTACCTTGATTCCACCTCAGTAAAGCAAGCGAAATCAAGGGGGGGCATACATCTACCCTCAAATTTTATCACTAGGGATTAGATAAGAGGATTTCTAGGACTTCTAATGAATTTGTGTTGAAGGATGTGGTTCCTAACATTGTGGTTTTGTAGATAACTACATTGGGGGCTTCATTCTCCCGCCTTTTAAATGAGTATCCTTTTATGAAAATGAAGGTTCATTGTTTGTTTTAGAGTCCTTTAGCTTACATATGCACATAGATTCATATGGACACTAAATTTGGGGGTAAATGTGTCACCAAAAAAATATATACCTTTGAAGAAAAGGACAATTTTGTGCCTGTTTTGGTCCCACTTTAAGTCCTATCTCACCAATTTTCACCCTAAAACAACATTTATAGGCCCCTAAGGTTGTTAATTTTGACTCAGAGGCCTGATACACCCAAGGGATCATTCAATCCCCAACAAAACACATCAAAACCATTTAAAAATTATAGTTCCCACTTAAAAATCCCTTAGTGTGACTAGGTTGCCCAAGTTGGTGACCTAGTCCTTTTTGTGGATTTTTCAAGTTTTAAGAGGGAAAATCAATAATTAATCAAAAATCCCCGATGGGTGTCGGCTTCTTAGGTCACAATTCCTGACAATTAGGTCATTTTGCTTATATATACTTGTTTTTAGGTCATTTTGTCTCTCTTTCTTGCTCATTTTTCATACTCAACTCCAAAATCAAGTGAAAAACACCCTCCTCAAGAAGATTCATCTCTCACACAACAAAAGTTGAAGCTTTGAGACAACAAAACTAGGTCTTTTTGCAGGTCTTGAAGCTCACTTCACATCCAATATCACACATGGACAAGGTTGAAGATAGATGCCTATGGATATTCATGGAGAAATCTAAGTTGAGGAGGTGCAACTAGCCACCAAATCATTCCTAAAGACCAATTTCAAAGTGCCTCCATCTTCTACCTTCAACCCACTTGAAGATTTGAGGTTTGCATCCCATTTGCATTCCTTTTTGTTTTCATTTGCAATGTTTTAGGATTTCTAGGGTTTAGAGTCTTGAATCATTTCAAATCTATTACATACATCTTATTCTAGCACAATAGAATAGGGTTTTCCTTTGTTTCAAGTTTTCCTAGTTCTAGACACACTTAGGGCTATGGTTTATGTAGATTTCCATTTCATTTCAAGTTTGAATAGCAACTAGGGGTTTGACCAAGGCAAACCCCACATTAGAAATCCAAATACATTTTATTTTGTAGGTTTTGGAAAGGAATCCTGCGGAGAAGCAGAACATAGACCTAAGGCACCTGAGTCCAATTTCAATTTACCAAAAAAGCAGAAAGGGACTAGGTTACCCATAATGGCGACCTAGTCTCATTGAGGCTTTTTGACACTGAAAGTTTGAGATTCGGGGACCCTTTTGGTAGAAATGGCCTCTAGAGTAGATTTACCAAAAATGGACTAGGTCTCCCCACTGGGCGTAAGTGTCCTAGACAACTCAAAACTTTGATTTTCTAGTTTTCCAGTGACTTCCACAATCTTAGTTCCAGCCCTCTTCAGTTTCTAGGTGCACTTCTCTATTCTGTTAGATTAGTTTACTCTTATTTCTTGCATTTCTATACATTACATCATATGTTTTTCAATAGCATAAGTTAGATTAGTTTAGGTTAATTTGTTTCATTGCCATAACATATTTCATTACATTTTCACACATCATCACCCCCCTTTAGGGTTCCAATCCCTAAAACCCCTTTTAACCAAATCGCAAAATAGGGTGTCTCTAGAGGTGAAAGAAAACCCTCTTCCTTTTAGGTTAAACCCTAGGATGTTGTAGAGGATCCACTCTCTTACCCCCACATAAAGCAAAGCCTTCATATTTTGTGGTTCATATGGATCTAAGCGTAGAATGAGCTCTGACATTGGTGTTATAATAATTCCTCCTGCAGGAAAGCCTATTCCCTTGTCGTATCGGTTAAATTTTTTATGCACAAACAACATTGCTAAGTATGAAACATTACTTGATGGGTTACATGCCACTTTAATAATGGGTACGAAAGATATTAAGATATTTGGTTATTCACAATTAGTGATCAAAAAAATAAATGGGGCATATCAAGCAAAACATGACAAATTATCAAAATACAAGGATCTCATAATGAATTTATTAGAGAAGTTTGAATCATTTACCATTGAAAATATCCCACCAAAAGATAATCGACATGCAGATGCAATGGCAAGTGCAACTTCTCTTATATCACCTCAAGAACCTTCAAAGGATTTTACATTTATTTTTCACCCAATCATGAAACCATCAATTAATGATAAAACAAAAGAAATATTAGCAACAACCATGGAAGACTCAAGTGAGTGGTACTATACAATATTTAACTAATTGAAAGATGGTACCTTTCTTGAGCCAATATCAAAGAACATTTAGGCTCGCTTATGAAAACTCACATCTAAGTACATAATTCTCACCGATGTGTTATATCAGAGATCATTCAATGGTATCTTACTTAGATTCCTTAACAAATCCAAAATCCCCACAATACTTGAACAAGCTCATGCAAGTGCTTGTGGTGGCCATTTTGGAGGAAAAACATTAGTTCAAAAACTTATCCACACTGGATACTATTGGAGACACATGAAACAAGATTATTTTGATTACGTAAGAAAATGCCACAAATGTCAAGAGTATAGCAATCTGATCCGCACTCCTACTTGTGAATTCTAAGCTCAAGTCTTGATATGGCCCTTTGTGGTTTAGAGATTATAGCAAAAATATCATCCCCCTCTTCCACTGGACATACATTCATAATAACCATGACATATTACTTTACAAAATGGGTGGAAGCCATTCCCCTTTGATCAACAACAACTGATGTGATATGTCGTTTCATATTGGAACACATTATTGCTCAATTTGGACTTCCTTCCGCATTAGTCTCTAATAATGGTACACCATTTAAAAATAATGATGTGAAGAAGTTCTTAGAAATGTTTAACATACAACATCGCTTCTCAACACCCTATTACCCACAATCTAATGGTCAACCTAAATCAACTAATAATACTATTGAACAAATTCTAAAGAAAACCATTAACACACATCATAAGGATTGGCACATACAATTACAATATGTGTTATGGGCCTATCGCACAAGTGTTAAATCATAGGAACTACACCTTATAGTATTGTCTATGGGAGCGAGGCAATAATGCCCTTAGAGTTAGAGATTCCTATATTAAGAATTGCTCTTCAAGGGCTTATTGATGACAAAAATTATAAGAAAAAATGATTGCACTAGCTTTAAATTCTCGATGAACAACACATCAATGCTCTTGAGAATGTTTTGGATTATTATAAAAGAAGACAACATATTTACAATGAAAACTTTATCCCTCGTGCATTCGACAAAGGTGACCTAGTCTTATCTGAAAATCAACGTAATGGTAATGCTGACCCAAATGAAAAAAGGAAGTTTAGTTCTAATTAGTTAGGACCTTACATAATCAATAAAAATTTCAAGTCTGGTGCATACATGCTAACTGAACTAGATGGCACACCTCTCAAAGAACCTATCAATGTTGCACATTTGTGTCGGTATTATGTTTAATCCCCTTGAATAGTATGAATGATAAAGTAGTGATGTTAGAGTTAGAGGATGATATTCTGTATACTCTCACATTGCTTCATTCTTGACAAACAGTTCTTTGTGTGTCTCAAACACTACAGTGATTATTTAATTCATTTTTAACTGATTAATTTAGGTTTCATACTATTCAATCTCATCTTGTGTGTTATGTTAGATTAGATCCTTATATGCATTTAATGTTTTTTAATTAGATCATAGGTGCATTTAATTTAGCATAACGTACTTAATCACAATGTTGCATCTAAGAGAAACTGTAATAATTTTTAATTAGATCACATGGGGCATGTTAAATCATGAAGACATTCATTAAATAATCTTACAAAGGTTATTTAATTAATCACATCATCATTACACAAATAATAAAACATCATATCCTTATATATATATATATATATATATCAAAGTTTTGTGTACATGTCATCAATATATACAATACTATTGAGGCCTATGACTACTAGATCCCTCAATATTTGGTGCTCACATCTATCTGGTAGCAGTCCGTTGGGAGATGGTGGAGTGTGATCGTGATCGTGATCCACTGAATGTACCAAGAGAAAAATCTATATCCCGTATCTATCAAAGGGCCTCCCAATGTGCTCCTGTTATCTGATCTCTCTCCACTTCTAGCCTGGATACCTCTACCTCTAGTCTCTTAAACTCTGTTGGGGTTCGAGATGATTGCACATTTGGGGTAGCATTGAATCAATGGATGCACCTCCTAAAACTCTCACACGCTTCCCATAGTATAACATATGGTTTGAATGACTTTGGGTCCTGATCCACAATGGGTGGGGGCACATAGTCTAAGTATGTGGCAGCCTCATCAACTGATGGGGGAACTATCTCTGTAGCCTCCTGTGGATAGAGATCCCAAAAATATCTCGTAGATCCTACAAGATAGAAACAATAAATAATCAGTACACATCATGATATATATATATAAAGCATAAGCATAAGCATAAAGTATAACAATAATTAAAATATCATTACCTATATATTTTACAGGCTGTGTGAAATCAACCTCATCTTGTGCAGGGGGCATGGAGGATGTGCTAGCCTCTCCATAACTGTAGGTACTAGTTCCTATTGTAGTTGTTGCTCATGATCTAGTCATATGAATGGGAGAGGGTTATCCCCACTCATGCCCTACTGGATCCTCATTTGCTGCCTCACCACCCTCGCTCATGGACCGCTCCTCCTCCTGGTCCTCCTCATCATCATCCTCATCTCCTTTATCCTGACCATCATAGTCAGGATCTACATCCTCATCGTAATCCTCATCTATGACATCTGTAAAATGTCTGCAGCCCTATAGCATGTCTCCTTGCCCCTTCCCTCTACATCATCTCCCTCATTTGGGAGTGGTGTTGCATCACCTATCGAATCCTCCATCAGAAACATGAGAGTTGGTCGTGATACTGTCCACCACTCCTCATAATCATCTGTGGCACCAACATCATCTGCATCGGAGATCAAAGGCATATCATGATCCGAGTACCCAGAGTCACTGTGGACAAGATTCTCTATAGTGAACCATACAAAATCACCAGGTCTTTGAGCACTCTACACTAATATCCTTAAGAAGGGTTATGCCCTATGTGATATCTTCATCTTTCCAAACTATCGCATGACCCGATTGTAGTAGAAAGAACACACTACGTAATCATGTCTGCCAATCAAAAATCTATCAAGTTGTAATCTCCTTATCTACAACGCATGATTTGGCCACTGAAGTACAAGCTGATAAGGTGTCCAAAGGATCTCATCCTCCTCTAGTTGGTCAAATTGCACCCTCCATAAGTGTAAATCACCATACTGCCAAAAATGTCATAGAGGATAGTTGAAGGTCCGAGGATACCCCAAGGCTATCAGACACGAGAAGCCAGTAGGTCTAGTACAAGTGATATGCTCAAGGCACCAAACCTATAGGAGTGTACAGTGTACTATATTGTCCACCTCTCAAAAGAAAAACCATCCAAGATCATAATATAAGTGTGCTAGGATACAACACCCCTAGGCATATACTGTCTGGTGCTCTGCCATACCTTGTATCAGGTGTACTAGTCCTCCCTCTAGGTGTGCTCCCCACCTATCAGGAATGAGTACTAGTGCCACTATCAACATCATTATCCATCTAACCAGTGGGGCTTGTGAGTATAGAATAATCACTAAATCTATCTGTTCCCTCACTCTCTCATCATGTACTGGTCCATCAAGGCAATAATGCATGTCATATTTCATCTCATGGAATGTCTTCTCCACTTGGAAGATTACTCTCTCACCTCGAATGGGAACTCAAAGTATGTGGTGCACGTCCTATAGCATGATCGTCATCTTTCCAATCAGTAGATGGAGTGTGCATGTATCAACATCCTAGCGTTCTGCTAGCACCATCAACATCACATCATGGTACCTCATGGGGGGCATGAGGTACACCCAATATAATCCTATAGTTTGTAACAACTTTGTGTCCTCCATTAAAAGAGTGGGGGCTAAATCTCTCAGAAGATTGATCTGCTTGCCACCCAGATGTTGATGCGAATGAGTGGGAACCTAGTAAAACAACAAAAATATGTCTTCTAAGTAGTCTAAACTCCCAAAATTTACATCAAAAATCTTAAAAGTCCACTAAAGTTGTTCTAGTGTGCTTCTCTAGAGGCCCTAGACACTTTAGACCCCTTTTGGGACACTTCACAAAGAAACAAGACACTTTAAAAAAAAGTGGGCCACTTCGTGAACAAAAGGGACACTTTGCGAAAAAAGGGGAAACTTTGCGAAATTTTCTTCCATGTTCCTAGATTAACTTAGAAATGTATAAAAATCATAAAATCATTGTGTAAGAACAAAGCAGAGGAAAAAAATTCAACTCATTTGATGGTAGTGCTCGACGTGGGCCACCTAGTCCCATAGCACGTCCAATCTTGCAGGCTTAAAATATCATCTGCTAGGCATCTTTCACTATTCTTCAATCACTTTCAACTTAAAACAAAGTAAATGATAAAGTAAGTCACAGTTTACTTCACTTTTTTCTCTTATGTAAGTTAAAATTAGGGTTTTTACTACATTAGGGTTAAAAAGTGCATTTCAATTGAATCAATATAGTGGGTGCTAGTGCAATCCATTTTCAACATCATTTATTGTGTTGGAATCATAGTTCCACTCCCGACATCATCATCCATCTATCATTATGTGGCATGGTACTTGGAAATTCCCTATGATATGACTTATCCTATTCGACATGGCTAGATTGCTACCTTGATTCCACATCTGTAAATAAAGCATAATTAAGGGGAGCATACATCTACCCTCGAATTTGATTTCTAAAAGAAGTTAGATAAGAGGATTTTTGGACAACTAACGAATTTGTGCTGCAGGATGCAGTTCCTAATGTTGTGGTTTTGCAGATAACTACACTGTGGGATTCATTCTCCCACATCATGAATGAGAATATATGAGTATCCTTTTATGAGATAAAGTGTACTATTTAGAGTCCTTTAGCTTACATATGTATGCAGAGTCATATGGGCGCTAAAGTGGGCGCTAAATGTGACCACCAAAATTGTAATCCCTTCTTGGAGATAGTATAATTCTTGGTCTAATTTGGACCTTTCTTGGGTACCCTTGCATTAATAATCCTTTAAATCATCATTTATAGGCCCCTAAGACCCATTATTTCAGATCTTGAGGCCCATTTCACTCAAAAATCCCATAAAATCATTCAAATCCCCAAAAAATCCAAAAACCCACCTTAAAAAGCTAAGGTGGGACTCATTCACCACCTTGGGCGAATGAGTCCCCTTAGGTGGGACCCATTCACCAAATGTGGCGAATGAGCCCCCTTAGGTGGGACCCATTCACCAAATGTGGTGAATGAGTCCCATTTGGGGTCTTTTTCAAATTTGAGCGAGAATTCCTCAATTTAATTCAAGTTTTCGATGAATGTCCACCTTTCAGATCTAAATAATAGTCAATTAGGTGTTGATGCCTATAAAAGCAAGCTTCTAGGTCATTTTATCAATCTTTAAGCACTTGAGCAAGTATTGAGCATCAAGAATCTTCAAGAAAAGCTTTCACAAGATCATTCTCATTCCAAAAGTAAGTAAAGTTGAAGCATTGGTGTAGCATCAAAGTGTTTTTGCAAGTCTTCAAGCTCACTTTCATTCAAGATCTAACATTGTCAAGGGTTGATCATGGTTGTCTATGGTGATTCATGATGGATTCTAGGTTGGGGAGATGCAACTAGCCATCAATCCAAGCCTAAAGACTTGTCTCCTAGGTGATTCCATCCTCCATTATCACTCTACACTCAACCTAAGGAAGGTGTATGCATCATTAGGGCTCATTTGGGGTGATTAGAGATCATCACAAGTGAGTCATGTTCATCTCTATATTTCCATTCTTGCATCATATTCTTACACATTAGAATACGATTGCATAGTTTTTCATATTTCTTAGTCTTAGACACACTTAAGGCTAGGGTTTTCATGCACATTTTATCATTTCTATCAAGGTTTAATTACCAAACTAGGGGTTTGACCAAGGAAAACCCCCATTAGAAAATCAAGTTGAATTCTATTTTGTAGGTGTTTTCTATAGATTCAGATCCGAAACTCAAATTAGAAGGAAAGGGCAGGTATTGAAGTGCAAATCAGGACTTTCAATTCTCGAAAAAGATGAACGGGATTGATTCACCAAGAGTGGTGAATGAGTCCCACTGTAGCCGTTTGTCATATCAGTTCACAAATTCTGACACCCTTTTCCCGAAATAGACTCTCGTACAGAAACCCGGATCTGGGAATGATTCACCCAGGTTGGCGAATGAGTCCAGTTGGTCAAAAAGTCAAAATTTCTAGAATTTCATAGCTACTTCTAGTCACTACAAGGTTTCCATGTGCACACCATTCACACTCTTGCTTTTCTGTTATATTTTGTTCACATTTTTAGGGAATTTTCTAGTTCATTGCATTAAATTAGGGTTTTGTTGTACAACTTGCATTGCATTGTCTTTTCCAAGTCTAAACTTGGTAGTGAACCCCTCATTAAATATCACTCAGCCCCATAGGATAGCCCCATTGCAAGATTTCAATCTCCTTGCATTTAAATCTCTAGGGTTATCCTTGAGTGGAGTCTCCTTGGTAATTGGGTGCGAATACATATCATTTACCCTCCATCACATTTTTGGAGGTTCCATATTGTAATGGTACATGTGTATAGGATAAAACTTGGATGGAGGTGCTATAACATAGAAGGGATAAAGAGAAAAGACCATTAGGGGATAATGGAACATATGGTGAAATAATAGAGGGTACAATGGGATGAGAGTTGAATGCGATAATATTGGAACATAGAATGGACTAGTAGAGATTAGTAGGATGCTCCAAGAGTGGATCATAGAATGTAGGGTGAACTATTAGAGGTTAATGGGATGGGATTAGTAGGGAATAAAGGAACATAGGGTGAATCAAGGGAAGATAATGGGACAAGACGAAGAGGGGATACATACAGTGAAATACAAGAGGGTAATGGGATGGGAATGGAACATAGGATGGACTAGAATAGATTAATGGGATGGGCTAGGATGGGATAAAAAATATAGCATGAACTATTAGAGGTTAATGGGAGGGGATTAGGAGGGAATAAATGAACATAGGGTGAATTAGGGGAAGATAATGGGACAAGACCAAGAGGGGATAATGGAACATACGGTGAAATAAGAGAGGGTAATGGGATGAGAATAGAAGGGGTTAATGGAACATAGGATGGACTAGTATATATTGATGGTATGGGCTAGGATGGGATAAAAAAATATAGGGTGAACAATTAGAGGTTAATGTGATGGGATTTGTAGGGAATAATGGAACATAGGGTGAATTAGGAGGTGTCTAGGGTTTGACTATAGTACATGAAGTGGGAACTTGACTAGTGTGTAGTAATAACAAAGAAGAGTTATAGGATGAAAAGTGGATAAAGATGGTATAGCATAGAATGGGTAAAGGAACATAGGGTGGAACATAGGGGATGATGGAACATAGGGTGAAATAATAAAGGGTGCAATAAGATGGGAGTAGAAGGGAATAATGAAACATAGGATGGACTAGTAGATATTAGTGGGATGGGCTAGGAGGGGATCATGGAAAATAGGGTGAACTATTAAATGTTCATGGGATGGGATTAGAAAGGAATAAAGGAACAAAAAGTGAATTAGGAGAAGATAATGTGACACGATCAAGAGGGGATGATGTAACATAGAATGGAATAGTAGATATTAATTTGATGAGCTAGGATGGGATAATAAAACAAAGGTGAACTATACTAGAGGTTAATGGGAAGTAATTAGGAGGGAATATTAGACCATAAAGCGAATTAGGTGGTGTCTAAAGTTTGAATATAGGACATGGAGTGGGAACTTGAGGTGTGTAGTAATAATGTATAAGAGATTTGGTCAATAATGAGAAAAAGGAACTTAGGTTTCTTGTAATGATATGTGTATAAGATGAATTATGGAGGAAGGTGGTATAATATATAACATGTTAAAGATTGTGATATGTGATATAAAATGGTTAAAATATGCATGATGAAAGGAATGGAAGAATGAGATGGATGTTGAATGGTAAATATAATTAGGATATCACAAGACCAACCAATTTTTGTGTTTCTCATCAAGTTTTTAGATTTGTATACGTAAAATTATGAAACTAGCTAACATTATTTTACAACACCATTAATGAATAAAGGTTACCTGAGTGAAAGTTGTTTGAGGACATGAATTGCGAGGTGTGGAGCTCGAAGGTCCACCAAGAAACTGTTTGACATCCAAAGCATGTTATGAGATAAACATTCAAATATAACATTCAACTGTTCAAATGCAATAATAATACCTTTAATACTATTTGAATACCTATGGACTCAACGTCAAGAAAAAATAAGGGTCTACAGGAATGGAGCAGTCTCATTAACACTTCAAACCTAAAATTTCATCATATTGATTCTACTAATTTAGTTATTCTTCAATTTCAAAATATAATTTAATAAAAAAAATTAAATGAACTTGCTAAATTTTACCTAAGTATCAATGTTGTATGTATTATTCAGCAATTCATCTGTCATAACCATCGCCTCTACAACTGATGTAGGTTATGTAGCTGCATCCCGAGCACTTTCATAATAGTACATGCAAACAACACCGCAAGAACCACAATGGTGGGGTGGAGCTTGGGGCCTACATGTCTCCTCCACATCATGCTCTACTAGAGGCCTCACACACTATATAATGGTCTGAGTGAGCAAGCTAATTGACTCCAACGTGTCCACCTCTACACCGCCCTTAACAATGGAAGGAACAATGACATGCTCCACCATGGGTTTGGATAAGGTTCTCGGTGCCAACTGTGGATTACATCGTACACCAAGTCTATCATGTGTGGAGCCCCCACCTCTACCCTGAAAGTCTAAGATGTCAAAATAATTTGGCATCATATTGAGGACAAATGCATAATAAAGTTTCCTCAAAAAGTATTGTGGTACCTCATGGTTATTGCATGGAGGTTGGTCAAATACCATCCACCACCGCTCCCAAAATTTATTTTTAATTAATTCATGGTGGCATCAATGGATGGAGAACCTCCTACATACATGAGACAAAGGTGTGTTGGTTCTCAGGTCTATAAATAGGACACACAAGTCACCTTTGCCAGTTTTTTGTTTTTTCACATCTACATATGACAAACCACTAGCATAAAATTGTCTCAACTCATGCCTCTTATTTGACCAAAAAATTATTTTCTCACTCATTTCTCCTACATGAGATACAATTGACTTCAACGACTCAGAAATCACTCTCCTATAAGGGTGGGTTTCGGCATGCTTGGTTAATCTTCCAAATAATTGTTCAATGTCTCTTTTATTGTTTTCAATTTGATTTAGGGTATTTTATTGTGTTCCTTGAGGATGCCTATGAAATGATGGAGGGGTTTCAGGTTATTCTTGTATAGGAGGCTCTCTGTGAGGGGGTGATTGTGAATTCTCAATGTTTGGAGGTGAAGATTCATTCCATGAGAATTAGAACAAAGATTTATTAAAAAACCTATTTCAATCTACATTCAAAATCAATTTGAAATAAAAAAAATAAAAATGCATACCTCTTTGCAATATTTGACCTCTTTAACATGTTGGTGGCATCCTCGTGAAGAATTGCAAGCTAAGAGTGCAAAAAATGGAAGAGATTTGGTGAGTGCAAGTTGCAGAGCTGAAAACCTCCAAGCCAAGCTGTGGGTTGAACATAAAATCAAGTTAAGAATGCATTTTTTGTTTTAATAGTATTTTTCTATTTTGCGCGCACCAAATTTATCATGCACCAAATTTGGCGTGCACCAAGCCAAATTTGGCATGTGCCAAATGCTCTTTTTTGGCATTTTTTTGTGTTTTTCTAAAATTTGGCATCAAAATTGTGTCACAGATCCATGCACTTACCCAGATGTGTATACATAAAGTCTATCTACATCAAAATATAGCTACACCAACATATCTATACAAGAATTACTCCATCTTGAGCTCCCTTGATCCTCTCAATTGTGAGGAGGCGAAGCAGGTTGTTGCCCCATCAATGGCTATTGATGGTGACCCTCTCCCTTTGAATGTCCCTAAGAAGGTCTACCTATAGACCTGCCATTTGATCTACTTAGACCCATAACACTCATATAAGAAAATTTAGGTTGTCACATGTGAATGGGCACTGCCATGTCATATAAATTCCTGTAGTATGTGGACTCGTGCTTTGTAATGATTGAATGACCTTGATATGTTGAGTCAAGATAATGGTATGTCCTGAGCTTGTGCAAGAGACTCTAACTATTATCACTGTGCCCTCTCCTAATCATGCTCTGCGGTAATCTGTGCTAGTTGAATCTCCAATTGTTGCCATTGAGTAGTCTCTACATCTAGTTTTGTATTGACTTGATCTTGCTCTGTCCTGAGTTGATCCCTCTCTATCTTAGTTTGAGAAAGTTTTCCAGAGAGACCATCCCACTCTTTTCTAAAACCATCACACTCATGGCACACTTGATCCCGCTCTTGTAAGGCAACCCTCACCCTCTAATCATTGAAACCTCCAATTATAGCGGTTACCTACTACTATTGATGACCTTAGGACCCTGTACTAATGGTGGACCCTATGGTCCCTATCTTGGTCCTTCTCCCATATCCTCTTCTACTGGAACCTCTTCCTCTTCTCGCTATCTCTATCGATGTTGTCTACTAGACTCCTTTCTATGTAACCTACTGCCTACACTACCCTCAATCGGTTTTATAAACCAAAAAGGCATATGCATCACAAACCAAACATCATAAGTTGTTGTAGTCCCCATATCAACTACATGATTTTCATATTCCCATGATACTTGAGCTAAATGATCAAAATCCATGATAGTTGTCTATGTTGAGGCAATGGGCCCCCACTCTGGGATCTCTCTAAAGTTTTGGACAAACATGAAATGATAATCATCTATTGGAGAATCCTACTACTCCCTAAACTATTGCCTAACCTTGTTAGGTATGTATCTCTCCATTATGTGTGGTGTTCGACCAAGCAACCATTGAGTCTACCTATAGTATGGGAGATGTTCACCATCATCCTCCTAGGCCTCCACCTGAACCCATGGCATCCATATAAAATCTATCATATCGCTAATCACATGCCTCTAGTGAGATAACTCGCACATGTGATGTTGTTTTAGCATGCCCTCATATATATAGGTGAAAGGCTCTTTGGCCTCTTGATGTAGATCTCCAATCCATCTGAGCATTGCAATGTGCTCCCATGCCCCGATGTGCAAAAGCATGACACCTGTAGACAAGATGGTAGCTCCTCTATATACTACCTAATGCATATCATGGTATAAGTGTGCTAAAATGTAGGGCCCCAAGAAAAAATGCATCCATCCTCTAGGACCATCCCCCATCCAGGACTGAATTGTTGAGATTGTCGATCTGACATCAATGGCCCATAGATGAGTCCATTAATCCCTATGGTAACATCATTGACTGTGCTGACATAATATCAAAGGTCAACATGTCCCTCCTCAAGCTCGATCTCATCATCCATCAAGACTCACTCAAGAGCCTCAAAGCCTTGATATACATCATAAACAACATGCTCACCATGGATAAGAACCTTGAGAATCTACTAGACGTCCTCAAGGGTGATGGTCGCCTCTCCTATGAGAAGGTGAAAATATGAGGTCTCTGAATGCAACCTCTTTACCAAAGTTGTCATAAGGGATAGATGCACCCAAATCTTTGGCATGTACAGGACGTAGTACAAATTGATCGCATGTAGAAACTCGATCTCCATAGCAGAAAAAACTAGTCATTTGCTCAAGGACTCATGGCCTTCGGTCTTGAGAAATGAGAGGGTCTAAGATAGTATACAAGCATAATGCTCACAACGTCAATTTTCTCAAAATTTGCAAATTATAAGTCTAAGTGCTTAAAGAAAAAAATGAGCCTTTTTAACAAAGACATCGAGCGTAGTGCTAGTCAAAGGCATCACATTTCAACAAAGGCATCATATTGTTCCTAAAATAAAATAAAATAAAAATGTGTCACACTTTTACAAAAGGCATCACACCTTGAAAGTCATAAGCATTGCACTTTTACAAAGATGTCACATTTTTTTCAAAACCCAATGCATTTGCAGAAACCTGACACTTTTGACAAAAGTGTTGTTTTGGGTTACAAAGGCACACTATCTGGTTACAAAAGCATCACAAAAACTATGACACCTTTGTTTGCCTATGTTCTAGCCTACCTTTAGTTATCTTGAAATGTATGGAAGTGAAAATTAACTTAATATGTATCGGGGCACTTGTTCTCGTTGGCCTCTGGAACTAACAAAATCGATCCATGTAATGTAGGGCTTGAACTGCAGGTGCCATAGTGATAGGGTCTCTACAGGGTCTCTAAGGCTGAAATATCAATGGGATCTCAAATCTCTCAAAGCAAAGTGTGCAAATGAGGCTGAAATTCACCCAAATGAACATATATGCCTAGAAAACCTTAGGGTTTGACCTTGCAGCTCATTTTTCCAACTTGGTTATCAATCCTAATCAATATCTGAGCTTCCTAAGACTTATTTTCTCATCCTCTTTTCAACTGAACTAGTCTCGTAACCTTGTCGTGATCTTGACCTGGAAAATAATTTTTCTGACTGATCTCTCGAAGGGGCAACGCACCATCATTCCTTCATCCATTGGGGCATAGTGGGGCATTAGGTAAAATTGGGTGAATTTCTTAAAAAAATTGAGTAGTATCTATCATTGAGTCCTCCATACATCATGATATTTTATTTTGGTTTCTCTTGAGAAGAGTTTTGTCCGACTGGATTTTTTCCTTTTCTCTATTTGTGAGAGATTGCATTGATTGCATTTGCATTGTAAATGGGTGCCTAACATGGCCTCGTAGCCAAGACACATCTTCATCTTCATCTTTGCATAGTTTGCATAATAATCTTTTGCCTAAGTTGCACTTAAGGAGGGGTGTTGGTGTGAATATATGGCTTATACCTAGATAATTCACTTACTAGGGACTTAGGGGACATATTCACATGTTAAGTTTACTTAGGATATAAGATTCCTTTTAGAAGTCTTAGTTGGATTTTCTAGAACTTATCTTATCTAGCTTGTAATGCTTGATTCCTAGGTAGTTATGAGTTAGTTGTCACATGTTATAGGATTATGACACTTGTCACAATCTTGTCTAATCCTATGTATCACCTTTTCTTTATAAGCAAGGCATATCATGTACATTTGCATATTCATCCAATATTCAACAACATTAAATCTTGCATTGTTAAAGCAAGTATTCTTGCCATTTTCCCTCTTGTGAAGATATTTTGGTCTAGCAACTGTTCCCGGGGGTTTTGAGGAGTCAGATTTAACTTCTACATGGTATCAAAGCTCTAGTGTTGAAGATTCCTTCCCAAATATGAGGGTTTCATGTTGGATTGAAGATTTTGATGAGTGCACATTGGGGTTTCAAGGACCTCACAATTGAATCCAGGGTATCAAAGAAAGTTAGGTTTGCCTTTGTTTTCATCAAATTTGGTTATGTTTTCCCATATCTATGAGGGTTTGAAAAGTGTGAAGAGTAGCTGATCCAGGAGGTCACTAATTTTTCAAAGCACTTTGGGCCCAAATTGACATCACCATTGCATTCAGGAGGTCGATCAGATGAATTTTGACTATAAATTCATCCATTTTTGGTAAAGTTGTTTCTGAGGATTTTTTTTACTTGGGTAGGCCATATGACACCCCCCCCCCAGGTCATCATATCATTTTCACAAAAAAAAATATCAAAAAAATAATTCTACGATTTATATAATTTCGAGCAAACTTATTGTTATTGAGCTTATATTAAAAAAAAGGTGGGCTAAAGTTTTTTAAAAATTTGGGAAATATTTTTTTAATTTAGTTGATAGATTTTTTTTGGCATATTCTTCCGTGACATATACTCTAGATTCCCTATAGAGTACAGTCTGGTCGTCAAATATCCACCATCAAATTGGCCTGTCAAATCATGTCTAATACGAAGGTTTATTCCTTAGGTTTCAATTATTATAAACTTTGCTTAAAAGTTTAAAAAGATTGACTGTTGGCTTTTGTATATAAAGCACTTAGCGCTTGGTCTGCACAAAAGGGGCTAAAGCCCTGGGTGGCACAATGCCAACCCGCTTCCACCTCTCCACCTGATCGCCACCAATGGTAGTGGTTGTGGCCTTTTTTATTTTTCACCCATCTTTGCTTTTAATCACATGGGTGACCTCGTGTTTAGACCTTAGGGCCTAAAACTTGTACCAATTTAGCCTCTATTGTACCAGATTTGCTCCTTTGTGTGGACACATAGGCTGCTTTTTTTCAAATTGCCATAACTTGTTGATCTAGATAGCAAAAAATTTCAAGCGAAATATCACTGAAAAGATGGCGATCTGAATTTTTCAGTGGTGTAGGTGTTTTGCAGATATTTTGTAGTTTTGTGCTATTTTTTGTTGATTGAAGTTAGATTTTATATTTTGGTTCCCAAGCTCATAACTTTTTTCCATGATTTCTAATTTTCATGATTCTTACAACGACGAAAAGGTATTGAGGAGATCTATCTAGTCATTCATGTGTATTTTCCTATTTATAATCCAAGTATATTTTGATTTTAGTTTTTCACGGTGGGTATACTAGAGTCCATACAATATTAGGTCTTTGAAACAATGCAACATGTACATTTCTTCAATGAGGGGGAAAATGTAGACATCTAAAAATGTCCTAAGCATATCACACATCTCGATTTCACTTACTAACACCATTTTCCTTATTATCATCTAATTTCCTCCATTTAATTAAATAATATTCAATTATTTGATTAAATTCATTTTATTCTCCTATTAATTGAATAATTAAGATTATTTTATTAATTCTTCATTTTCATGTTAATAATCCCACTTGATTAATAATTCCCAATTATTTAATTAAAAATCTTAATTCCTTTCATCCTCACAATTAAAATTTAATTGGCTATTTTTCCTCCAACCCTCCAACTTACATAAAGAATATTCTTTGTTCAAAAAGGAGAATATTCCCAATTCAAATTGAAATCCTTTCTTCCCTCCAATTCAAAATATCTTCAACCTCTTTTCCATGAAATTAGGGATATTTTGGGCTCTCATGAATTCTCAACCATTGATCCTCCTTGATCTTCTCTCATCTCCTTGATCTCCTCTCATCCATTGATCCTTACATCGAATCTCCATCGTTGATCAAAATTCCTAAAATCTATAAAAGAAGTCTTTCAAACATGAAAATCTATTCACAATCGTCATAAGAATATACACTCTCTAGAATTCTTGAGCCAATATTGAGCATTTTGGAACAACTATTTTGTGAACCACACCTCTCATCAAGCTTTTGCAATAATGAATTATGCACAATCTGAGTAATCCACATCACAAATTTGTATCAATACACAACGGGATTGAAGGTTTGCATTCCCTTTTGGTTTAATTGCTTTGAATTTATGTTCATTTCTTTAGATTAAATCATTTTAAGATTTTTAAATTAATTTCATTGAGTATGGGTTTGTATGATCTCAATTTTATGAGTTCTTAGTGTTTTTAAACTCTAATTACTTCAATTATTCTTTCATTCATGCTTTCATATTTCCCCTACGACACAAAACAATTATTCATTATTCTAAACTTTTTCTTATACTAAATGCTCAATTGATCAACAATGGGGGTAGACCATTGAATAACTTATGGAAGGTTCATGAATTTGACCATGAAATAATGAAGATTTGTATTGTAAAGGGGAAAATACACTTGCACTATTAGTTGGGGTGATTTCTACAAAGAATGTAAGCCTTGATCACATTCTAAAATATCAAATAAATAGCAAAGTGAAGATTATGGATTTAACATAGGCACTTGGTAAACCAAGGGAAATTTTGTAGTCAATTTTTAGTTTTTGTGTACTACCAATAAGGTAGTGACATGTAGTGAGAGGTGCTTCAAGGAATGGTTCTAGTGGTGGACTAAGGTGGCTAATAGGTCAAACATATAGGGTGAAAGGGAATATGTAAGAAAGAAATAAAATAACTTAGGAAATATAACATATTTAATATACATGATTTAATTTATGGACCATCAAGCTATGAAAAATCACCAATGAGTTAGAAAAATATGCAAGACCTTTGGTAGGTGACCAATATTGATTTGAGTGCTAACACTGTAATATGAATTTTCTTATGGAAAGGGTAAATGTAGAGACACTAGGGTTCTAATAATAGAAAGAATATATGCAAACAACCATGGAAGGAGTTTTCAATAATAAATATAAACATAAATATATATATATGTAGGTGAAAGCATGAAGTTGAGTCCACTTAAGGTGGAAGTTTCGACTTTAGAAAAACTTCAAATCAAGAAAAATGAAATGGGATCTCATTATTTAGCAAACGGGATCCCATTTCACTTCGGGGCCCTGAGCCAAAAAGAGGATTGCTTTTATGAAAAAGGAATCCGTTTTAGAATAGGATCCTGTTTCTACAAAACGGGATCCCTTTTTTTAAAATTTGAATTTTTAGTCAAGTTTTTACTTTGTTTTTCGGTTCGGGAAAAGTCTTGGGGACCCGAACCCGAGATTTGGACTTGGTTTGACTTGCTACTTGAAGGTCATTGAATGTCACAAGAAAAGAGTGACTTTGGACATATGTTTGAAGACCCTTTTTGCATAATTTTTTGAAAAAATTAAAACCCATTAATAATGAGACTGTGTAGATTCCAGATATGTAATTTTTTAAAAATTAGATTATTTTTTCTATTTTTTCAAAAAAAATTTTATCAAACTGGTCCATAAACTTAAAATATCAAGATTTTTTTATTATTATAATCACTTTTATTAAAATATTTTTTTGAAAAATGAATTATACGAAATCATTCTTTAGATAATTCTTTTTTATTTGAAAAAAAATCAAAAAATGATAAGTTTAGGTCATCTTATGCATGATGTACATTACGATTTTTCAAAATAGCAAATATGGCCAATAAAAATTAACAAAAAAATATCTTGAGCATTCTTCAGTGTGTTACAAATATTTTCCCAAAAGGATTTAGAAAAATATAGTTATTTAGGTCAAAATATGGATGACGTACATGTGCATATATGGTAAAAAAAGTGACTTTTAAATAGCGGTTTTTAGAAATGCCTATTGAAAATCAATTTGTATCATTTGGGTATGAAAATAAATTACATATTTGGAAGCTAGACTCTGAGTACTATATTTTATGATTAGTGACTTTTTTTAAGATTCCATCTCTAAGTGCTTCAAATTTTAAGGTAAAATATGACAAATTCTAAAAAATCTAGGAAAAAACTTCCACATTTTGGCTAAAAAGTGGACTCAACTTCTTGAAAACACCCATATCAAGACATATGGAAGAATCCAAATCATAAGGATATTCCATAAAGGCCATGGGAACACATGTGATGCAATCCTAAGAGAAATATTATAAACATAATCCCATAAGATGACTTCACCAAAGCACATACACTTATAACTTAAGCACTTCTAGAATAAAGACAACACAATGGCCACTAAGATGTGTATGAGAACAAGGATAAGCCAAAATATAAATATTAAAAAATCCATCACAAAGAAAAATTGTAAAAATAAATTGTAAACTAAGAGTGCAATCTATAATAGCATATGACACCCAAAGGATCATGCTTGAAACTGAAGCAAAAATTAGGGTGTACACATAACAATAACACACACATTTATCTCAAAGATAGATCTATAAGTTGGGCCAACACAAAATTATATAGAATAATTTACATTTCCTCGTCAAACCACTACCACTTTTCACCCATGAGATACCTCCTTACTAGCTCAATCTCACTAATTTATACATTGAGAACTTGAAAGACAATGATGCATCATTATTTCTTAAGCACTATAACACCCTCTTTAGTGTGTTCCAAATGTGTGCATGAAAGTCATGACAAGGTAAATGAAATTGCAATAAAATCAAACAACATATGATCAAACAAAAAAATCAAGATTAAGTGTAGAAAGTCAAACAAACATACAATTGAATGAACTCAAGATTTTGACAACATAATGACTTTCAATTTCAAAATGAGAGTGATATGATAAAATGGATAAGTGTTGGATATATATGATAGAGGTGAAAATGGATGAAGAGCTAGGATTAAAAGATGAAGATCAAAGGTGGAGGATGATTTGGTCCTCTCACCTCATGTGATAGTACCAAGTGGCACCATGAGGTGAGTTGAGCAGATGGTACTTTGGAGTGTGGAAGGAGATCTTTCCATAAAGGAAAGGTTTGTCCTCCATTCCAAAGGGGATTATGTGAGGGGAATAAAGAAATTAAAAATTCATTGAGTATAATTTGAGGGGACAAGACCCATGTGTATGATTTGATGGGGAGGGTTGACCTCACTTAATTAAGGATTAAGTGTGTGCAAATGATTCTAGGGGTAGAGTAGGATTACATTAGGGAGGATAATAAAAAGTGATGGAGAATGGGACATGTGAGGGGGAAAATTAAATAATTTCTATTTATTTAATTTATGAGAGAAGGGTTACGGTAGGATGACCATAGATAAATAATTAAATTTAATTAGTCAACTTAAGATTTAGGGGTTAAGGGATTAAATTGAATGAATATTAAGATAGTGAATATTAGTTAAATAATAAGAATATTATTTAATTAATATAAAAGATAATAAATTGGATGAATTAAGGATAAATTGACCAAATGTAAATGGTCAATTTTAGTTGTCTACATTTTTCCCCTCTTTGAGATGGTGTTACAAAGTAGCATCATTTCAAAGAAGGTTAAAATATAGCACCTAGAATAATATGGTTAAATTTGGGAAGATCTCCTAGTCATTCAAAGGAGTGACTAGGAAGAAATATGATGGGAGTGGACATGAGGATTATGGATGCCCCCTGGAGAGGGCATGCAAGTTTGGGATGAGTTTTCTCTCAAAATGGATGAGATGGTGCAAGATAAAAGAGAGATGATGTAAGATAATAAATAGAAGGGAGGATGGGAAGAGGAAGAGATAATGGAAGGAGGAGGAGACAAGAAAGAAAGCGTGCACAAAAGGATTCAAGGATAAATATGACATGTTGCCCCAGAGAAAAATGAAAAGCCAAGATTGTTTGATGATGGATAAAGTGTTGTTGATGTGGGAACAATCTATCTTGAAATAACACAAGGATTTTCCAGCATATTTCATCCCTTAGTTGATCTTTCTATCAACCTTGTCACATTCTACTTAGAGTCCTACCAAGCCCCTTGTTAAAAAATCACACCTATAATAATAATTTTAAAACATTCCCCTATTTTTTGATAAAATCTTGACAAATCTAAGTTAAGTGCATTAATATTCATGAAAAATATTTCCCTTTTTTTTAAATATTAACTATTTCATTGAATTTATGCACGTCACAAGACTTTTTAATAAATTTTCAATGAATCCTAGTGAATAATAGCTAATAAAATCAATTATCATTGTAGAGTCCTTTAAAAAAATTAATAGTTGGTCAATATAGTCCCCCACATATTATTTTATTTTTTAATTTTGAAGTGAGGGTTGAGGGCAAACAACCATTGGTGAGGTTAAGGGGGAGCACCCCTTGCAAGATTTAAGGGGATGGTTCCCTTATAAATGTCAAGTTGTCATTGCTCCCTTATGGGATTTTTAGATAGTAGCCTTTGCATGCTTCTACATAAATTCACCATTGGGAAGACATTGAAGCACACATGGATTAAATATTTTAAAAATATAAAATCATAAAAATAAGACTATACTATGAATGAATTTGTACCATTCTAATGGGAGTAAAACATATACAATACATATAGGAGCTTAACCATGAGATTAGAACTCAACACAAATACTTGTGAATTTAGTTCCTTGACAAAAGATTAATTTGTAGCCTACAACAAGAACTCAACATTTAAGAAGTTTGTATTGTACCAAGGGGACTAAAGCATGTAAGCTACAAACCCAATTCATACATGTTGCCAAAATTTGAGAGTAGACTTTAGAATCAAATGTTTTTGAATTTGAATCCACACCAAAAGAGCAAATTGGAGCCTGGTAACAAACTCTATTTTTGAAGTCTTTGTATTTCTCTAATGAGAGTAAGGCATGCTAAGCGTATGCCAAGGTTATGCATTGTGTCACTAAAGATTTAAGAGGGGAGAATAGGGTGATCTAAAAGCAATGTGTTTTCTTTAATGGCCTTGTTTGACAATTATGCTATTTGAAATAATAATGAAATAAATTTATTTAGGAATGAAAATTTTAAGAGACTATAATAGTCGTCCTTCCATGCATCAATCTTTCATATCATACTATAAAATATACTTTATATGTATAAGTAATAAAGTAGTATAATCTCATCCAACAAACTTGTAATCGCCAAATAATGTGTAGAGATGATAACATATTATTAATTTCTAAAATCTTCTAATTAATCTATTTCTTGTTATTTGATCATATAGTCTTTTTATTATTTTATCAATATAAAATATATGAATATCTTTTATCTTAAATTTAATACACATCTCATTGATAATGGTGACCAACTACCCAACTTGAACATCAAATTTAATTTTAACTACCACAAAACAAATTGATGACATTATAACTGAAAGTTGAAAATATCAAATTTGATTATTTTATATGATTCAATCTTAAACATCAACAAAAATAAATCTTAAAAGACATACAAATTTTAATTGTATTGTTTTTTTTTCCAAAAATTATTAATATCATCAAATAGTCGAAAGCTATAGGACTAAAACTAAAGTGTAGTATAAAACGGAAGACAAAACACCTATTAGGCCTTTAAACAAAACATAACAGAATATGTACTCTATGAAAGAGTAACAAACTAAAACCAATCGCAAAATCTTAAATCAAATCAGTTGTAAGAGAAATATTATAATATGAATATTTTTATCGACATATGTATATATGTCGCACCATACATATCGTGAGCTTTGAGACATGATGCATCTTATCTCTGTTGCGTGAGAACCTCCCTTTTTAACTACATTTACCAAACAAAAAACTATGAAATGTATGTTTTGAGTCACTTAAAGAATTGACTGGATCGAAGAAAACGGTGATAATTCTGATGTAAACAAAAACACCCACGTATTTCTACTTCAATAACAACATCTTAACATACAAACTTGATGCCATTGAATATTTGATTTTGACTCGAAGAAATTTTAAAAACATTAATGTTTTTTTTTTGGATTTTGGGTAGGTAAGGTCAGCTAGTAATCAAACGAAGAAAATTAGACCAACTTACTCGTTGGTGTCCTATTTGCTGTTACTTTGGCAATAGGGTGTGGTCCCTTCTGAAAATAAAAATAAAATAAAAAATACCAACCAAGCCTGTAAAATAGCCCCTTTGAAGAAACAAACTTGATTTTTATTTCATTTGCAACTGCAAGGTGGATATGAAGCTTCTAAATCTTGTTTCTAATAGTGTGCACGCTGGAACTCAGTAGATGTCAAATATCAAATCGTCTCAAATTTCACATCCTTGCAAGCATGGAAGATGGAGGTGGGGTGCCCATTCTCTCATTGACATGAAAGTTGAAAGTTGAGGTTCAGAGTTAAAGTTTTTCTGCTCTATAAAACGTCAGGGACAGGGATTAGAAATGTTAAGAGTTGAGGATACAATAGAGAATGCAATAATAACATTAAATATAGTTTTGTGTAAACAAGTCACATTGCAACGCTGCATGAAAAGCAATAAATTCGTATACTAAAGGAGATTAATTCAATCCAGCTACAAATGCTTTTAGAATGTGCAACTATAATATTCCACAAACTAGTAGCCAAAGTCACTAGCTTACCACTTCCATTTTATATAACTGCCATTTTCCTAGCAGGCACTGGCCATGGGAGGTACCCAGACACACAGTAGAATCTAAATCTTTGAAAAGCTTGTATCCCTTTCATTGACACATTATATCTCTGTAATGCGAATTTCAATCTCCCCCAGCTTTCTGACTTCAATTTCTTTTCCTTGGCGCTCTTCTCATCCCGCCAGACCTGCCGTTGGTTGACTATAGAATCCACCTGCTCTGTCAGTTGTGCCAGCAGCTTTTTTATTTCTGCCGTTTCTTTTTTGAGGGAATCTACTTCATTTCTACCTTTGGGAAATCCAGCATTGCTTTTCAATTTCCGCCGTTTCTTTTTTGAGGGCTCTTTCACTCCACTCATCTGATCTTCAACAATTTCAAATTTTGAGGGTTCCAAGTTGCTGCTTTCAGGATCCTCTTTGTACGTAGAAGCTCCCTTCTCTTTCTTGTCTTCTTTCAAATTTTGTGGCGTTGTCTTCGCTGTATCTCTTTTCTTCTCACTTTTATCATCTGCAATAATGCAGCTTTCATTTTCTATAAAATGATCCACAATCATCCGTAGTGAAGGTTTCCATTCTTTAATATCACGAAGTCTGTCCCATTTCTGCAAAAAATATAGTGATAACATAGATTATGCTAAGGACATTTACCTACATATACACATAATGTGACACAAAATATATATAGTTTGTATAAGAAGAGGACAGATATATACACCTCTATAATGATATTTATATTTTCCTCCCACTCCCAACATATAAATATCCATGTAATCAACTGAACCTGCCACCCATCCAAATCCTTCGCTTCATTGTTTATCAAGAAGATGTTCCACACCAATCGATGATAGTTCAACAGACGCTTCCACTCTCGAGGCAATTTTCGGATATCTGTAGCCATTTTCCGAAAATAATCAAAGACATTTTGCTCCCCTTTACTGTATGTCATGAACAGCATCTGCCTTATAGGAATTGAGTCATTCAAACTCTGGTCACCTGAATCAACGCATTGTACATTCATCCCACACTATAAATTTTAACTGGACAAAGGATAGCATTAATATTTATCGTTTGGATTAATAGCTAGAAATTCAATTTATTGTCTGGTTGTGTCTATTATCACCTTCAGCGACATTTGCTTCTTGGGGAACTTCTGTTTCAAGATTCGTTTGAATGTGACTGGTTTTGAAAAGATTGATGCGCTGCATTCCTGCTGGAACCTTCAATACTGTTTGCCATAAGGTTTGAATGGGACCGGTTTGTCGTGAGTTAATTGCATCTACCAATACAACGTAAAGCCAGTTGTTAGTAGTAGATAAAATTGAAGTCAATTTTTTTTAATGTCCCAAATATTTTTTCCTAAACATATTTGTCCTGAAATTTATCATTTGTTTGAACCACAAAATGAGCATGTATTCTAGAGACTTAATCGGTATTAATATAAAAATATTGTGATAATTACTCATTTCACCTGATTGCGGCACATTTATCGCAATATCTTTTGTATCATTTGTTTGTGTTCCTGGTACAGGTTCTCCTGTCTCTGATAAATTAGTAACTTCTATTAGTAAAAATCAGAGTCTATCACATATGCTCCAGTACGAAGTAGATATAAAACCTCCTTTCAATTTTATTTTTGTTTCATATCCAAATGTAAATCTTACCTGGAATAGGAATCTCTGGGCCTAACATTTTTCCAAAATCAGGTGTTGGTACATCTGTACGCTCTAGTGTGAAAAATAAAGCATTATAAGCTGCATCTATATCTGGTATGGAATCATCTTCTGTATCTCTTTGTGAATCTAAATGGTCCTCCTTACTTTCCTTTTGGAACACTCCTAAGTGCCGATCTAAAAAAATTTTTGATTGATCTTCACTGGGGTCAGGTAGGTCTAATGGCAGTTGTATTATCTTTTGTAAATACTTATCTGCCAGCTGCCTACTATTTTTCATGGATTTATCTCCATACTTCTTCATTATGGCCCGTTGGACCAAGGCTTTATCCATTCCCAGAACGACACTGATTTGGCAGACAGCTAATACAAGATTAATAGCTGATAAAACCTGTATGCCATAGAAAATTGTTTTAGCACAATTTGAGTTGCATAGACAGTATATTATTTGTATTCAAAATAAATTACTTGTAAATTTACCTCAAGAATGACAGATTCTTGACACCTGTCAATATCATCAACAAATACAATCGTTCTTAGATTAGCACTTGGTATCGAACTAGGCAAGATGTTTCCACGGTATTTAAAAGATAACAATGAATTTGTGAAACGCCATACGTAGGAAGCAACAGTGCACAGAAAATACGGTCTTTTTCTAATTTCTTCTTTCAAGAAAGTGATATCAGATATTACCCGTTCTTGATAACCAAGCTTTTCAGTGTGGTCTGGAAGTTTCATATAATTTATTAATTGAACACTCACGGGATTGACAGTGCTCATCACTTTCTTTACCAGAGTCCATACCATAATGACTACAGTTACAGGAAAAGATGCATATTTTAGCTCCGCCGATTCTTTGATCTTGTATCTATCCAGCAGAAGCCAGACAATCCAGGTAAAAGAGATGGCTAAAAGAACCGCAAGGAGGCATGGAAAGAGAATTTCAATCCAGATAGCCTGTTTCTGCTTTCTCCAAGTGTTTCTCAAACATGTGCTCACCCATTGAGCATTTGTCATTATTCCTTCCATTTCTTTTGTGATTTCCACTGCCATGCCCGCCAATGCTTCTGATTCGTTCCTGTATTTCCATGCGTTGTACCGGACAGTTAAGATAGCAGGCACACTTTCCTCTGTTGGAGAATCAATTTCTGGCTTTGTTTGTTGATCTTTTGGTCTGAACTGAGATTACGAACATATGAAACCGTGGGACGGAAATATTAAGTATACGTTAAAATTGATATTATTTTTTTATTTAATGTTTATGAATAACAAACAATATAAGGAAACTGATGGCAAAGTCAAATACATTAAATGTAAGAGACTTACCATGTAACTGCTCTCCATAGCAGCGAGCGATTTAAATATGTGATGATATTCAGCCTCGTACTGGTTTAAAAACTTAGAAAGCGAGTCTCCTTTCTACTCAATATTTAACATTGAATTAGACGGAGATAGTTGAAAGGAAAAAATCATATTCAGTTCTAAATTTTAAAATTTACCTTTGTGTCGGTGGTTTTCTTCTTATTTGCTACTTTCATCCAACATTTACTTATCTTATTCTTGAAAGCCAAGAAGAAATTTTTCTCCAGATTTTTTTCCTTGTGAAGTAAGTCCACAGTCGCCTTGATCTCTTGGTATTTTTTTTCGCCCTTTTCTGATAGTTCCAAAATTTGAATGCCCGGAAAACTTGAATTCGTTGTTTCAGATGGCAGTAATGCTAGTTGTGCAGCTGTCTTCAACAAAATGCCCTCTGTCTGTATTAAACGAAAATGAACTAGATTTTAGTCTAATCATATAAACCTCTGACTAGCTGGATGAAGAAAATAAGGGTTCTAGAGCAATGCGGCAAGGCCGTATGCAAAGTCACTTCTTCCTGTAAAATTAACAATTGCTGTTTGGATAAGTTCAAAACAATTTAGGTGGCCTTCGTTTCGTTTTATAAAACAAAACGGATTTTATTTTACCTAGATTGTCAGATATAGCTGGTTGATCATTTCCCTGTTCTGCAATGATTTGAATTTGCTTGCGAACTGCAGATAAGAAAGCTCATAATAATAATAAAATACCTGGTGTCAATATAACTCTACATAAAACCGTAAAATGTTACAAAGTTTACTGGAATACCTGTGTCAACATTATGTCTCTCTTTTTGTTTTAAACTGTTTATCCAGTCTTGATCCCGGATGTCGCCAATTTGAGCACCTCTAGTAAGCAATTCTTTGGTCATAGTAATATCGCCTAGGCATGCTGCTGTCCTTAACAAATTGTTTTTCTTTCCTTCTTTTTCAAGATTTTCAGTGATATCTTTCTTTTGTTGTAGAAGAAAGGTTTTGAGTGGGGAATCGCTTAGCTGTTGGTCTGCAGTACCTAACCCTGCAGCGGAGGCCCACAGCAAAAGCAATTTCTTTTCATCGGATCCGCACTTCTTTAATAGTAATTCAGCAACTGCTTTTGCTTGGTCTTGGTCTTGGTTCTGAACGGCACAATTAAGTGCCGTTCGCCCATCACTGTCTCTTTCCAGAAGTGGGTGAGCTCCCCGAAACAACAGAACTGTGACCACATCCGCGTGTCCCCCTTTAGCTGCCTTATGAAGCGCCGTCTGTCCAAGGATGTCTGGTGTCCTCAGATATACTCTTCTTGAGAACTGGGTAAGGCGATCCGCTATAAACTTCTTGCCCGCTGAAGCGGCCACATGTAGCAATGTCAGATCGCTATGGTCGATTATGGAGTCTACTCTGTACCCGTGAAAATCAAGTAGATAGGCAATGACGAGAGGATTATCGTGGTCGCTTCCTTCAACTAATCGATATAAAAGGCCTCGCCCATTTGCATCTTTGACTTTTAGGATGTCTTCATTTATACAACAAAATTCGATACAGAGGTATGCGTGTCCTTTCATAGCTGCAACATGGAGAGCCGTTTCACCGCTACGATCCTCTTGCGCCACCAAGATTTTCTTTTCTTCGCTTGTACATTTGGCGAGAATTAATCTAGATAACTCGCGTGCTTTATTTTCATCTTCAAGCATAAAAGCGTAGTGCAAAGCTGTTCGGCCCCACCTATCGCAAGCACGTGGATCTGCTCCCGCCTCCAAGATTTTATTCACAATTTGTGAATTGCCTTAAGAGGCAAACTCACGCAGAAGATTGGCAGAGTCCACCTTATCAAAATAAGACTCTAGTGATTGTTTAGATACCGACAATAGCTTGCACAATAGTTTTATGTTATTTGTCTTGACAACCAGGTCCAGAGGGCTCATCTCATCATTGTCTTTCCACGTAACCATCTCATCATCATTATCTTCCACTGTATCGCTGCAGCCTCTCCCAATCAGCACATCGACATATCTTCTTTTTCCCTTTCCACTGCATAGTGGAGGGGGAGGCGGCCTCTCTTGTCTCGAACATCCGGTTTTCCCCCATATTGAAGAATCATTTCAACAATGCTTACATCAGCATAACGACACGCCAAATGAAGAGCACTCATTCCTTCGCCATCTGTGGCATTGGCAAACTGTTCTTTTGAATGACATTTGTCGAAAAGAATTCTCAAAATTTCTTTTCTATTATCCACTATTACATAATGTAAAGCCGTAATGAAGTCTGGACCAAGGCTCGCTTGTGGCTGGGCGCCCCACTCTAATATCCTGCTCGCCAAAAAACTGTTATTCTTCCGCATTGCATAGATTAAAATCTTGTTGAGAACGTTGTAATTTACAGTTTCGTCGTTGTAGACGGAGGATGTATTTTTCAGTGTATCTTTGAAACGTTGCCAATCATCACCTGCTGGATCCTTGCATGCCTGTTCTAGAATCCTCTCCAACACATCGCCTTCGTAATCGAGGAGATAGTAGAGTATGGCGGTAGACATAAGGAAATCCCCTAGGCTTCCCGCCTGATGCTCTTCACTCTTCAATTCTTGCATCAGTAAAGAAAGACACGTACGTACGATGGTTAAGCAGAGTACGGGAGGAGATAATGTGCCATAGAAAATTCCAGATGGCCTCTGATGTGTCTCCTTGAGAGGCAAAATCCTGAAACCAATTCACTCTTGAACATTTACTTATAGTGTTCCGGATAAATTTATCTATTCCTTGTAGAAAGGCTTTTCTTGTCAGGATCTTGTGATCCTCCTGACTTAACGTGTCCCAACAGGATTTTCCCAAGCTACTCATCACGTCTCGAAATGAATCTTCAGAAGGTTTATCCCTCGCCGCTTTCTGACCAGCGAGTCCCTCTTCGCCAAGTATTCTGCACAAATGACATATCATTCTGTTCATCTCTGCAAATTTGGCTCTATTCTTCAAAGGTATCTTGCCTTGCCTAACATCTAGTAAGTTTAAAGGATCTCTATTTTCCCAAGAGTTGAGCAGCCAGTACACAACTTCGTAATTCCAGTCATACATGCAGAGAAGTAATGCAACATCTCTTCGTCTGTCGGTGAGTGTAACATCTGCGTATATGCTCCTACTGAGATCTGAACCACCTGAAGAACATTTTATAACACAAGTTGAGTACACGAGGTTAGAAATATGCTCACTAATTGTTTGAATGTGAGCTGAAATTAGAGTAAGAGAATGTACCCGAGCTATAGTTTTCTGATCCCTCGACTTGTATAACAAGCATGTGCCCCAAAAAAATTTTGAAGTCATCTCCAATCTGGAAGTTATAACGTGGGCCGCTTATCCAGCCGTCAAGAAGACGAGCTCTTTCCCCTTCCTTGAGAAGACCCCGTTTCTTTATCATTTCAAGGTTGTATTGTGCTTCCTCAACAGTTGCTAAACGCCAGCCTGGTTCTGTATAACAGCTCCTCTCAACGACCTTCATTATACAGGCCTCTATTTCCGAAGTCATCGCGACCTTAGCCTTAAATTGTTGGGCTTTCACTGCTTTGGGAGCAAATGCAAAGCTCAAGGTTTAGCAAAACACATGTTTTACAATTTCATTATACAATCTACAATATTACAAATTAATATTAATACACCAACCTACGTTCGAGCAGAGCATACATTTACGGGCTACTCCGTATCCGTGTGAAGATGTGTAACCTTAAAAATAAAAATAAATTTAAATATTGTATTACATTAAAAGTGTGTTAATTTTGATATATTTTAAGATAAAATTGGAAAAATAAAAATAAAAAAAATATTGTGGAATAGATTTTAGAAGGTATCTTACCTCTTACAATTACTCATAGTTATAAATTTTTAAATAACATAACCAAATAACACTTTTAGTTATATAAAATCTAGATTTTAAAATATATATAATAGAACGTGTTTTCATATTTTTCACTCATTAAAATTTCAATTAAAGATTTAATTTTAAAATTAGTATTATATTAATATAATATTTTATATAATATTATATAAAAATAATTATATATGATGGCGCATAATTTGGCAAAGAGCATAAAATGTGGTGGTGTGAAGCAATGTAAAATTATCAATCAAATTTACAAAAGATATTAAAATTGTTGTCCTCTATGAAAGGGTTCTGATTGCGCAATTTGGAAGCAGATTTCAGTGGAAACAAATTGAAAAATGGATTGTGAACTCATGATTGACCTACTACCCTCCCCACTTCCTACCAAAAGATTTTTCAATGTTGAATTTGAATTTGAAGATATTAAAAACTCTATTATCTACCACAAATCCTAGACAATGAACAACCCAACCCTTTATTTACAAAATTGGATCCCAATTTTTGATCCCACAAAATGTTGTTCACCTACAAAACCTATTTGAATTAGATTATACCGGACTTCGAAGAGATTGAGGACAATTGGCAAGTCTTTGAGTTACAGTGGAGATTGATAAGGAAACCCTAGAAAGATATTATTTCATCTTCGTAAGGATTCAAGTGGAATTTATTCATGTCATCCCCTTACAAACTTAAGGAAATTCTATTAACACGTATGTGGAAGTTGGAAACATTAGGAATCAAATTGCCCAAAGAAACCAAAAGGAAAATAAGAAATGTGATAGATGGAAAAACCAAAAGACAATGCCCCTAAGCCACCTGTAGAAGTGGTGCTCGTGTCAAAGATGAATTCAGAAACAGTAAAAACAAAGGGTACTTCTCCATCCCTAACCTGAATCCCATGGATCCCCCATAAAGCATCCAGACAATAGGAGAATTAGATGGGGAACAATCGTTGGAGGAGGAAAAATCAGACGGAGATGAAATCAATATTGTTGATCCTAGGTGTATAAGCCAATCTGCTTTGAAGGTAGTCAATAATAACCATGTTGTCAAAAAGAAGAATAGGAGGAAGATGAATAAATAGAAAAGGGAGAAACTAAGAAATGAGAAGGGACTAGAACCAAAATTAAAAAGCGTATACATTGAGATCTAAAGGACGAAACTCTTCCCTTATAGAACCATTAAGAGTGCTACATGGAATATTAGGGGTCTCTAACGCCCCTAACAAATGGCACCTGACCAAAAGAGTGATTTGGCACAATGTTGGTTGCCTATTTCAGGAAACTAAATTGAAATCCCACAATGCATCCTTATTTATTTCACACTGCAAATGGTGGATGGGCCTCTTTTTAGATGCGATAGGTGTTATCAAATTTTTGGGAGTCCTTTGGGACCTAAAAAGATTTTTAGTGGATATGTGTTGTGTGGAGTGATCCTATGTAAGGTAAGATGCTCCTCCACTGATTTATTTTTTCTTTCTAATATTTGTGAGCTAATTAAAATTGATGAAAAAGTAAGATTATGGAAGCTCCTATCCATGCACATCTTGGAGCACATAGAGGATAAAATCATTCTAATTGGGGGTTTTAACGTTATCCTGAGCTTGGAAGAAAAAAGTGGTAGCATCATGATTGAATCTCTCACCCTAAAATACTTCAGAAACTTCATGGACTTGGTCAAGCTAATTGATGTGGAAACAAAAAAGGTATCTGCATGGACAAATATATAATTGGGTTTTTCCAATATCTTAGAGAGATTCAATAGATTCCTTCTAACTACCAATTGGTTAAATGGGAATATCTTATGGGAAGTTTTTGTCACCCCTTATTTTGGATTTGACCATTATCATGTTGAACTTCTGCTAAGAATAGATGGGCCCCCAATTAAAAACTATTGGAGAATGCAAAGATGAAGAGCATGAGACAAACTTACACAAGTGAAAAAATTAAGCACAATAGTATGTCTATCAATATAATATGAAGAGTGTACAATATAATCAAAAAGCCTTGCATATATAGGCAAGGACGAGGAGGTGAGAAGGTAAGAGTGAAATTCTAAATACCCCTCCATAGGTGGGACACTTGTGAGTTCACTTGACAAGTGTGTGAGCAAGTGTCAATAGGTGGCTCAAGTGATAAGGACACATGTCTCAATGCTATGAAGTGAAACATAAGAAAAAGAAACCTAAGTAAACTTAAGCTACGAGTCTGTAAAGGTCAATGCTAGAAAGGTGATTAACTAAATAGGTAAATAATGACTCTATTTACACCAACAAATGCTAATTTAAGTTTAAAAAATGTGGTTTCATAGGGAAGACCTAATAGACCATATTCATGATTGGTCGAACAAAACACCTGTGTGAAAGGGAACAAAAATATTCAAGTTCATGGATAAAATAAACTATATCAAAGGGAAACTAAAGGAATGGAATATAATTTCTTTTAAAAACATTTTTGAGGAAAAAAGAATGATTGAACAAGAGATTTATGCTCTAAAAGAAAGAGTTATACAAATCGATATGTTCTAATCATACTTTATAGAGATTAAACATTTGCCAACAAAATAGGCTAAAGTGTTGGCCTATGAAGAAATTTACTAGAAAAAATAAATCATGGGAAGTATGGATCTTTGAAGGAGACATGAATGCCATTTATTTTCATAATACTACTAAAGCCCATAGAATTCAAAATAAGATCGAAACAATTCAAAGCTTTGATGGAGAAAAAGTGGATTTGTTTATTTCTGTGTGGCCAAAAAGTATAGTCTTTGGCACTTTTTCACTCATTTTGGCCCTTTTCATTGGATTTTAACCTTGTTTTCCCTCGATTTAGTCTTGTAAGCTTGCAATTCAACAATAACCTAACGGTGTTTTACTAAGGTGTTGTGAAGTGTCGTAACACATTTCCTTGCTTTTCTAAGACCCTTTCAACACAATTCACCTAAACAACACCCATTTACATCTTTGTAAGCCTTGAGACAAAGTGTTGTAAAATGTTCTAATACATTTTCACACTTATCTAGGCTTATCACTCCTAATTTAACCCTTTTCTTATTCTAATTTGTCCCCTTAATGTACTTTTAGTCTCGACTTATACGTGTTTCAGGAGGCAAAGCTAATAAACTTCATTAATCATCATTAAATTCCCGACCACCACTTGAAATTTCCCAAGTGGACTAGGTCGCCACCTTTTGGCATATATTTCAAATTTAAAACAAAACCTAACGAGAATCTTGCCTCCTAAACCCTAGCATCGGCCTATCATATTGCATTTCGAGGAAATTAGGGTTTTAAATGTACAAATAAGGGTTTCCATCTTCATTTTGCTCTCTCCCAAGCTCATTTTTTCCATCTCTTCAAGCACTCTAGCACTCAAGACTTCACAAGCAAGCAATCAAGCACAAGGGTTTCACAAGCAACCTCCATTGGAGTTGTTCTTGCATTTTGCAAACCATCAACAATAAAGGTTTGGTAAGTGTTTCCATTAAGTTCATCATTCAATCTTACTGTCTTTTGGTTTATTTCTCATTTGGGTTTAGTTGCCATCGAAGGGGTTTTCCTAACCCCAACATTCTCTTGGTCTTTGCATGTGTTTGTAGGTTTGTATTCAGATTTGGTGAGGTACAAAGTGTTGGAGAAAGTACAAACATTCCACTCAAGTCACATGAAATCATCAAACCCTAGAAGGAACAAGAAGACTAGTTGTAGGTCGTTTTTAGGAGTTTCAAACACGGACTATTGCAGAAGAAGACAGTACCGATTGGGAACCACAGAATCAAGCCCTAAATCCTTGGAAAGCATCAAGAGGACTAGGTCGCCCCTATTGGCGATCTTGTCCTTGTGCTAAGCCTGAAACAGGGTTTCTGCATTTTTGGGTACCCTTTTCCCCGAAACCTGGTTTGGCAAAATTTCTCGACAAGAGGACTAGGTCGCCCAACTTGTAGTAAGTGTCCTTCTGCTGATTTCAAACATTTTCCAGAACATTTTGGGGCCTCCCATCTACAGGTCTTCATTTCTAGGTGCACACCCTTTGTCCTTCTCTGCTAGTTTTCAGATTACATACATTTAGATCATTTTAGACTAGCTTGCATTAGTTTAGATCTACTTTGTTAACATTGCATACATTAGATTAGTATCATTTTACTTTCAATTTCTAGCCACACATCACACACACACAACACAACCTTCATCAATCAGCCTTCCCCTTTGAATTCAACCGCCAAAAATCCTATAACCACCAAGAGGTAAGAGTGTCATTCCCACACACCAAGTGTCCTAGGGTGAAAAACTAAGGGCCTTGTAGAGGGAACCCTCTTCCCCTAGGTCAAGTGTTATATTTTTGGTGGTTCGATTTTAATTCAAAAAGAGGCAATTAACTTCTTCCAACAACTACTTGTGTCGAATAATGTTTTTTATTCCTTCTACATAGATGAAATACTAAGGGGGATTCCCACACTAATCTCCCAAGTGAGTACAATGTGATGCTAATGTCATCGTTTACAATGGATGAAGTCAAAAAAGTGGTGTTCAAGCTTCATCCAAACAATTCACCCACTTTGGATGGATTTCTAGTATATTTTTATCAAAAGTGTTGGCACATCATTGGTTGTGAAATATGGGAGATCATGGAAGACTACAAGAAGAGGAGAAAAATTATGAACATAAACAACACACTAATCACAATCATTCTTAGAAATATAATCGAGGGAATTATTACTGCAAATGAAATAATTCATTCAGTTAAGAGCTTGAGACAAAAAATTATGATTTTAAAACTCAACATAAGAAAAGCATACAACCATTTTAGTTGCATCTCCTTGTCCTAATAATTAAGAAAATTGGATTATGTGGTTGATGGCTTTGATTGGATATATACATATACATATCTATAGTATGATTTCCAGAACCTGTAAATGGAGTGTCATGCATATTCTTTATGAGCTCTTGTGGTCTACATCAAGGGGATCCCCAATCCTTATTTTTATTTGTCATAAAGGTTGAAGCCTTGGGAAAATTGGTGAAGTGAAAACATAATAAAGGTTTGTGGCATGAAATTTATGATTCTTGAAATCTAGCTCTGATAATGTACCAAAAATTCATTTATGATATCATGCTCTATGGTGAATCTGATTTAAACAAAGAGAAAAATATCAAAGAAACATTAGAGTTGTACAATACATTGTCTAGCCAATTTTTTAATGTAGAAAAACCCACAATTTCTTTCTTTCTCACCAAAAATTACCTACAAAAAAAGATAACCAAATTGCTAGGCTTTTTCATTGGTTCCATTACCAGTATTTATATTTGGGAGTTCCTTTGTTTCATGGAGTTGTCTAAATGAATCTATGGAAGGACATAATCAAGACATGTCAAAATAAGGCCTTGATGTGGAAGGGCAGATGACTTACCCTAATAAGAAAAATAACAATGATTAAATCAGTTTTGGAAGATATACCAATATGCATGATGTCTTGCCTATGTTTGGGCAAGAAAGTAGAATCAACTATAATTAAATTTTAAAGAAGTTTCTACGAGAAGCTTTAATTGAGGTTTAAACAAAACCACTTATAGATTGGGATCAAGTTAAGAAGAGTAAGACTCTTGGACAGATAAGTATAAAAGATCTTTGAATCATAGAATCATGCACTAGGTGGTAAGCTAATATGGAGAATGTATAATATCCTAGATGCTCTATGGAGAAAAATCCTTCAAAATAAGTACCCTAACAACAAAAACTCAAGTAGGATCTTAACCATCACCAAAACACAACATAGATCACATACATGGAAATTTATGTGGGAGTATAGACTTCTCATAATAAATTACCTAACATGGTTCATTAATGATGGTAGATCATCAAATTTAAGGACTAACTCTTGGAGACACTATTGTTTCCTTATTGAAATTGAGGAGTTGAGTGAATGCAAAAGAATATTAGAAAATTTGATAGGGGATAAGTCACAAACTATGTGGAAAATTTTGAATTAGGGAAAAAATCCTATCAAGAATTGCTCCTCATTGATGGTGTCGTAATTAATGATCATGCTAAATGGAAGATCATCTTTGAGCTAGGAAAATAGAGGGTTTTCTTGAAATCTCATTTGAACAAAATAATTTGGCATGGAGTGAAATCAAGGGATTACTTTGCTAGACTTGAATATCAAATTTAATCCCTCAAAATACATGCTAATAGATGGACATACAACTTATGTCGGAATAAAATGGTCCTCCTTAAAGTTGATGCCTTCTCATGGGTAACCCTACACATAAATTTTATTTGGTGATAGATTACACATTATGGGTATTTCACGACCAAATTGGTCTTCAATATGCAAAAATAATGAAGAGACCATTGATTATCTTCTCTTGAATTTGTCATTTTACTCCCAATGTTGGGATTAGCTATGTGGAAAACTCAACTAGAGTGGAGCACAACAATCTAATCTCTTTCTTGTATTTTGGAGCCAGTCTAGGATGCACGCTTGAATTTAATTTGGGTTGGCATATGGATTTCTACCCCATCACTGCTTATATGAAGTTAATTTGAAGAGGAAGTTGGAATAATGGTAATTCCAATTGTTGTATATGCTCATGTGATATTTGTAGATGATTCTAGATCATGTTCTATCTTTGTTGCATATCCACGCTATTTGGCGTGATCGTGGTTGAAGATTTTTCTGATGTATGTTCGGGTTTTCATGTTCTTGGCCGACATGATGTTGGTAGTGTGTTGCGGATCCTTATGGATTAATTTCTTATTGTTTGGCATGTTCGAAGATGTTTGTTTGGGTCCTTAGTATGTCACGACCGACTTGTGTTGGTGTGCATAAATATTTATTCATGTATTAAGGCTACTAGTTATAATTCATCTATTATTTGTGGCCGACAAAGTTGTTGATGTAAATTCATGTAGCGGATATATATGCAAGGTTGTTTTGTAGTGGTTGAAGCGTGCTTAAGTGTACAAGTGATGTACAAGCGCGAATAAAGGTCAAATCATTCAAGAGTAGAGCAGAATGTGAAAGAAGATTGAGAAAAGTGTATGTGCCTAACCGGAACTGTCATCAAGCTTTTGGAGAAGCTATTTTCTCAGTTCATTCCACTCAGATGGTTTTAATCTGATTATTGAATGTAAGGTAGTGAGTTTTCCCTTTGAGTAGTGTGCTCTAGGCAATGTGCCTGAATGCAAGTGCATTCCTTATTCATTTTTCATTATACTTTTAACAAGGTATAATTGTGGATTAACCTCCATCGTGATTTTCTCCCTTAACATGGTTTCCACGCAAAAATATTGGTGTTATGTGTTTTTGATGTGTTGTATATTTTTTGTTTTCACTATTATTCATCAGATATGGAATTAAAGGTTAATAGTTTGATTAAAGTTGTTGATTTTGTTACAACTGATTCACACCTCCTCTCAGTTGTATCTTCTTTTTGCCAACAATTGGTATCAGAGCTAGTTCCTCTGAAGGTGAAGCTTAACAACTTGAGGTGATTCAAGATGGCATCTTACAAGAAGGATAGTCTAAGATTTGATGGTACAAACTACACCATGTGGAAAGTCAAAATGGAATATCATTTGAGGTGCATTGGCGAACCCTTTTGGAAGATTACAAAAAACACATATACTATTCCTCATAATGGTCCCTCTACTGTTGATGAGATCAAAGAAGCTGAAATGAATACCAAAGCTATTGAAGCATTGGTGAGTGCCTTGACAGATTCTGAAATGTCAAACGTGATGGGTCTGAAGACCGCACATGAGATCTGGACAAAACTAGAGTTATTGTATGAAGGAGATCCACTTGTGAAAGTTGCTAAGCTACAAAGTCTAAAAGGAAAATGCGAGGACATGAAGATGAGCGAAGATGAGAACATCCACTCTTTCTCTCAAAAGACAAATGAACTGGTGACAAGCATCTGATTTGTCGATGGTGTCTTGGATGAAGAAGAAATTGTTTCTAAGATATTCAAATCTGTGCCTCCTTCCTACAAAGCGAAAGCTCATGCTATTGATGAACTCAGGTCAATAACTAAAATAACAAGAGACATGCTAATTGGAAAACTTGCAACCTTTCAGTTGAACGAATTTGGTGAATCTACTCCTAAAGTAGAATCTGCATTCAAATCCATTGTATTCGGGAAAAAGAAATATGATACAGGAGAAAGTTCCAAAAAGACGTTTAGGTATGAAGATGAGATGAAAAAGATTGAAGATAAAGAAAGAGAGTTAGAAGAACTGCAAGCACTAATTGTAAGAAGAGAATCCAGAGGCCATGGTAAGTACAAAGGAAAGCTACCTATTAAATGTTTTTCTTGCAATAAAATAGGTCATTTTGCATCAAGGTGTCTTGAAAGAATTTCTAAATAAAAGCCTCAAGACACTAGATTTCAAAGCAAGTGTTGTTATGCATAAGAAGGTGTAACTGATGATGAATCTAATAAAGACAATGGAAAAGAAGATGAATGGGTATTTATTGCTATCATAGAAAATGGTCAAGTTTCCACTGAATCTGCTAGTAATGTGAATGTTGAAAAAGCTCTTGCAACCAAAGTTGAAGAAAAGGATGAATGGGTGATTGACAGCGAATGCTCACATCATATGAATGGTGACAAAAATAAGTTTTATGGCTTGGAGAATTATGATGGTGGCATTGTAAGATTCTGAGAATACACTTCTGGTGTGATTCATGGTAGAGGCACTATTTCTTTTGGTGGTAAGCATAATACTGATGATGTTTTTTATGTAGAAGGCTTAAAGCATAGCTTGTTGAGTGTTGGACAGATGGTAGACAAGGGATACAATCTTCAATTCAAGGATGGTAAGTGCAAGATACTGGGAAATACAGGCAAAGTAATTACCTCGGGTACAAAGACAAAAAGTAATATCTTTCAGCTGAATACTACTAATGGAAGTTGCTTGATTGCTCAGATTGATGTAAGTTGGTTATGGCATAGGAGGTTGTGTCATGTGAACTTTGATAATATTGTAAAGATAAGTTCTTCTCAAGTGATCAGAGATCTTCCTAAGATAGTGAAGCCTACTAACACTGTGTGCAAGGAATGTCAAATGGGAAAGCAAACAAGAAATTCCTTCCGGAGCAAACAATACAACTCTAATGGAGTATTAGAATTGGTACATACTGATCTATGTGGTCCCTCCAGAATCAGAAGTCTACAAGGTGAAAGGTACTTTATGTTGCTTATTGATGATTATTCAAGAATGATATGGGTTGCCTTCTTAACAAAAAAACATGAAGCATTAGAAAAGTTCAAAAGTTTCAAAGTTATGGCAGAGAATGAGACAGGTCTGAAGGTTAAATGATTGAGATCAAACAGAGGTGGAGAATTCACTTCTAGAGAATTCAATACTTTCTGTGAAGAGCTTGGAATTCAAAGACAGTTATTTGCTCCCCAAACCCCCCAATAGAATGGAGCTATTGAAAGAAAGAACATAACAGTTCTAGACACTGCTAGAACCATGATGTTGGAAGCAAATGTTCCTCATTTCTACTGGAGAGAAGCAGTAAGCAATAATCTATACACTATCAACCGAGTAAATGTCAACAATAATTCTGGTAAAACACCTTTTGAGCTATGGTTTGGTTATAAGCCTACTATGAAGTATTTCAAATTTTCTGGAAGAAAATGCTACATCAAGAGAGATGATGACATAGGCAAGTTTGATGCTAGAAGTGATGAAGGAATCTTCCTAGGTTACTCTACTAAGAGTAAAGCTTACCGATGTTTTAATAAAAGGTTGAAGAAAATGGTTGAAAGTGCTAATGTCAAAGTTGATGAAGATATTGACAAACCATCCAAATGTAATGGATATGATTCAGATGATAATCATGATAATTCTAACCATGGACAAAATGTTCAATCACAGAGTCAACTGCAAATTGTTCCGGTGAACCAAGGAAATCAAGAAGCAGAAACCAATAAAGATGCAAAAGAAAGAGCAAAACAAACAAAAGTCAAAGAAATCTCTACAGTTCCAAGGTATGCAAGGCAAAATCATTTTAATAATCAGATCATTGGTGTTAAGAGTAAATGTGTACAAACTAGAAGGAGAATTCTAGAAGAATATTGTTTGATTTCTAAAGTTGAACCTAACAATATCAATGAATCATGCAAAAATGAATATTGGATGGAAGCCATGAAAGAAGAACTATTGCAAATACAAAAAAATGAGACATGGGAACTTGTTCCTAGACCTAAAGACAAGAATGTGATTGGAACCAAATGGGTGTTCCAGAATAAACTAAATGAACAAGGTGAAATGGTTAGAAATAAAGCAAGATTGGTTTGCAAAGGGTATTCACAAATGGAAGGTATAAATTTTGATGAAACTTTTGCCCCTGTTGCTAGAATAGAAGCTGTGAGATTATATCTTGCTTATGCTACTTTCAAGAATTATAAAGTTTATCAGATGGATGTAAAGTCAAGATTTCTGAATGGTGAACTAGAAGAAGTTTATGTTGAACAACCAAATGGATTTCAATTGACTAATTAAAAGGACATGGTATGTCGATTGAAGAAAGCTCAGTATGGACTTAAGCAAGCACCTAGAGCTTGGTATGTTAGATTGGACAAATACTTGTTGAAGCTTGGATTCAATAAGGGTACCACTAATAGTAATCTATATTTCAAATTGGATTAGGATAAAGAGCTGATAATTGAATTTTTTGTTGATGATCATTTTTGAAGGTGATGATGATCTGTGTATGAAATTTACTAATGAAATGAAAAGTGAATTTGAAATGTCAATAATAGGTGAACTAAAATTCTTTTTGGGATTTGCAAATCACACAGTTAGAAGATGGAATCTTTATATCTCAATCCAAATATGTCAAGGAGTTGCTGAAAAAGTTTGAGATGGAAGAATCAAAGCCAGTTGGCACACCTATGGTGACCAGATGCAAACTCACACAGAAGGATGAGACTCCTAAAGCAAATCAAACAAGATACACATCAATGATTGGTGGATTACTATATTTAACTCAAAGAAGGCTAGATATAATGAATGTTGTATGCATGGTTGCTAGATTTCAAGCAGATACAAGGAATCACATGTAATTGTTGTAAAAAGAATTTTCAGATACCTGAAAGGAACAGTTGATTTTGGATTATGGTATCCAAAGGATGGTGATCTTATTCTGAATGCTTATATTGATGCGGATTGGGAAGGTGATACTAATGATAGGAAAAGTACAAGTTGTGTGTTCTTCCTAGGGAAGAAGTTGGTGCCTTGGTTGAGCAAAAAGCAGAACTCAGTTTCCTTATCTACTGCTGAAGCAAAATACATTGCTGCTACTAACAATTGTACTCAAGTAATGTGGATAAAGCAGATGCTAAGTGATATCAAGATCGAGTATGAAGAGCTTATTACCATATTGTGTGATAATTCAAGTGCCATAAACATCTCCAAGAATCCAATGATGCATTTGAAGACAAAGCATATCTCCATCAAGTATCACTTCTTGAAAGATAAAGTGAGTGAGAAAGAAGTCAACTGGAATATGTACCCACTAAAGAGCAAGTTGCAAATATTTTCACTAAACCATTGCCTAAAGATACTTTTGAGTACCTCAAAGGCAAGTTAGGGGTGATTTCCCCTCCTGATCAAAACTAATGGTGCAAGTGTTTGCATCAGTCCGTGAATTCGTTGCTATATCTTATTCCAGATTGATGTTGTCACAGCTACTCAAGAGGAGTAGTCAAATGTTTTAAAATATGTGGTTCAAAGCATGTGAACCTTTGTCATTGATGTCAAAGGGGGAGAGAAGTACAATGTGAAAAAGTGCAATAGAAGAGAAGTGTAAAGTGAAGAACCTTTGTGGAACAAAGGGGGAGGAGAAGTGCATTTAGAGCCAAGGGAGAAGATGGAAGAGTTAGTTTGGGTTGATGGTATTCTTTTTCACATCATGTGTTGCCATCAATGCCAAAGGGGGAGATTGTTGGATGTTGTGGTTGTGTTGTTGATATGTGGTTGTCATTGATGTCAACACTATTAGCATTGATGATGCTTAAGGTTGTATATGTCCAGGATATTGAGAAAATTGTATTAAACATATGTGTTGGAAGCCAGTGAAGCTAAGAAGTTCAGAATGGTGAAACGTTATTTATGTTGATATTCAAGTGTTGCACACTATTGGGTTTATTGCTGAACCTATCTAGTATGATGTATGGAAGTCTCAGTGGTAAGCATCAAGATTTGTGCAAGTAAAGTGTTATGGTGTTCCTACAGTCATTCTGGTACTGTAGCAATTGTTCTTGGAAGAGGAAGTTGGAATTATGGTAATTTCAATTATTGTGCATGCTCCTGTGATGTTCGTAGATGATTCTAGAACATATTCTATCTTTGTTGCATGTCTGCGCTATTTGGCGTGATCGTGGTTGAAGATTTTTCTATGTATGTTCGGGGTTTCGTTTTCTTGGCTGACATGATGGTGGTAGCATGTTGCGGATCCTTATGGATTAATTTCTTGTTGTTTGGCATGTTCGAGGATGTTTGTTTGGGTCATCACTATGTTGTGACCGACTTGTGTTGGTGCGCATAAAGATTTATTCATGTATTGAGGCTAAAAGTTATAATTCATCTATTATTTGTGGTCGACGAAGTTGTTGATGTAAATTCATGTAGCGGATATATATGCAAGGTTGTTTTGTGGTGGGTGAAGCGTGCTCAAGTGTAGAAGTGATGTACAAGTGTGAATAAAGGTCAAATCATTCAAGAGCAGAGAAGAATGTGAAAGAAGATTGAGCAGAGTGTATGTGCCTAACCGAAACTGTCATCAAGCTTTTGGAGTAGCTATTTTCTCAGTTCATTCCATTCAAATGGTTTTAATGTGATTATTGTATGTAAGGTAGTGAGCTTTCCCTTTGAACAATGTGCCTGAATGTAAGTGCATTCCTTATTCATTTTTCATTATACTTTTAACAAGGTATAATTGTGGATTAACCTCCACTGTGGTTTTCTCCCTTATTAGGATTTCCACGAAAAAATATTGGTGTTATGTGTTTCTAATGTGTTGTGTAATTCTTGCTTTCACTATTATTCATCAAATCTGGAATTAAAGGTTAATAGTTTGATTAAAGTTGTTGATTTTGTTACAACTAATTCACCCTCTCAGTTGTATCTTCTTGTTTTCCAACATATCCTTCATTTTGTTATGTAAGTTTCTAAAGTTCTAGATTTTCCAGTTCAACCTGCCATAAGTATCAGATTAAGCTCCACCGTAGTTTTCTCCCTTAATAGGGTTTCCACACAAAAATATTGGTGTTATGTGTTTCTGATGTGTTGTGTAATTCTTGCTTTCACTATTATTCATCAGATCTGGAATTAAAGGTTAATAGTTTGATTAAAATTGTGGATTTTGTTACAACTGATTCATTGCCCCCTCCCCTCCGCCTACCTCCCTCTCAATTGTATCTTCTTGTTTTTCCAACATATCCTTCATTTTGTTATGTAAGTTTCTAAAGTTTTAGATTTTCCAGTTCAACCTGCCATAAGTATCAGACTAGAAGGATACAGTAATAGACTTATAACAACCTTAATAGATGTTGGTGCATGTATAAGACTTTCAAAAATTCATGTCCTTCCTCTATTTTATAGGAATCTCTGTCCAAGGTCATCCATCTATAAAATAAATAGTCATAGACAAAGAATGTCCTAACTCATACTTCGGGACAACAATCAAATAAAAGCCAAGTCATGAGAGATCATCACTCTTCTAAATCCTTCATGGGACATCCTTGAGGTGGCTAGTAACATGACCAAAGAAAATCCAAAAGATAAGAAAAAATAGATCAACAAGGTCAACAATCTTCCAAATTGTTTACCAATAAGTGTGTGTTAATGTGGTAAGGGATGAAGTGAGTGAGGGGTTAACTGTTGTGACAAGGCCTGGTTTCAAGAGAAGAAACCTATCATATAATGCGTCAAGTCTGGTTTCAATCATGCAACTACCTATATAAGGCAAATGACAAAGTATGGTTTCAGGAAGGACACATCTTGGATAAGACTATTGGTTGTGATAAATTTGACTGGTTTGATTGATTTGACAAATGACTGATTTGGCTTGGAGACTTGTTGGCTTTCTTGTCATGTTGATTCAGGATTTTTGTTTGAAGTGTAGATGATGATGTCGTGTCTGAGTTGATATTGTCTGATTTATTTTGACTGACTTGATGGACCCTAAAAAACTGGCCTCGGGGGCCTCGGGGACTCATCAACAAATGCCCTTGCCTACATAGCATTGCACAGAGACCTTGTAGTTCGACATGACCCTTGACTTTTTTTTAATGACAAAGGACCAAATCACGATCTGATTTGACAACACCTAAAGATTGATCAGTGCCTCAGGGGCACATCGATAGATGGCCTTGCCTACATCTAGTCGCAGAGGCAAAGTAGTTTGACAATGACAAAGACTGACATGACTAACTTTGACTCTATTGTTGGGATTCTTTTGAAAGTTATTTGAATGTTTTTGGGTTTTTCGCATGTTTTGATTTCAATTTTGGTTTTTGAAGTTTTATGATTTTTTGTCTTTTCAAAAACATTCAAAAAAAAAAAAAAAAATCAAAAACATTCAAAACTCCAAAAAAATCAAAGTGGTAGGAAACTGCCCCCAATCAGGTATATGACTAACCATTAGGGATGGGATTGGACAGGGGTTTGTTATGGATGGAAGATAGAGGAGAAAGGACACAAGATGTCAACCGCTTATAAGTCATGATAAAGATGACAAGGCCTTACAATGGATGTGAAATGGGAGATGGTGGAAAGTAAAGACATTAGTATGAACTAGGATAGAAGGCCAAATAGAGTGATAATAGATGACGGAGCAAAGACTGACTACACATTGTGCATGTTTGCCAAGTTTTCACCATGGTACTTATCCAAATTTCCACTAATGTGATTTTCACTATTGGACAATTTTTTTCTCTTTACTATTTTTTTTTGTGTCACCAAGACACCTGTTTGCCAAGTTTTCATCAAGGTAACGATTTTTTAATTTTTCATTTTTTTTGTATTTTGATATTTCTGAATGGTCTCGTTATTTTAGTTGATCACTGAATGTTTTGAATCCATTGATTGTGTTGTTGTAGAGATTGGCGCCATGATATACCAATAATTACCTTTATGAAGTAGTTGCCTTGTTAGGATCATAACGCTTGCATACAACTGATTGATGTCAATGTGATCCTTTTTGATACTAGAGTTGGCCTTATCAGAATACACACATCACAATAGAGTGCTAGGAGAGTCCTTATAATAAAGAGTTTTTGTCAATATGTGACGAAATTGTGAGGTATGATTTCTGGAATGATGTATGATGGTAGATGTAGGAGGATTGTTTGGACATTTGGATGAATCACTTTTTATTTTCCAAACTTGGGGATGTTGGATGGCAAAGTTTGTAATTTTGATTGGGATGTTGTTTGGAACCATCGCTTTTATATGTCTTTCTTGATGACCATTTTGAAGGAGGTGGAAATTTATTATATGCAAGAGTCCTTTTTTCTTGTGGCTCCACATTTTGATTGACTTTTACTTTTGAACTATTTTCTTTGCTTGATCCATTTTTCTTTGAGATCCATTTTAAATTAATTTGTCCACTCGAATTTTTGTTTGATTCAATGACCTTTGACATTTGATTTTGAACTTTTTGTTTGCAATAATTTTCTTTTTTTTTGGTTCCAAATTGAAGGTTTCTTCATGTTAGAATGACAATTTATGGTGTGGATGAAAAGATTGTTGGCAGCAACCTCATGGTAAATACTACTCATAGACCCCATTTTGATATTTGTATTGGATAAAGTTTCCCTTAATATCATAGAGGTAACACTAACATCATTTGATTCTTTGACTAAAGAATAGCCAAGACCTTGATGTCTAGGATTTTCATGAAACTGTATTGGTTTTTGAATGCCTTGCTCATGTATGCCTAAACCTTTTCCTTGATACTGCATGCTCTGGCATATTTTATTTCCAATCGGGTATTTGTCATTTTGGAAGCAAGATGTGATCCCATCAATGTGTATGTGGAGATATTTACTTAGTATTTTTTCATCTACAAGAAAGCCTGCTCTGACAAAGATATATGATCTGAGTTGATAAGATGTTGTAGCTTCATTGACATGTTGGATATATTTCTGATTGATATCTTTGCTCTGATTTTGTGAAACATTGGATTCTGGTGGTTCTTCAAAAGATATTGGTGCTTCCAAGTCGATGTAGAAACCTTCTTGATGGTCATTATCATAGAGTCCAATGAATTCAACTATAACTTGATCATTTGCAAATATGTCTAGAGTAGAAGTCTCTTGTTCTAGAGGAAGATCATCTATGTGACCAAAGGAGGCAAGTGTCTCATTTTGGGAAATGGCGATGTTCGAAGTTTGGGTAGGATCAATCTCAAATGTTTGATCATGAATGGCATAAAGGTTGATGAGTGGATCATTTTGGATTTCTTGATCAATGGTTATGTCTTGGTCAAAGATGGGTTTTTCTTGGATGACATGATTTCTTGATCAATGGTATATCAAGAAGACACTCTCATTTGATTTTCAGGGTTTTGTTTGTTGGTATTCCGAAATATAGAAATTTGACACTCCAATGCCCATCATGAAATGTGTCTTGTCACTCCCACCTATCATTGTCATTGCATTCAATACTTTGGCATACATTAATGGTGATTTTGGTGCATGCTTGCCCTAGGATTTTTATTGTTGTTTGTCTCATTTTTGAGTCATTGTGTTGTTGCATTTTGAGTTCTTGTGCATCCTTATATCTTAGCTTTGAAGTCATCATGTGTTTTGATATTGTAATTGTGTTCAATATGCTCATGTGTGTGTCGGTTTGAGCATTGGTGTTGGTGTTGTGTGTTCCCATTGTCATGATGTGTTATTTGTATTCTACATCCTCCTTCAATATATTTCAAGGTAGGGTTCTATCTTTGGCCTATGGTTTCTTCGTGGTTTCATTTTGTTCATCATTACCTTTAGTGTTTATTGTGTTATTTGTTTTCCTTTTGAGGGTTTGTTTATGTTTGTGGTTTTGGTGTTTTTCCTTTAGATTCAAGGTGGCATCTCATTTTGGGTCATTTCATTTTTTTGTTCCTTTCATCTTTTGCCTCTATTGAATCCGTTTTAAGTCATGACATGTTGATCGAGGTTGTTTGTGGCATTGCCACCATGCCTTGTTGATACATCAAGCCATTTAATGTTTCTTTTCCAATTTTGGCATCAAGGTATTGGGTTCCTTTCTAGTCCCCAATCTCCAATGATTTGCCAAAAAGTTATATCTTTTGACTTTCAAAGATCGGGCATCCTTCACATAGTATGCTAATATGGTATAAGATTGATGGTATCTCCAATCCATGATCCTCGATGATCTTTAAGCCTTTCCTTTGGAACCTTTCGAGACATTCATTTGATAGTTTATTGGCCTAGGGTATGAGGTCAAGGTCCTTCTCGACCCTCAACTTCCAAACTATGATACTCACAATGCTACTAAGTTCATCAGCCATCGAGGGCAAGGGTTCCAACTTCCCTTATCTAGTCTAATCTTTACATAAGAGTCATGAGGTTATCTCGATATACAATCACTAGCAAAAGGTCTTCATTCCTTGTGAAGATCAAATCATCAAAGTTTCTTATTTTGGATTATATTTTTGGCAAGAGATATGAAGTGAACCCAACTTTTGACTCTCCATAATTTTTAGTTTAAAACCTGATAGTTGAAGGTCCCTCTAATATTTCACCTTTTTGGTATGGTTTACTTGATAATCCCAACACCTAATATGACTAACATTGAGACACATAATGAACTCCAAGATTGAAAGGTTATCTCTTTGTGGGATATGCAATGAGATCTCAATAACCATTTGTAGATAAATTATAAAAGAGAAAATGGTATAAAACTGGAAATCCTAATCTACTTAGTCAATGCACCAAGAAAATGAGAGTTTTCCATGGCATAGGGATTACAATCACATAACTTTGTGAACAATGGAGATGAAGAAACACATCCATACAATAATAAAAGCAAAGAATAATTATTTGCATAGGAATTAATCTATAGAACGTTGGGAACTACTTATAGGTTATCATCATATTCGAAACACATAAATCAAGGCTACATGAACGAAAATGGGAATTAAAGAGATTTTTTCCAATATAATTATATGAATGAATGCAAAAATAAAATATTTTATGTATCAAAATAAATAAACTAGTAAATTTAAGTAATAAAATATATAGTCATACAAGCAAATAGAGGTTTGAAATAACATAAAACATCTACCTCTAGACTCAAGTCTACACAGATCTACTATACAATGGGTAGAATTTTAACTAGAAATCCCCTCTCTTGACTCAAAAGAACACACATTATATTATATAGAACTAGAAAAGAGAATAGAAGAAGAGGGAGATAGAGAAGAAATAGAAAAATATAAGCAATAAATCCTCTTGACCAGTAATAATCTATATACCAACATTGTCAAATAATGATAAAATTGACATGTCTGCAAACTAAATAAAATAAAATAGAGTTGTTCATCACTCACCTACAAAAGTATCTATACCAAAAAAGATTTAATATCCACATAATAAATAACCAACTACAAACAATATTATAAATGACTCTTAACATTGTTACTATATTGTGCATGCAACTCTGTGTTCAGTTCTAGCACCACTTTTCCTTTTATTTTATTTATTGTGCCTTCTTGCCTTCATATTCAATTCACTTTTAATATTACAAAAAATATCATAATTCTAGGCTCATTTATGATTTGATATTATGAAAGCCAATCTATACACAACTCTACAACATCTAAAACTACATTTTACTTGTTTGTTAAAATTTCACGTCTTCAACATTCCAAATACTTGATGGAATTTGATAATTACCTCTATGGTATCTCTCTCTACTCTCCAACTCAATTCTAGAAGGATAATATTTATTTATTCTATTTTATTCTGCAATGCAATGTAAATTCAAATTGCTAGCACTTCATTTGTAGAGTAGTTAAAATTTATTATGCATAACTATTGTCACTATGGTAAATTTTAATCTCAAATTTATCTCTTCTTTTTAACACTAACATCTTCAAGACCAACTTGCTTTGTGTTGCATCTCACCACTACCAACTTTTTACTCACTCTTATTCATCCACTATATGTAGGTAATTTGTTCATTTATCCCTTGATTGTTCACTCTACATTCTCTACCCATTATCATTAGTTCAAGAAAGTAGATATTTATCATGGTTGTGTCATTTTAAAGAGGGACTATTTTGGTTATGTTATTAATTTTTTATTCTCATGGAGACAATACTTTATTATTTACATGTTAAGATTAGATACTTGGTTTGTCACAAAGTAATTACATCATGGTTTTTAATCGAGAGGAATCATTTCCTTTTTGTGATGGTGAAATTAATTTATCCTAGGCATGGGTTTTTAAATACAATGAACACAATTATATTTGTTTATTTGAATATTTTTTATATTAATAAAATGAGGATCAATGTTAAAAATTAAATCATAACATAAAAGTTAAACATTTATTATTTTATTTTATCTTGTAAAAATAATAATTTATTCTTTTAATTTACATGCACCTACCCATATTAGAGCACATTGATTTAGGTATAATGTGTAATAATATTTTTTATTTTACATAGTGTATAAGAATTAATCATATTTTTGTGCATGTTTAAGTTGAAAAAATCAAGCAACCAAAGATCTTATTTGACTATTTGTAATGAGAAATGTTGTCATAGCCAATGCTTAAGATTATAGAAATATTGTACATAAAAAAGACGTAGTTAGATTTGATTACTCAATAAATGTTTCACTATTTTTGAAAGACTCTTAGAGGGATTAGGTCAAGAAGAGTAAGACTCTTAGAGGGATTGGTATAGAAGGTCTTGAATTGTAGAATCATGTGTTGGGTGCTAAGATAATATGAAGAATGTATTCTACCCCATATGCTATGTGGAGAAATCCTTCAAAATAATTACTTGGACAACAATGAACCCAGTAGGATCTTGACCATCACCAACACACCAAATGAATCTCATACATAGAAATTTATGTGGGAGTGTAGACCTCTCATCATAGAGCACCTAACGTGGTTGACTAATGATGATAGATCATCGAATTTTTGGATAGACTATTGAAATGGCTATTATCCCCTCATTGAAATTGGGGAGTAGAGGGAATACAAATTAATATTGGAAAATTTGAGGAGAGATAAAGTCAAAGTATGTGGAAAAAATCAAACTAGAAGATAACTCCTCTTGGGAATGGATCCCTTTCGATGATGCCACAATCAATGATCATGATAAGTAGAAGATCATTTCTAAGCTAGGAAGATAGAGGGTTGTCTTGAAATCTCCATCGAACATAATAATTTGGTGTGGAGTGAAATCAAGGGAGTACTTTGTCAAACTTGGATACCAATTCCAATCCCTCAAAAGAAATGTTGATAGATGGTCATACAACTTATGCTAGAATAAAATGGTCCTCCCCAAAGCCAATGCCTTTGCATGGACAACCCTACACAAGTAGATTTTGACAAGTGATAAATTGCACATTATGGGTATTTCAAGACCAAAATAGTGTCCAATGTGAAAAAATAATGAAGAAACCATTGATCAAATTCTCTTGAATTTCTCATTTTCCTCCCAATATTGGGATTGGCTATGTGGGAAACTTAATTGAAATGGTGTGCAATAGTTTGATCTCTTTCTTGTATTTCGATGCTGGCCTAAGATGTACTTGAATTCATCTTGGGTTGGCATATGGAATACCAACCCATCATTGTTCATATGATAGATCTAGAAAGAACAAAATCAAAGAATTCAAGAGCCTACACAAAAAGGAAATCTATCTTTACTAACAAGGATGAGGAGATAATGAAATGATGGAATGGTCTGAAATTCCCCTCTATGATTCACTCTTCAAAGGATGACTTAGTATCGAAAATAAAGAATTCAAGGTGGTTGAATCCCCCTAATGGAAGGCTAAAACTTGATTTTGACATAGCATCCAAAGGGAATATCTGTGCCTCTTGGGTAAGATGCATTATTAGAGATGATGGAGGTAGCTTGGTCTAGGTGATTTCAAATAAACTTAAGAAAGGAAAAAATAATGAAGCAAAGATGGAAGCACTTGCAAAAGGTTTGAACATTTGTATAGGAAAAATAATTCACTACATTGGCATTGAGGGAGATTCTTGACTATGCATCAATGCAATCAAGATAAGGAAAAGTAGAAACTAGAACCTCACCTTGTTGGATGGGTGGATGTAATTTAGTCCCATCTCACCTTGTTGGATGAGTTATTCCTATCACATATCTATAGAAAATCAAACTATGTAGTTGATTTCGATTTCAATCAAAGCATTGTCCACCCGAGGACACACTTTCTTTGAATACACCATCTTCTTAGGAGGGTTTGAAATAAATTTTGGAGGCAAACTTGTCTATCTAATATGGTTAGATCTCTTTAGGACATCTAATCTATTCACATGATGATGGCTCTACAACAAGTATTTTCAAGATATAATTGATGGCCTTGAGATTGCATTGGAGGAAAAAGTACCCTTGCAATGAGATTTGTAGATCTTTGAGTTAAAAAAAATTAAAATTTTTTGTTTTCGTGACTAGATAGATTATACATTGGCTCGCCTTAGACTCTCATGGGTCCTCCCTATTCTCAAATAAATATGACCACATACTCCTCAACCTTACAAAATGGTTGTGTGGACTATTTGGTATGGCATGTTGTTATGCTAAAGAAGATGCACTAGCTCAAATTTGTAGGTCGTTCAAGATTGAAATTGATGGTGTGGATGTAACCATTCTAAAGAAATTATTAGATCCTTGTGCTAGTCTAAAGGGTGTGTCCATGATAGATGTGTATATGAATCATTCTTTACCACTATTGTGCATTTATCTAGGAAGAAAATTTGGTGCTCAGTGCTCGCTTGCACCCTTTTGAATCTAGATCTAAAGGAAAATGCAAATGCAACATTATCGAAACTGGATATTATTCATGTTTGTTGTTGTCTTTGACATCAATGAAGTCAAAGGAAATAAAACTACCAAAGAAATGTTTGACCCATTTAGTGAAGGTCTGTTAGAGAAGAATATGGAGACGTTCAACTTCTTCATTAGCCAATATGGGGACCTATTATCTCTGCAACATATAGTTCATACCTTTGAGGTTATTGAGAGGCTTATTTTCTTGACATCTCTAAGATCTCCGATGTATTTATGACTATGGTCCACATTGAGCAAATGTAAAACCGCTTACTTATAATATGTATTAAAATCTATTTAAAATATCTAACATTTTACTTACTCTTTTATTTCTACTTAATTTAAAAAATTTACTTACAGTTACACCTAAAGGCATTCTATAGTGGCATTAAGGTCCTTCATGTTGTGGTAATGTTTGAAAAACTCTTTAGAATCAACAATTATTTCTATAAGAAATTTTTTTTTTTTAAAAAAACTTTAAAATAGATCTTAAGTAAATAAAATAAATAGATGTATTAAAATGCCTATACTAGTTTATTTAATACCTTTATATTTTATTTTTTAAAATTTTAGAAAAATTAAATTGAAATAAATTATTTAGTTATTTTTTTAAAATGATTTGTCACTAATTTAAATAACCATGAAACTTTTCTATGTACAAGGGATAAAATCACAACTACAAATCTATATAAAGGAGGAGATGTTCCAATGGGGGTAGTAAGAGATAAAATAATAATAGATGCATCTTATGTCATTGTCTTTGGCTAAAGAGTTAAAAATGTACCAAAAAGATGTGATAAAATCATCAACATAAAATAGTGTAAACAAGAGACTAAAAGTGTAAGGGCATTCATTTTCTTCCATAACAATTGTATTGCATGCTCTTAGAAAAGTTGAAGATTTAATTAATATGAAAAAAATAAAGAATCTAAAACACTTAAAAGTAATATTTGATGCATTTGAATTATTTTAATTTTGTAAGAAAAATTAAATTTAACATAATTTTTTTTCATGTTTTATTTCAAATAAAATAAAGTTATATTTTTAATTTAATAATAAATAGATAGTATTTTCTAAATGTATATATTAGTTTTACTAGTCTATATCAATAGTTATTAGTTATAAAAAATCTATATAGGTGCAAGGGATACAATATCACATCCAACACCTTTAACTCTTTCAATTTGGTGCCACTTTAGGTGGATATTGCAAATGCATGATCCTAACACTTAGTTTGCATCATTTAGTAGATTATTCAACCCTAACCTAGAATGTATCACCTAGATCCACACTATTTATTACCTTAGAACATGACCATTCCAATTCATTAATAATTTTTCTTGGACTAGACCACATATGTGGTCATATATGCCCTATAGTGGACTAGATCTATGTCCTATAACTCTAATTCTATTATTTAAATATCTTACTTCCTAGGTCAACATTCTTGAAACATAAGTGCTATCTTGGTAGTGTGCATGTCAAAGGTATAAAGTTGTGTGTATAGGAATATTATTTAAGTATACCTTCATAGGATAGTTAGGATCATCAATTAATCATAAATAATTTTTATACTATACATCTATGTTTGAGTCATTATTATATATGATTCTTAGTCTTGGTTGGATTACTTGTACCAACATTTGCAACTCTATTTGCTAAGTTTTTAATCTTCTTACATTATTCACGGGTCTTGACTTATTTCATGGAAACTAACAACCTTTCATTTTTCTATAGGAGGCCCCTAAATACGATTTTCAACACCACCATTTTTTATGTAGATGTACATGTAAACAAATGATATAAATGCCACATCTAAAGAATATTAATTTCCACACATTTCTATGACGTGTTATGTCTTAGCATCTAAAGACACTTAACATGTCATTGTTTAATGAAGTGTAATAAAGAGGAATATGGAACATCAAGGTGAAATCATTTAAGGAACACTTCAATTTTCTAAAAGACAAATATTTAAATTTACATTATTAAAATAATTTTGAAAGCAAAATCTCTCTTCCATTTATTTAAAACCTTTATAATCTTTCAATTATCTATATATTATTTTCATAACTAACAAGAATAACTCTTTTATCCATTCCTCTCTCTACTTCTTTCCTCACATGTTCTCATCCTTAATATATAAGAAGGTATGTCTCATTTTCAACCACCCCCCTTCACTTTATTTTTAAGAAATTACAACCTATAATGACTCTATTTTTCTATTTTGAATTTATTTTATAACATACAAGCACTTGAAATCAAAGCTTCCTTGTAACTATTCTATCTTAGATTTATAAAAACATTCATTTTTTTGGGTTAATTTTGGGTGATGAATTATTTTTGGTATAGATTTTTTTTCAAACAAATTAGATTTTAAGAGGGGGCTTCCATAAAGATCATTATAGCTTGTTTTCTATGCTAGGATGGGAAAATAAAAATAAAAATCATGATATTTTACTAAGAATAAGTGTATTTACAAAGAATTTATCTTTTGATTAAGGGAAGGTTTACAAAAAGGGTAATATAATATTTGGAAAGATTTCTTTTTATTGTTGCAAATTAACTCCCATTAAGTGAAAAACCTTTTTTTCCTCTAGCCCACCCTCCCTCCTCTCTTTCTATCCAATGATTTTCTAATTGTGTAACTATAATAGTTTCATTTTTAATGATAAAGAGGATAACATATTTTTTTTCCTTGGGATATGGAATTTATTGGTTCTCATTATACAATTTTGAGATTGAAGAATTTTTGGTTCATTTGGATGTGTGATAATGGGGTAGATAAAAAACAGCTTGCATTTTCTCTCTTATCTTAAGCTATTGTTGAAATTGTTGACACTTTACGATGCCTCTTGCATGACATTAAGACATAGCTATTAGCATAAAATATGATTATTAATTGTAAATGTTTAAAAAACTCAATCATATAAAATATAATATAATATAAATATTATAATGAATACACATATTTTAATATTAATATTAAAAGTTATAAATATAAAAAGAAAGAACTACTTAAGTGTTTCAATAATTTTATTAATACAATTTTATAATTATATATTAAATCAAATAAATAATATTAAAATATCACATAATTTTTTTTTTCTATTTTTATTTAAAATGTTTTAACCAACTAGCATGTACTTTTACATTATCCTCTCTTTATAGATATTAAATATAAAGGAGAAACATGAACTTTTACTTTTTGTACCATTCACTGTATTTTTTACATAGTTGTCAAGATTCTCCATTATGGAAACATAGACAACATACCAATCTCTGTACCCAAAATTTTCAATGAACTATTTACATATAAAATAGCCATCTCCTTATTCATTTGACTCACGTACCCTAATTTGATTGGCGTCCTCGCCCCCATACTTTTACATTAACCTCTCTTTATAGATATTGAATATAAAGGAGAAACAAGAACTTTTACTTTTTGTACCATTCACTATATTTTTTACATAATTGTCGAGATTCTCCATTATGGGAACATAGACAACATACCAAACTATGATTTTTTTATTTTTATATTTAATTTTATCTTTTAACTTAAAATGTCTAAATTTTTATACATAATAATATCAAATTGATTTAGAGAAAATAATTTTTCTTAAAATTAAAAGAGTAATTTTATATTAAGAAAAGATATTATTGATTATAAATTTAATTATATTTTATTATATTAAATTATTTAATTTAAAATAAAACTATAATATTCCAATTATATAAAGTAGCAAATATATAAAAAAATTATATAATTTTAAAGAATATTTTTATTCAATTATATAAAATAGTAAATATATAAATAATTTATATAATTTTAGAGAATATGTTTAATTATATAAAGTAAAGAATGTTAAACAAATTGTATAATAAATTATGATATATTATTATAGATGCAATGATATTTGTAAAGAATATAAGAATATTTTAAATTTGAAGAAAAAATAAAGTTAATAAATTTTATTAATTATTTAGAATTTTTTTATAGACAAAAAAAATATATCTTGTCTTCTTAAAACATTTGAATTTAATTATTAAATCAAGAAGCATAATTATAATAAAAAGACAAACATCTAGTGTGAAAAATTATTTAAAATCTATTTTCTATTTAAAATATAAAGATACCAAATTTAATATAACTATATATAAAACAAAGAAGGGATGGAATGAAAATAATAGTTAAGAATATGTTGCGTACCTAACAAATCATTATTGCTGTGCTGAGCGCTAGAGAACTCTTAAAAATGCATCCCCTGCCCTAAGATTCTGCCATGTGAAGAATGTTATGATGAAAAAGTATTAAGAAAGGGAATAAACTCAACTAGCATGTGTGCACTTTTTCTTTGACCTTTCTAGATGGCCATTTAAATAATGAACTTTTGCTTATTTTTTAAGTTTTTCAAATAATTATGTTTTAAGAGATTTCACATGAAAAAATTAAATATATTGAAAGATAATTATTAAGACATTTTATATTTATTAAAAATCAAAATAATATATATCATATTAAAAGAGTTATAAGTGCTTATTCAAATAATTATATACCAGTTTGTGTATTGTTGGTGTTCAAAAAATCTATATGGTTAATTGATATGTATGTCCCCTTTATATCAATGTAATTACAATTATGTTTGGAGATGCATCTCTTCAAATGATATTAAGTAACTAACATATCTCTCTTATAAAAATCTAAGACAATCATAGATATTCTTTTAGAAGTTCATATTTTCTAATCAATTTATCATATATAAGTACAATAGATGCTTTAAAAAGATATCTCTTTTTATGTTTTACATGAATTTTCTAAGATAAGCACGTTAGTATATAAAGTACAAATATATTTTTGTTTAAAGATAATTATATTAGTTTTTAATAATGTCAATCACACTTTACAAAAAAAGACTACACCACAAAATGAGGTATTCTCTTTTTCTTCTAATATAACATCCTTTAATTAGTATTTAAACAATAATTAACTAGTCATATATAAAACCTAATGTATGTCTTATATATATAGCTTTTCTATTATATAAATAAAGTAAATATAAATTTAAAAGACATATTTGCATTGTTTTTTAATGATATGTTAATCATGTACTTTAAAAAATATAAAACAACTTTTGACATTAAATAAAATTACCACCACATGTCACCATGTATTAAAAATTAACTGCATGGCACCATGTATAAAGATACATGTACAAAAATGTATTATTAGTACTATTTTATATCTCACCAATTTATAAAGATGAATTAAAAGAAACCTTAATAGAATTTAACCCTGAGTCATTATAAGGTACGTAAATATGACTACCACTTGCATCAAAAGGGGTGCAATGGTCATATTTATAGAAAAATATTTGTAAGTTGATATATGGGAAAGTACAATTCAATTTATGTATGAAAGATTCATTTTTTTATTTACTATTTTTTGTATATAGAGATATTTAAAGAATGATTTATTCGATTACTATGTTCTTGTGTATAGAATATTATTTTTGTAGGTTTACTTTTATTTTGCAAATTACATTAATAATGATGAAAAATATATGTCTAAAGGTGCTATTTCAAATATGTTATTTAAAATATGCGTGTATATATACATATTTTAAATAAACAATTGAAAGAATGGACTTGATTTAAAGATGTGTTGTACGTCTAAGATATGTTTTATATTGTCTTCCAACACACTAATAATAGATTGTGCTTCAAAGGGCCATCAAACAACTTGAATAGATGATAAATTTGAGTTGCACATAACATGATTGATCAATATTAAAACTCATATATGTGGAATTTCGAAGTTCTAATATTTTATGTGAGCAACTATAATGGAATACCAAGCAATTTTGTTAGTATTTAATGAATTAATTGTGTTAGTATTAAATGAATTTTCTAACCACCTCAAAATTGATCCAACTTGGGGCATCTAATTATTTCTAAACCTTGAATGTTTACCAAGCTATCACAAATACCCTTCCTTATGTTCCCCTTTGTTATATGCTCTTATGATTTTCTTTGATATTTGATAAATGCAATTCAAAACATTCCATAAATTAGTTATGTTGGAAGGATTTGTATTGCTTAAAAAGTTCCTATCCCAAAAAATACAATCTCAGCATGAATATCTTCTAGGAACACATGAATTTATATCTTTCTATTTTTTTTTATATAACCATGATAGCTAACATCATGCCTCACATCAAAGATGAACAAACCAATGAGATTGAAGACTAAAGGATCTAGATGATATTTTTTTTAAACGAACGACATCAATTCACGTTCCAATGAATATGCATAGCAAACAATGCATAGAGGTAAAAACTAGAAGTATCAAGTGCTCACAAACAACAAAACTATCTTTTATAACCAACTTTTGAGTTGAAACAATTATATCAAAGTTGGAGCAAAAAACTTGTGAATATGTTCAATGTGGAAAACTACTTGACCGCGAGCCCTAGGTTGTAACACATAGATACTTGCACTCAACACATGTTCTCCTTTATTCTAGTTATCTTTAAGAGTAGCAATTCTATTGCAAATTCTCGATTACATGTATAAATAAATAACAAGAAAAGAAGGTACCTCTATAAAGATCTTGGTTTGATCTTTTTTTCATGAATTCATGATATCTTAACACAATAACAAGTCCCACTCAAGTTCCATTCCAGTTCATTGGTACACCTATAGAAACCAACAAGAAAAGTGGAGGGTAGGTACCTTATTCAAGACCAAATTTGACTTTATATTAAAAATCTTTAATTTGATCTTGATTAAAGACCCATATTCACAATTATGAAGGAATGATTCCCATCATGTGTTGAGACACACAATCCCATAGATAGAAACTACCAAAAACAAAGCCCAACTTTGTAAGAATCCTAGATGATCCTTTATGTAAATAATTTGCATCCATACAAGCCATCATAAGCAAAAGAATTAAAACGCAATAACAGAATGTACGGCACAGCACGATGTTTACAAGTGACAAGCAGTTGCGTATGAGAAATTTCGAGCTCACACCATATCAAGTCAATGAGAGCCGTATGAGTAAACATTCAAAAAAGTTTGGCTTCTACTCAGATTGATCTTTTGGTCCAAAACCGACATTCAGAGGTAAAACGTTACGAGTCTCATTATTAGCTGCAAAAGCCCAGAAAGCAAAACCGTCATGGGCTGAGAACATTATAATTTCACTACCAATTATCCTACCGCGTACGGATTCCAAAAAAATACTAACTGAAACCACGGCAAGCGGCTTACCTCAAGATTCTGGACAAATTGTGTCATGCTGCCAACGATACTGATGAGAAAAAAGAGTTTGCAAGAAAAATGGAACCCTATCAAAGCAAGAACTGGAAAAATGAGACGAAACCAAAAATAAACTCCCTACAGCTGCTGATTCAATATATTGTATCAGATTCTTAACTGGAGACAAGATCTTTGCAAACGAAAATACTGGTTGCGAGTGAAACTGTGATTTTGCCCACTCGAAATCCGATTTAATTCCGAGATCGGATTTTATTTGATTTGAAGATATTATAATTTTATATGCATTCTTTTCTCCAGCTTGTTTTCTGGCGAAGTTTACCGGCCAGGAGATAGGTTTTGCAGCGTGAGACAGATTTTCCGGTTAAAAGCCCACACAGAGTATAGCCTATCGGCTAAAATTTATGTTTCTTGTTTTGTACTTACACATGGCGGCGGCGAAGAAGGTAGACTCGGACGTAATAAGGTTTCAGGCAACCGAAGGAGAGATGAAAAAAAGCAAGAGACAACCTAAGTAATATATTGGCTGCCATGACTCCTTTTGTGTGCAGGTAAGTCCCATTTTGAGCTCATAGACGGCAAAATGTAACTCATTTTGCTGCAACCACCTGTCAAATGGCTCCTCTCGTAAGCATAAAAAAAGCACCCTTCAGAGGAAAAACGCATCTCACTGGAGGTCGCGCAGGCCGAGACCCTCCGATGGAGCTAGCTTGGCTGTGTCCACCCCATATATATTCTTCTAAAAATATATTTCTTTGCTTATTTCCATGGTATTTCTGGTTCACCTGAATAAGTACAACTTTCAGCAAACCATTGGCAGGTGTACAGCCAGAAGATGCGACCTTGGTCAGAATCTTCCTGCATTTCGTGCCAAACTGTTAGTTTGGAACAGGGCAGGGGCAATCATTTAAGCTTAAAGGATAAGGGAGCTTCTCACATGCTGAAGTTGCAACTGCAACAGTGGACGTGCCTACAGAACGCGGAACCAAAGACGAGACACAGGAACTGTTTGACAAAATGCCTCAAAGAAATGTGGTTTCACGGAATGACAGGGTTGTAGGATATGTAAAGATGATTTACTTTTTTCATATATTTATTTTATTTATTTATAGAATTTCTTTTATTCAACCAGAAACATTCCGGAAGCATGAGGATTTCATACATTTACACATACTCATTTCCTTTTTCGAAAGTAACTTTCAGAACTGTACAATAGTAACATACATTTTTAGTTTGAAATGAAATAATGAAGCTTTTTAGAAAGCTTTAATTTTCAATCCACACAACATGAATGCAAAATGTAGCATTATACAGTGGGTACGTTAGCTGCCAGTCAATGACAACCCAAGGAAGGAATATTACATTTTCTCTATATATACAAGATCTAACTTTAATGCTCTTTAACAGAGCACACTTCTCTTCTACCGTTATCACCCAAACAAATAACATACTCAAAGTCAGAATCCCCCAGCCAAGTAGAGCATATGTGAAAGTCAAAGAGTACTGAAGGAAAGAAAGGAGGAAGCCCTGCCTTAAAACTCAAAATGCTACAAGCAATTCGATACAAACCGAACACATGGATAATCACCATTACATACCAATTTCTCTCACTTGATACAACACAATCATCACATTTAGAAGGCAGATATCGATAGACTTCACACACACTATGCAGCTCTATCAAAAGTTAAGTATATACTAATCGTAGAGAAGAACTAACCTTATTTTTGCAAGATCTCTATTGCTGTAAGCTTGACTCTCTCTGTGTCTCTCGAGAGCTCCTCTAGATTTTTTTTCCTTCGAGGACCACTCCCAACCAGGAAAAAAGAGTTGTCTCAAACAAGACCATCTACCATGCATAAATAAAGGTGTCGTGTCATCCATGTAGTGAGCATTCCTCTTAGAAGACCATTGGTGTACATGGCTCTCTACATGGAGTGGAACATGGACCTGTACTTCACTCCATCCCTTATTAAAAGAATGATTCAATGAATCAACAACCATATTTAAAGGCATATAAAAGAAAGAATTTTTAAACTTTCAAACTTACAACTAATTAACCAATGGAATCAGAAATATAATGGAAATAAGCAAAGAATTTGTTTATATATGTGTACAGCCAGACGACGTGACATTGGTCAGAATTTTCTCACGTGCTGAACTGCAAAATTGGACGTGCCTACAAAACGTGGAACCGAGGACAAGACACACAACTGTTCGACAAAATGCCTCAAAGGAATGTGAAAGATGCAAGGAAGTGGGAGTAGGTGATGAAGGTAACAAGTGACATTTAAGGAAGAAGACAAAAGAGACGTAAAATAATGGAGCGGACTATCGGACAACAGGACCAGCAAAATTTTCACTTGTCGTTTATTCTGCATACGAAACTGCGTAGAAGGATGTGAGTGGGTGAGATTTGTGTCTGAAAATTCGTAAAGAAATGCAGAATGATGTGAAAGGTTGACTCGTTTCGTACAGAAAGCATCTGGAACATAGATAGATTGTGATTTTTCATAAAGTCCATAAAAAATCATTGTACTACTCTGCATTTTCACACAGTAGATTGTGATTTTTCATAAAGTCTGTAAAAAGTCATTGTACTGCTCTGCATTTTCACACAGTAGATTGTGATTTTTCATAACGTCTGTAAAAAGTCATTGTACTACTCTGCATTTTCACACAATGCCATTGCTCACATTTTTGTCGCCTTTCTTCCGCGCGGTTTCCTATAAAATGGAAGCCACTCATCAATCTACGGCTTTCATATTTTCTCCCGCAAATCACATCATTCTTTTGGTCTTATCTCCATCACCGACTCTCTCTCTCTTTTGGTACAAAATAGGAATAATTTTGGCGCCAACTTTAAGTAGAAATGACATTTCTGCAAACCAGCAAGATGATTTTGCTGTCAAGGACGATCATCACACAAAAAAAAGTTGTTCTTAGTACGGCCAACAAGCTTTGGAGAAGAACTTGATAAAGAATTACCTTCAGAGCAGGCATAATCAGAGACGACTGGTTCTTGCAAGTCATTTGTTGCATAGAGAGAGATTGTTGATAAACTCTTCTTCCTTTGCATGGTGGTGCATGCTATTGCATGTAAGGGTAAACTCTTTGAATTTTGATTTACAATTACAAAAGATAAGGTTTCTTTTGTAGTGGTTTAGTTTTCTATTATTTTTTTAAAAATATTTTTGTGTGTTTTGTGCTTGTAGATCTACATATGGTGAGATCTAGAGGGGGGTGAAGGGGTTCCTTGCCATAAGGATTTTGTTTGAGAAGATGAAGCTATGACTTCTATCCATGGAAATTTTATTAATTTTCTTTTGCAAGCTATGCATGAAACAAGATCTAATAATAGTATTAAAAATCGTCCCTAATCTAATAGTTGTCTACAAAAGAGTGAGGCTTATCACATTCTTGTTATTAATCTTGAGGTTATAGTTGATGATGTTCTTTACATATTAGAGTATACTTTGATATATAAATTTATGGGTTTTAAATCTATGTTGTCTTTTCTCAAGTGAGAATTGGGCACATCATACTTGGTAGCTAGAAGGTGATATTGAGGCTACTTTAGCTAAAAATTATTTCTTCTTTGTGGTCTTTTCTATAATGAATAATTGGAATTTAGATTTTGAGGGAGGACTTTACTTTCATAATCAAGTTAACTTGTTCATTAAACCTTGGTATTTGGTGTTTGATCCAGTTGAAGAGCTCTCATCTAAGATTTTGGTCTATGTTCACCTTCTTCATCTGCTGATGGAATTATGGAGACCTAATGTTTTTCATTATATTGTAGTTGTCCTTGGGAAACCTTTGGGTCCTTCTCATCACATATTAAAGAGAAAGGTAAGTTCTTGTGCTCATATGTATGTGAAAATTAAGGATTATTAATATTATATTAGGAAGTATGCATTGTATTTAGTAGTTAGATTATGAGGCTCTTCCTTTTAGATATTTTGTATGTCAAGCCTACAAACATATTTAGAGAAATTTCCCAAAGAAAAAAAAGGTTTTATTCATCTCCCACCAAAGGAATCTATGACTAAAACTAATACAAAAGGGAAAGCCTCAACTCATGTGCAAGGGTTGAGTTAAATGGGTTTATTTTAGTGAGGTTTTATAATAAATGAAGGAATGAGATACATTAGAAAGATACTTTCCAAAGGATCATTATAATAATAGACTTGATATTTTAGATAATTTTGAGGATCTAGATTAGAATAACAAAAGATGTGGTTCTACTTGTAACATATTTGAACTACTAGATAGATTTTTAGTTTATGGTTGCTAGATTGAGGATGATTGGGTTATTTCTTCTTAAAAAAATCCATGGAAGGGTTCACACAATTGGCTTATGAATCTATCTTCATCTTTTTCCTCTATCCAAAAGAATCTCATGTTCATTTTTTAGTTAATATGGTTTTGTCATTAGGCTATACAGGAGAATATGACAATATGGTGGTTGGAGGGTAGGCCCCCTTTGGAGCTAGACTATGTATTAATCTTTTAAAAGGATTCATTTTTTTATGTTTAATCATAAAAAATAGAACACACTTGGTTTTGGTAATATTTGTGTAAAATCCACCCTTTGGGCTAATTATTTTTAAACAAGTCACCATGTAACTACCCACTTAAGCAACCAAGAACCTTCATCTAAATTTGAAGTGCTAATTACAAGTGTTCTTCATTTACCAAGATTAAAACAAGTCAACATCACCACTTAAATGCTTACTCTAAAAAGTGTAGCTCATACAGCTAGGGTCATTCCTAGACGTAGACCTAAACCTCAAGGGTTCATGGTGACCCTGCCTATGTATCCCCTCGTGGGAATCAAAGGCTTCGTAGTTCACCCAACAATGTCAAAGGGAGTTCATTCTCTCCTCTTGCATGAGATATTTGATCTCACTTTTTACCCCATGACTATTATTTAAGTACATGTAAGCTATCAACTTAGCCAATTATAATACAATGATATTAATTTTTGATAATAACTTGCTATCAAGTGTTGGGTCCATACCAAACATTAGTTTACAAGATTCACAATATTCACACCATAATCTCAAATATCATGCACAATGGTTGTCGCAAGCATACCTCCATATACACAAGTAGAGTAGCTCATTCAAATCACGCGTACAACAGTGACTAGATCATACACAAATCATAAGTACATTGGTGATTAGCTCATATGTACATCACAAGTACAACTATGACTATCTCATTTGCACATTACAAGTAAAACAATGATTGGCTCATATGCATATTATAATTACATTAGTGAGTAGCTCCTACATACATCACAAATACATAATGACTAGCTCTAGTACGTCACACACACAACGACTAGCTCCAACATACATCATAGATACACAATAATGAGCTCCAACATACATCAAAAATATATTATAACAAGCTCCAACATACATCACATACACAGTGACAAGCTAACACATCACAATGGTTGTTTAACAAATGTCAATAATGCATCCCGGATAGAAAGAATATCAATGCATTGTGCACTACATTGTGGGTCATATCCTTTCCAATTGTATTTTAGCTTAGAACACATTTCGATTAGTGCTTTAAAACAAACATCTATCTTCCATCATATAGATTTAATTAGGGGGTGAATGAACACTGTTTGTTATGCTTGAGATGGTAGGGAGTATGATCTCACCTTGTGCGAATTTGGTGAAGAAACCAAACCCATCATCTTTGTATGTGTTTAATACCTTAGAGGGGCCTGCTTCACAAGAGGGAACGAATCCAACCAATTTTTCGCTCGGGCCGGTATATAAAAGGGTGAGTCTAAATTGTTAAGTCCTCATGGTATGTAGGCCTTAGCCGTGCATGTGCCATTCAAAAATAGGTACCTACCTTTTCTTTTAAAGGTATAAGAGCCCTTAGTAGAGTAGTTAAAGCCTTAAGTGGCTTGTTGTATGCTCGCGAGGTGCCATGTCCCCAAGTATTCACTAGAACCCTCTTGTTTTAGAAATCCAAAATCCCTTCTATTCATTGGTGCAACAACGGTCGTTGCCAAGGCATCCACATTCAAACAGTTCTTAGTAGAGGTGAAGAGTCTGTCATGGGAGATTCATGAAGGCTCGAAGCCTGGTTGACCCGAGAAGTGAGTGCAATGTAAGGGGAAGCCAGTGTGGCCAAGCTTCTAAGCCACCTGCTAAGAATAAGTGTGGTTGGGGAAACCCACACGAAATCTAGTGAAAATAGTCCTTGCCAACCTTAGGATTTGTGCTTGTATTGTTAAAATCAAACATTTTGTCTGCTATGTCTTGCGTGTGTGTTTAAAAATAAACCTCAAATAAACATCACACCTAGTACTTGGCAACACCTTAAACCTTGCAAAATCCCAAAACATCAAACAATAAAAGCATACAACATGAACAAGTATCACTTAGATTTCTTGGGGTCATCATCCTTTAGTTCTGATTTTTCAATCCTTGCATTCCACCTATTCTTTCCATCCCATATAGTCCTTGCATATTCATAGCCCTTTCATCATAGTCCTTACATATTCCTAGTCTTGCATACATAGATCACATATCACATAGTCCTTGCATACATATATATCATTCCACCTAGTTCTCGCATGTACAACCCCTAGCATATCAAGATCATATCACCTAACCTTTGCATGTTCCATGAATTTAGTCCTTTGCATATTCATCATTGATCAAATAAAACCCTTAGCTTGCACTTCCACGACTCTTCCTAGGTCTCAAAATCAACCCATTGGCTATCTATCACCCACATCACTTAAGGTTTATCATGGACTTGAGTTAGGGAACATACCATTATCCTTTCTCGTCTAGGGAAATCCTTTTGGAGTCCATCATATCCTACATACCCTCTCTTGGTCATTGGTCCCTTGTGTTTATCCATCATAACACAAGTCAAGCCTTGCATCGTAACCAAATTTGGACCTAGAGTTGCATTTGACCTCTTGCATTCTTAGCTTATCACATCATATCATACCATTTTCATATATCCCGTCTTAGAATCATATCCTTTTCATTGCATCCTAGTCCTTACATATTCTTAGTCTTGCATACATAGATCACATCACATAGTCCTTGCATACATATATATCATTCCACCTAGTTCTTGCATGTACAACCCCTTGCATATATCAAGATCATATCACCTAACCAAGTTGCATGCATTCCATGAATTTAGTCATGTGCATATTCATCATTGATCAAATAGAACCCTTAGCTTGCACTTCCACTACTCTTCATAGGTCTCAAAATCAACCCATTTGCTATCTATCACCCACATCACTTAAGGTTTATCACGGACTTGAGTTAGGGAACATACCATTATCCTTGAGTCTAGGGAAATCCTTTTGGAGTCCATCATCTCCTACATACCCTCTCTTGATCATTGGTCCCTTGTGTTTATCCATCATAACACAAGTCAAGCCTTGCATCGTAACCAAATTTGGACCTAGATATCATCCCACATAGTCCTTGCATATATATATATATATCATTTCAAAAACAAACAAATCTACGTGTCCTCCAAGTCAAGTTGTCCACATCATCTCCAAGTCAAACTTCTCATCCTCCATACCAACCATGCAATAAGCTTTCATCCTCCGTCCACCTACCTTCACCATCAAGAGTTGCCTAACACAATCCATGCCATTAATCCACAGTTCAAGTTTCCACTTATCACCCTTATCCTCTATTCTTCATTCAGAGCCTAATAATTGCTTATCATCTATTTTCAAATGCATTTTTTCCATGGAATTATTAAGTTCAAGAATTTTTGATTTCATTTGATTTAATATGTTCAACTCCACTTATATATCATCATCTCTCACTTTCTTTGCACAATATTTTGTGACATGTACAAATGGCTCAACAAGCAGGAAGTTATCAAGTAGAAGTCGAGCCCAATCTAGATATTGGACCAAACGAATCAGTTGAAGAACACATGGACCTTGAAGATAGGGAGGAGGCTTGAGTTCAAACAATGCATGTTGGAGAGGGGTCGAGATCACTTCCTTCTACACCAATGGATGAGCATATAAAAGTAGCTGAAAGGGTGGGGAAACAAATTTCTTATATAAATTTAGATCATTTACTTGAAATGGATATGGAGAAACTGAAATGTTATGCCGACCAACCTAAAAATACGAGTAAGAGGTCAATGACTAAATCTATAAATATAATAATCCATGATCATTTCAATCATCTTGAAACACTTGAAAAAACCCAATTGTTATCACGTTTACTTCTTTGTTATGAGCTAAAAGAGTCATTACAATTGTTGGGTGTACATTTTGCATTGAATAAGAGGAAACACATGAGACTACAAAAAGATATTGTTGAAAATGCTAAAAAAGGTTTAGATTCCATTAGGAAAGGATCTCGGTCAGTTGATAAGGCCATTGCAAGAAAGGTGATTTTGACATCTGTTTTAAATAAAGAAATATCCAAAAAAAGAAAAATGTCAGCACTTTCCATTGAATTTGGTTATAGTAGAACCACACTAATAAAATATGAGAAAAAGAGAAAGGTTTTGGATGATAGTTCTGAAGGTAATTGGGCAATTATGTGTAGAGCTCCCCATTCTGACAAGATTGAAGATGTTGTTAGGAACTTGATCTCAAGTTTTTGGAATGATCAAACCCGTCCGTCATCAAATACTAGAGATGTTATGAGGCATAGGATTGGACCTAGTATTTATGAAGAACATATTAAACATTGGCTAGACATAACACAAATTGAAATGTATATGAACTTTTGTAATATGTATCCTCATATAAAGATTGGGCAAACAATGTTTGAAAGGTTAAAGCCATATTATGTGAAGATAAACAAGTTTTTTGAAACTTGTTATTGTCATTATCACATTGAATTTGATCTCTACTATCAGGTATTTCAAAAGATGAGAAAAGAAAGATATGGTTTTCAAAAGGCACCTCCTAAACAGGTAAGTTTGTTCATAAAGGATCTATTATGTGATCATGAAAATGGACCTCAAATAAAATGCCTAAAAGGACTCTGTGAAACATGTAGAAATTTGGCTAACTTTCCTTCAACAAATGAAAATGCTGACCTAATAAAGAGAGTAAATTGCAAGAGTTACAAGTATGTAAAGTTTCAAACAAATTTTGGGAAAGAATCAACAAGGTTAAACTATGTAGAAGAGGAGATACCTATTGGGAAATTTATGGAAGATTTTCAAAAATTGATACGACCATACATACAACATTCCTTTTATACTAAGTGGCAAGCACTTCAATTTCAAATATTAAGAGATACTTTCCCACTTGGAACAGTTCTATCAGTAGTTGACTTTGTAGAAAATTACTCTTTTGTACATCAAAAAAAGATTCAATCAGAATATTACTTTTCAAAGCAGGTCACTATTATAGTTCATGTGTGTTATCGACATGCACAATTGGAATTGGATGGTGTTGAGAGTACAAATGAACAACGAGCCATCAAAAAATAATATCACTTTTATATTAGTGATGATAAAGAGCATGACACACTTTTTGTACAACATTGGTTTACAAAATATTTTTTTGAGAATTTCAAAAGCAGGGGTGTAAAATTTGAAAAACATTTTGTATGGTTAGATGGATGTGCGACACAATTCAAATCATCATGGCCATTTAATGCACTTTCTAGATATCATAAAATTTACAACATACCACATATTTGGAGTTTCTTTGAGAGTGGGCATGGAAAAGGTGAGCATGATGGCGCAGGAGCTTGCATCAAACGTGCTTTAAAAAAGCATCAAATGAGTTATTCAGAAGATCGTATAGACAATGCACATGATGTTGTTGAATGGTGTAAGAAATAATTTTCATCAAATGAGGTCAGCACATCTTCAAGAACAAACCAAAACATTCCACATAGAGTGTTCTGGGAGATATCGGGTATGTATAAATTAAATTTTCAAAAAGATAAGTTTATTTAAATTTAAAATTTACATATATATATATATATATATTAATATACACACATGTTTGTTCAGATAATTTTTTTGCAAGTACATGTATCTAGGTGTGGATAGACGATCGATGCATGGATGCAAGAGGGTAGAAAAAACAAGATCTTTGCATTGTGTTATGAGTTCAAATAGTCACCCTAGATGGACATTATACACGAGGGATTACTCTTATTTCTGCACTGAGTGCATTGTGGGAAACTCTCATGCATGCAACAACGAAGAACTTGAATATGTTAGTAAATGGGATATGGTGCCATTATTCATTTCAAACACATATGACGAAAATGAGGATGGAAGATTTCAAAACATTCCTTTGATTTCAATTGATTATGACCATATTTCAGGATTGGTTAGAAAAGGTACATGTGTAAGTTTTCAATAATTTAAATATTATATAAATTTAATGATCTTTAAAGTCTAGAGACAATTCTAATTTTTTTAGAATTTTATTGTGTAAATTTGGTGTACAGGAGATGTTTTTGCAATCATAGCAGAGCCTAGAAACATAAAAGGTGTTAGTTATTATATTTACTGTGTTGCACAGATGAGAGGAATAAACTAACACAACCTGGAACAAATGATGAAATGTTATTTCCCACATATGAGTTTGAATTTAAAACTATATATATACATTGTGTACATGTGTACATTACCTTAAAAACATTAAATATATATTGTACAAACCTTGAGGATGAAAATGTTGTACACGTGCACGTCTTACCTCAGGTTCATGTTTACCGTGCAGGTTTTGTTGTTGTGCAAGAGATATATCTAAAACAGGGCAAAGTTGTTCAACATAAGATTCATTTTGTGGACTATCAAGTTGATAACAAGGTATATCAATATAGTCACCTTATAATTGCTACCACCCTAAATCTTCATGTAGTTCCACATGCACGTGGACAAAAAAAATGGAGATTAGATAGTGATGACCATAAAAAAAAAATTACATGTTATTCAAGAGCGAGTTGAACCAGAATGTTTGAGTTAGATTATATCCATGATTGTTTTAATTAGTTATAATATATGTTGATGACAAGTGTTTTAAATTTGGTTGGACACAAATTAGGGGTTGAAATACATTAAGAACCTTAAATTGAGTAGATATTTCCAATTATATATTTGTTCCATGGAATTCAAGTACTTGTTATGTACATAATGTGCAAACCTTATTACAACAATTGCAATGTTTGTATCTATTTAATATGACTATCTATTTAAAGGTGAGTATTTAAACAATGAATGTTTTCTATAATAAATTTATTGGTCCATAATTTGAGTATTCTATAGTATCTAATTTTCTTAAAAAAAGTCATTGAAAGAGTGATCGTGGGAGTAGAATAAAATTTAGTGTTAGTTTCAATGATCCCCAAAAGAGCATGTTTATTTATTTATATCTTCAATATTGTTGTATTTATGTATATAGTTGTATATATTTAGTTGATGGTTAATATTATAGCTAATTAATTTTTCCTCATGCCCTAAAAAAATTAGCAAGTGATTGCATGTCCCCTTAAGCCATCCTCTTAGGCCCCTTCACTCATCTCCTACATACATTTTAAAAATTTAGGCAAGTTTAATTTATTTTAGGTAGACCTTGCAACTACTTGGCATGATTATGACTACTTGGGCATTTAACATGTGACAACATATTATATAATTCTCCTATAGTAGTCATCACTTGAACATAAGAAATATCTAATCTAATTATTTAACTTGATTTAATGTATTTTTTTATTTTACTTAGATTCATGACTCATAAATATCTATAGTTAATTTATTTACTTCCTCTAATTATATGCATATTTACTTGTTCATTATATTTTTTTATGATTTTTATTTTAGGTCTCTTATATCTAGTTGGAATGATTATGACTACTTGTGTTTTGAATTTGTGGCAACATAATGGATAATTTTATAATGGTAGGAATCATTTGAATATAAAAAGATTCTAATCTAATTTTCTAAGTTTATTTATTATAATTTTCTCACATGACTTAGAGTTTGACCCATGTATCTATAGTTAATTTATTTTCTATTTTATAAGGTGTATCAAATTGTATAGCTATGATACAAAAATAATTGATCTAAGTGGGATGATGTTCCCAAACCTATTCATCAACAAAAAAGTTTAAAATATATAATTCATATTTATAAATTGATCATTTATATTTAAAATAGATCAAGCTATTTATTATTTTTAATATATATAAGGAGAAATAAGGGTTGGAGTAGGCACACATCAATTTAAATTGACATGTGCCCTTATGTTATGTTGTGAAATGCCACCATAAACACCCTAGGATAATAAATATGAAAATAATTAGGTTTTAAATCCAAATCAAACTCTATTCATAATTTTCTAGAAAAATACAATAGAACCTTAGAATTAGCATGTGGTGGATGGTCAAATACCATTCACTATCACTCCCAAATATGTGATGCAATTAGAGGATTCCTACAACATCTAACTAAACTTATTCACCATGTTTGAACGAATAGGCTGATTTATGGAAGATTCAATAAATTATGGGGCTATGGTTGGTTTAGTCATATGTAATTCAAGGATCTATCTATATGATAGTCCATCTAAATAGAATCTCCTTATCTCCTCCCTTCAAAGCCAAAATGTACATCTAGATCCACATCAATTGATCTAACTAAATTGACAATTGCTTTCAATGAATATACAAACTATATAGCATATGGGGGCATATAGTCTCATATTGGATAATTTTTTTTTTTTCTTATTTAACATAGTTATGTTTTCATTTATAGTTCCTAACAAGTGAACCTCATCAAATGGAAGTGTTGGGGGGTTTTTCCAAGTGGTTTTTGGGGGTAGGTGGATTGAGGGAGTGGAGGGGTTTTAAGGTGGGGGTATTTCAAGCGATTTCTTTTCAAGTGGGGGTTGAATATTTTATAAAAAATATTCTAACAAAAATGTATACTCTAGTAATTTCTCTATTGAAATGTAACATGTTAAATATTATTGCAATTATCTAAATTTAAATAATCTTTTAATTTAAATTATTAACTTTATTGAATCATTGCATCATATTAGAGATTATTGTCAAGTCATAACATGGAAACATGATTTCATCTTCCTATTTCCTATTAGGTATATTCCTAAGACAAAACCCTATATTTATATAGATCAATTTGAAGCTTCTCTTGTGAAAAATATATATTTATCTAGATATACATTAATAAGGAAGAGGGCTTTGATCATTTATAACAACTTGCATGTTAGTGATGATAAGAATAGGAATTTGAAACTCCTTAAGAAAGATACCAATTGTTTACCATAGTTCTTATTCATGTTCCCTAAATACTAGTTTTTTACCATAGTTCTTATTCATGTTCCCTAAATACTATTTTAAATGAATCAAGTGGTAATCAAACAAGTTATTTCATTGTGGAGTTTGTTGTTATTTAATGTATAGATATGTAACATATCTAGTAATTTTAGAATTTTGTTACAAGTCAAAAAAATAATAGAGGTATAATTTGAATTGAATTTTCTTAATGTTTCAAAGAATAAAATTTTCCTATAATTTAATAATGGTGTAGATTAAGAGATTATTTATGAAATAATTTAACATAAAATTTTATAACTTAGAGGGAAAGTGTTTGAAGGATGGTATATTTAATTATAAAAGCAATGTTCCTACCTAGATTCTTTATAATTTTATATTTTGTTCTCAACTCCTCAATGGTTCACGTTAAGTCATTTTTAAAAAAATAGGAGTTTTGTGTACCACAAAGTGATGCACTTTATTTGTTCTTACTTTCTATCAAGATTTTAATTTCATCATTTTTATCAAATTTTAAAACTAGAAGAACATGTCCTTGAAATTAATAAATTATAGGCTCAAGTAAATACACTCATTTATAAAATATCATTAGTTTACTTGAGCTTGGGATTCATTTATTTTATAATTTTTGATTGCTTACTATAATTTTTTCAATGGGCATGTGTGTGCAAAATATTTATTGTGATCAACATGAATGAACTTAATTACAAAGTGGCATTCATTTCCTAAAATTCTACTCTAGAGAGATCAAATGTATAATTATACTCTAGAGAGATCAAATGTATATATCATATAAGGAAATGTAAGTTGTAAGAGATCATCAAATAAGCAAATGTATGTATATTGAATATAAGCAAATGTATACATATATCATATAAACATGCAAACATATCAACATTGATCAATGTATAAACATGTAACATGTTATAAGCAAAGTGCCAAATGTATGTATATCATAAAAGCAAATGTAAGTTAGAGATCATCAAATGTGGAATACTAAAGATCATCATATAAGATCATCATATAAGAAAATGTCGAATACTAAAAATCATCATATATAGAAAATGTAAGTTAGAGATAATCAAATTCCAAATACTAGAAAGATCATCATATAAGCAAATATATGTAGTAAAGATCATAAATCTAATGCAGGGCCTAATATGAATGTCGACTCCTAGTCGAACGATCATGTAATGCCCTAAATTTAACACTCAAAAGTATAACTAAAGACAAAACACAACTATCAAATTTCGCTCAAGAACGCTTACAAAACTCACAAAAGGCTGCTACCCAAGAAGGAACTACAAGGAAGCATACAACAATTGACTAGTTAAAGATTAATATATTTAGTTAGACAACTAAATTGCTTAAGAAATCCTAGAAAGGTTTTCAAATGGGGACACAAAAATTAAATCAACCAGATAGATTTAAATAATTCAACCCACACAATCATAAACTGAAGGGACAATCAAGTCATAAGCTAAGTAAATACATTATATCAATATGAACTCAAAGTAATGAATAGAGCACAAACCATAGGGGCTAGACCTAATTCCTTGGGGGCTCATCTTTGACGGCCTTGCCTATGTATATAATTCGCAAAGGAACCGTAGTTCGGCATTTGAGTTTGTATCTCCACAAGCTTTGACAACATGAGGGTAAATCCTCTTGGGTATTTTGCATTTCATAACTAACATCCTTATAACTATCAAGCTAGCTTAAAAACTTTCATTTAACATTTATATCCTCTCTAAATTTTTAGCATTATCTAAAGTTGAAATCACATGATAAGTACATTTATAGTTAAGAATAGATCATACATCTCGGTTTTCACTCAAGGAGATGGTGGTAAGGAAAAATCTATAATGTAATGCCTCCTACTCAAAATTCCCTTACATAAATTTAGGTGTCAACTATACATACGTATATTAAATGGTCCACTTAAACTAGGTTCAAGTCTCACAACAATTTCACCATAATTTGAATATATCTCCAATATCACTAGAACACCATATAATAATAGAATATTTAGAGATCAAGGATTATCGGTAAACACACATATAAGGTTATTACTAACTCACATTATAAATAATAATCTTCAAATTTTAACTAATCCAATGTAATGGAATAATTCTTCAACAAAACAAGGCTGCCTTAAAACAATCATAGAATCCACATTTCTTAACGAAATTTAAAACTTTAAAAGTTTTGGAAAGCTAGAGAGTAGAGGACTAAAACCTAGGAAGGATTTTCTTGTGTTCATAAAAACATCAGAGCAGTTTTTTCTGCAATCAGCCTTGCCATTTAAAAAATAGCACACATAGTTCAGCATAAGTAAAATAGCACATTCAAATATATGACAACTTAATAGATAATTGCTGCATTCAAATATATGGTGCATCTAATTATATGGCATAATATAAAACACAAGGATTGATGATAGAATGTTGCAAAAAGAAATTGAGATGGATTGGGGCATTTACTAAGCTGCAACTAAACAAATTAAAATGCCAAGGAAAGAAGCATGTCATGCAAGCTCAGAGATAATCCCCTTAAATCATATTACATGTTGCTCCTCCACTTCTATCATTAGCATAAGTTTAGATAATGTCTAAACCACGAGCAATTTAACAACAATCAAAGAAGCTGTAATATTTGCAATCATAATGTGTTATGATATTATTTTGTCTATGTCATTCATCATTATGAAAATTTCCAATTCAAGACAGTATGAAAGAACAATGTCTTGACAACATTCAAACGAAATAGTAATAATAATAAAATTATAATTTAAGGTTATTGACAAAATTTAAAAAGAATATTAAATTAACAAATTAATCCATCAGCATATTTAACATTGATAGCATCAATCAATAAATCTGCCACAAAAGTTACATAAATATAAAAAAAATAAAGCTTGAAGAAAGGATGTTTGTATAGATCAATCATCATCAGCACACAGACCAATATTAAATTAGAAGTTATAAATAATAAGATATCTAACTGATTAAACAATGCAGCAAAATAAAAACAATTACTTTGACTCACTTGCTGGAGTCCTTGCAGGCGTTACATATATTCACTTTACTCGCAATTTATTTGTATCACTAACCCCTCCCCCCCAATAAGGGTATTATTTAACTACTACAAAAAACTTCTTCACATCTAAGAATTTATTTAATTGGATTCTCCCTGGCACAAAAAATCAAGCAAACAGACCAAAGGGGCATAGCAGGTTTTCTTAGAGCAGCGACTTTATTTTATTACAGTTGCAGAAGTTAATGGGATACAATTAGGGAAATGGAGCAACCCCACTGCATAAATTCTATGAAAATGCCAATATGGAGTTTACCATTTAGAGACAGTTCAATCTCTATCATTCACTCTATGTGAATATAGTTCTGGAAGCTATCTATTTACAACATTAGTAGTAGTTGGCAGTTATTCGAAACTATTTAATAATTCTGTCACAAAATAGCTAGGAAAGGAAAATAACTAAATCTATTGAATAGTCAGACTCCTTGAATTCACCTTAAGTTTATGATCTTTGTCAATACCATATTCCTTAACGTAAAATTAAAAATTTGTTGGTAAAACATTGATATTATAATTTTAAATGTAGATAAATAAATACACAGATACACATTACTAACATTATTTTTTGTTAACGCAGGGACTCAAAAATCACAAAATCTAACTAACAAACTATCTCTTAACTCACATACTATCATAAACTTATCTGCATACTAACAATATACTTCACACAACTACAAACTCGAGAGGGGCTTCTCATGGAATGTCCAGATTACAAGATATGCACTAAATGGATTTGTTGAAAGGGCCACGAAACATTTGAGCAAATACCCTTTTACAGGTGCAGTGCCAGAATGGGAGCTTGGGCTTAAAGGTGGATGCGTATACAAGGCATGCAAGCTATTTTTTTTTTCTTTTCTGTGACGTCTTCAAATAAACGTGGTCTCCTGGAGTGTGATAATTGCAGGGTATGCACAAAATGGATTGCTTGTATAAGGATTTGAAAAGAAAAGAAAAACAGTCCAACGCCATGAATATACATATTATGTATTTATTTTTAAAGATGCAATGGACATGAGGTAATATGTTACAATCTGGCGTAAAAGCTAACATCAACCACCCTACTCTATTATTTACTCAAATAGATAAGAGCATTAGCCTTCAACCTCTATGTAAGGGAAAATAACATGTGTGATATACCATGAATAAAATAAAAACATATAAATGACAAATGGTTATACACTCTCCCAAATTTATAAATCCGAAGATAATAAAACTGATTCACAGTCTGATTTTATTAACAGTGTGGGAGACTATTGTGGGTATTCTTTATACACTACACTTCTCAACCTTACACTACTGCCAAAAGAGATAAGTTGCTTTGTTCAGAAAGTTAGACTAATTTGTGACAGAATGGTATGCAATAACTTACCAGCTGAATGAGCGACAGTGTTGACAATGTCTTGAGCCTCTGGGAAATTTGGAGACATGAGAGCCACGCTGGGTAAGTGGAAAAGTTTGTTTGCACATTCCAGATCAATGTCATGATCCATAACAATTTTTGTATCAATTCATTTATGGCTGGCGGTCTTCATTGGTTTAACATAGATTAAAAAAAATCTAAACAAACATATTATCCCCTACTAATAGGATTCTCCAGGCATATCTAAGCCTTTCTCAATTTTTCCTTTTACAAGCCATTTGACGGGTTCCCCTCTAAGACCATTCCAGTCTCTGCTAAAAGAATCCTATAAAATGAGTTTGGTGAAAAGAATAATCTCTGTGTAGAGTTGCCAACCTCCTCCACTCTTTTTTTTTCTCTTTTTTTTCTCTCCCCATTAAGACTAGCGCCCCCCAATTAAAACTCCATTACCGCTTAAACAAGCCGAATTGAATGGATCAGCCATATGGATCAACAACCATCGTCCAGAGCGCAATAAATGTGTCAGTTGGTATTATGCAAAAATGTGTAGCCTACTCACCCATCGCCAATGTTACAGGATGAGTACCGATTAAAAGGGCAAAATCAAATCATGAAATCAAGATTTGAAGAGACATTCATAGGCAGCGAGGGTGAAAAGAAAAATAAAGATAATAAACATATAACATTTCCCTGACATGAAACGTAGAGAAGTACAGATGGTCATTGAATTTAGGCGGTGCATTTATCAAATAATCAGACTTTATCTTGTTGGATCATCTGCGTCTTAAATGGCCCCTCCTGTCATTAAGTTAGGAAGGATTGTGAATAAATCGATGGAAGGGTAATAGGTTTTATTTAAACTTCTATCCACCCGCTGCATTATTACACTTCCTTAGGTATGTTGTATTTATGTTGAGCATACGCAATATTCAAAATTAATCTCATCATGTATTGTTGCAGTTGTTATAGTAGAAAATATTACAAGCATAACATTAACTGTTGTATTTTATGGTTGATGTTAGTATATCATCCTTCGATCAATAGTCGCATTAATAAGAATTCTATAATTCAAGCTAATACCACTTGAATAATTATAATATTGCTAATAGGTGAAATCCATAGCAAAAGTAAGAGCAAAGTGAGTAATGATATTAGTTTATATCTTAATATTACTAATGATAATAGAATTAATAAAGGTATTAGTTTATGTATAATTGTTATTACAATGAATATTGATAAATATAATCATATTATTACTAATATTATGATTATCATTTTCCCAAAATAAATCATCAATTATAATTATTAAACCACATTCACATATTTCACCAATTCAACCTGACTAATCAACAATAATGGTACCTATTACAAGAAACGCAAGAGTTGTAATTATCGCATTAACGGTCGTGCCTTACATTCAACTAAATTTTAATTATATAAATATACTATTTATTAAGCATGCAATACTATGAATATCAATACCTTTCACCAAACATTATTTCAACGCCTTATCCTTTATATATTTACATATATATATACCCTCTTTCACTTTCCATTCATATTCCCCAAGTTACGACCGCATAATAGCTTTATGGTGATGGCAGTAAATATAAAGTAAAGAAATGATATGCAATATTGTTGCCACACAAAATCACTTTATTTACTGTTTGTAATAAATCTAGTTATCTATTTAGGTAAGGTATGTAAAAAAATTAGGGTTGTATTTATCACATATAGGGTGAGGCCTTACAGATCATCTGAATGAGAACGGTCTTGCTCTGATGGATGTGTTGAGCCCTGCAAATAAAATGGTGTACAAAATGTGTTAAATACATATAATTTATATTAAATATGTATCTAGATCTATGCATACATATTCATGTACATATACACATGTATATATAAAAATTTAAAACTCACATGTCCAGTAGTAGCAGATTCATCCACAGAGTCACATTGATGTACACGATCTGGAACAAGGCTAGGAGTGACATGAGGTATGTCCACCTACAATATATATTCATATATATTAGTACATGAATATCTAGTTAAAACTAAAATTTAAAAATAATTAAAAAGGAATTGAAACATGCACATGCACACATACATGCACATCATCTGATATCGGATGACCTGAGTCCTCTGAAATGACCACCTCCACCATATCAACTATACGGTCAAGCAATGAACCAATATATGCATCCATCTGATCTATCCCATGTCGTGCCAGGAATGATGAGTGAATAGGACTATGTAGGTGAGATGGCATCGACGATAACGAATTAGCACCAATCAACATCTCAGTAAAACCCATAGTCTGTGTAGCTACCGAATGATCTGATGGTGGATCCTGATGTGTACTAATGTTGGGTTGAGAGTGATGGGATCCTAGAAGTGAACGAGCTTCATGTGCCAAATGATCTCTAACATGCTCTACACCGATCCCATAGTCTGATGCAATGAAGGCATATGCCTCCAAGAGTTCCTCAGCCAAACAATACACTATGCAAAGTCTTGCTTGCCATATCTCCTATAAGTGCCTCAATCTCTATGGGAGTAGGGATGCCTGCTGCTATGAAAGGATCCATGGTGGTCCACTGTGCTGAAAATGGCATGGAGCAAGGACGTCTAGACATCAAATAATGACCTACATGATCAATAGATATCCTAGTGGTGGCATTTGCAATGTCACCTACAGTGTCAATTGCTTCCTTTTGGGAAGGAACGACAACCTCATCTTCTATGGGGGCTAGAGCTGGGGTGAGAGCAAAAGACCTCTCGCCAACCAATACCCTAAACACTGGGGCTAATCTATCTGCTCGACGATAAGTGGGTCTATCAGCAATCCTGCCAAGCCCTTGACTAGCATGTGGTGGAATGTCCAGGTAGTTCACTTTGAGGCCCAAATGGACCTCAGCATACAACTGCTGAACAAAATATAATGGAATCTGGTCATTGTTTGGGTATTGGCCATGTGCTGCGAGAAATCGTGGGTAGATCAATGAGGCCATAGCACGATCGACACATCTAGTGACCTGGTATGCCCTAAAATTATGTGCATTTTGATAAAATGGAAAACAATTGGTTTTTATCATTTTTTTGGTCACACTATCCTGTATTTTTTTAAGGGGAACCTCACCATGTACTTCTTCCCGCATGCGGGAAAGAATAGCAGCTACTCTATCTGGAGAAAATGTACTAGTCCTCTCAAGTTCATCTCTTAGTTTTTCTAGACTATGTAATATTGACATGCATGGTTCAGAATATATCCCCAAGTTTGCGCCCTGCGCTAATGAGTCTTTCAATTTCTTAATCTCATTAGTGGTATTTGCAAACAAATATTTTGGAGGTGGAACATCTGCATTTTCCATGTTATATATGTATGTATGTACCTAAAGGAGCAATGAGACCTTGGTTTAAATAATATATCTAGATATAGGGAATATATATCTAAAACAATTCTAATAATTCATCTACTCATCAATAATATTTCCATACCATTAACAAAAAACATGTTCAACATCTATCATAGTTTTTAATAATCAAAACATTCAAATTACTAGATTGCACAAAAAACATAATCTAAAACAATTCTTAAATTTAAATTTACAAGTGTGCACTCTAGTACAAAATGTGCCATTAAAGACAGTTTAAAAAACATTGATAAAGATTGCATCTAAGATTTATTTCCTACAACTAGTAATAAAGGGAAAGCATCATTACTTAACATTGGTGGTCATGTAAAATCAATTTATTCATTATTGAAGGCACAAATAAGAGAAGAAAATGAGAGAGATGATAAGCTTGTAAATATGATTTCTAAATTATTGAAGCAATATTTTGATAAGGAGGAAACCAAAAAATTAGAAATAAAATTCCTCATATCCATAAAGAAAATTTGATAGGAGGAAGAGACATGCACATAATATTTATCATAAAAGTTATCATACAATGTACAAGAACATGATACTAAAGAATAAAGGTTTCTTATAAGTACACAACAAACCTGGATGAAGATTTAACCCTAGTGCAAAATAAACAAATAATGAAAGAATAAGAGAAAATGAAGATTTAAACTTTGTACATATTTTTTTCTATTACCTCAAATCTTCCACCAATATAAATTGAATTAGTGATTAATCAAAATAGTAAACTTTTAAAAATTGAAAATCGAATAAACATTAATTTACCCTTCACTTTCACCTAATTGAATGATTCAATTGATCGCATCATTTAAGTTTTAGTGAATATAATGAGGCCACATCTCAAATCAACTATCAATTATCTAAATTATCAACTTTTTGAGAATTTTTGTGATTTTGTGAATTTGTGACTTAATTATTATTATTTTTTCTGAGTTTGAGGCTTATATTAATTCACTACATCTTTATGTTTTCTTGATATTTAATACACCCTTTTGCCCAAATGAATACTTGGAAGGATTTACACATGATTATTTTGATGAAATAAGTTGGAGGGCTTGATATAGATAAAAGATATTCTCTTCCTAATGATGTATGGATATATAGGAAAATATATCATTAAAGAATATACAAATGAATTTCCAAAGAAAGGGTTTATTTTTTGATTTATCAAGATTTAAAATGTAGACATGGAATGAGTAAGGAAAAATGACATCATGAAACATTTTTTGTGGCCCCATGAGCTTAAAGTTTAGTATTAGTAGTGTCATCTTCAAGTAGAAAGATATGGTGATAGCTATATTATTAAGTACATTATGGAAAATAAAGTTGTTACATGAAATTCATTGAGTAGCTCGTCAATCATAGGATTGGGAAACATATCCTTGGTTGTGAGTTTTTTTATATATAAAAATATACACTTAAACAACATGAACCATCCTTTTTATTAAATAAAGAGTACATGGGAAGAGTGTGGACCACACTAGGTTGAATGACCCCCACCTAAAGAAGGTTGTGCACTATTGTTTAGTCTCAAGGTATTTTGCACAAAAACATATCAAGGTACTTAAATATTAGTTGGTGTACTAATTGGAATCAACTAAAGTTCATGATTATAGAAATTTTGAGGTGATAATGTATGGGAATCTATAAACATTGAGATATTTTTGGTTATCACTTCATTTAATTTTGATGATTGAGTCAATGTAACAAATTTAGATAATAACTTGGTAAGTTGTTACCCAATGATACCTTATTTAATAAATTCTCTATGTTACCCTTGATGATACCTTATTTAGATAATAACTCGGTAATTTGTTACCCAATGATACCTTATGTGATCTAATGAGGTGTGTGGAACTTAATTTCACCCCTATGAGAGTGTACTTGTGGGAACTAGTAGTAAATTGAATTCACATTTTAAAGAATTCATAAATGATGGTCTCAAGTTTATGTAACTATTATTCTCCCAAAACCATGCCATAGCCTCCTAGTGGGAGACCAAACATATTAGGTTACAAAATATAGTTCTCTACAAATATTTAGAAACTTCCTATGTTTCTCCATGCATGCTAGTATGCCCTTATTAGCTATCATTACATAGGAAGTATAGAACATCACAATTATAGGATAATCCTTTCACTTGGTTACTAACCATCTCTTCATGGATTAGTATCTTGACACCTAGTGAGTGGAGACTCGGATTAGTGTGCTTGGTATGTGACATGATGTCATATGATATGCAATATTAGTTAAGTGATAGTTTTTGAGAGGCATTATTCATGTTGTGCATGATATGTAATATTAGTTAAGTGATAGTTCTTGAGGCATTATTTGGATAGTGTTATGCTATAAATTTATCCTCAACTAATCTATCTAATTTGAGCTCAATTATTTGAATGTGGTAGGCCTACAATTTAAAATTTAGCATAAATTTCATATTCTGCACCACTAATAATTTTTTATTTTATAAAATTTTCATCAAGACTTGGTGATATTCTTGTCACATTATATTGAAAACCCATATTTCACCTGGAATAAATCATTTGTATGGAATATTAGGTATCATAGATGAAGAAAATGTGATTTCTTTGTTTGGTCTCATCTACCGTGGTTATCTTCAATTTTTTTGATCTTTCCTCCTACTAACATTTTGTCTAATTTTATCTCAACTCTTGTGTTGACATTGAGGTTTTAAGTTAATATTTTATTTTCCTTTATGGTTTGGATCCTTCTTTTAGTTCTTAATGTTTATCTTTTTCCATTATTTTAATGCTTGAATTTAGTTACAAATGGTTTACACACTTATTCCAAATATTCCATTTCATGAATTTTATAACACATGAAATATGAAATGTAACACATGAACTCTATTAAATGTGAAATTTGGTCTTTAGTTGTTGGCTTCTAGTATGAATGTGATTTATACTTGGTGGAATTCTTAGTTGAGACTCTCAATCTTCCATTGTTGGTTTCTAACTTGTGATTATACAATACATGAGCTATGTATTAATCTAATGTTAATTCTTGAAAGAAGGTATATATGATTCTCATCTTAATTCTCACATAGAGTTGTCTTAGTCAATTTCTCATATGAGTTCCATATTTGTAATTTTTTCTTAATATAAAAACATATAAATTATTTCAAATTAATTAACCTATCTATTCTATGTTATAGACGATGCTTTTATTTTTTATAAGTATATAATTCAAAATTAAATAGTAATTCAAGATAGAGTACACACAATATTTAGTTAAAATAAAATAATATTCTTATTTCCATGAGAATTATGTAGAATGGTAGCAATGTCTCAAAAATATTTCTTTGCTACTAAATTTTTATCATTGTTATGAGTGAATCATCTGAATTATATAGCCAAGCACATCAAAAATTTATAGATTGGAAAGTAAAATAATCACACATTTATCATATTTTTATATGTATATATAAAGTTTCTACCATCAAACTATTTATACCTATAGATTCTATATCAAAAAAAACTTCAATCTCAATGTCTTATGAAATTTATATATGATAATATTACATATTATAAATTAAAGGTTTTATATCAAAAAAACTTCAATCTCAATGTCTGAACTGTTTGACAAAATGCCTCCAAGAAATGTGTTCTCATGGAATTCCTTGTGCAGGATATTCACAAAATAGATTTGTTGTTCAAATACTTTCGAAATTTTAAAATAGATTATATGTTTTATATTTGTTATCATGCCTATGCAAAAATGGGGGTTTTGGAATAGGGTATGGATACCCATCAAAGCATTTAAATTATAGAACAAATGCAATTAGCAGTTGTAAATCCAAATTATGTTCATGTAAATGGGTTAGTTGAAAAGGCTTTAGAAAATTTCAAGCAAATGCAATTGATTTCTCTTTATTTAGGATATATATCAAAGTTTTTGAAACTGCAATGCAAATGGAAAGCATGTAACCAACCTTGGAGGACACCTTGGAGGTTGATATACTATGGAGGTTTCTCGAAGGTGGCGTTCGCCCAACAATTCGCTTCTTCACATGCTCTAGGTTCATCGCACTGTTCACTGTTGTTCACTCTGTCTATTCACCACATGTGAAAATGACAGTCCCTTTTTTTTTTAATCCCTAATCATGGGGGTTCGACCGAACCCCATTTCGCTCGAACCCCCTTATTTTAATATTTTCTCTCATTTGTGGGATGGGTTCGAGCAAACATATGGTTCGGTTGAACCATAGTGTTCGCTCGAACCCATATAATGGTTCACCTGAACCATTAGGTTCGACCGAACCCCTTCATTTTGTGTAAACACAAAAAATGAAATTTTCCTTCCTCCATAAAAGTGTTAACCACTTATGTGGGATCACTTGGATGCATCGCAAGAAGAAAGAAAATCGCACAATGAAGCATGAGTGTCAATGTATGCCCCCACTTTAAAGCAGTTGCTAACACCATTGATGTGAGCAATTGCTTTAAAGTAGAAGAAGACATGAGAGCTTACTCAAAAAGCCCTATGCCAAGTCATACATTCCCGATAAGCTACATCATGCAATAGGATGGAAGGTTTCCCCCAAAAATACAATGCTAAAGATACTTGGTACATCACATGTGAGCCAACTTAAGGCATGTCATCCACATCCCAAGATTGCTCTTATATGTACATGAAAGGTGGTCAACTAGCCAAAAGAGGCAACAACAAGTGACATACGAGGACAAGGCTACTTAACCCCTTGCCTCCACTAAGTGCAGGACAAGGATGAACCGAATAAGATGAAAATAAGTATCAATTAGAGGAATTTGGTGCTTCAATAAAAGGAAGAGCGCCACACTCCTTGAGATGTTGAATTTTGTTACTCAAATCCTTGCATTCATTAGTAGAATGACCCTGAATTCTATGATATGCACAATATGAATTCTTGTAGTAAAATTTGTTTCATGTTCTCAGAGGGAGAGAGATCAGACGATCTTGGAGGAGTCTCATCAAGATACTCTCTTGGTCAAAGGTGGACGATGTTGCTTTATTTTGTGACAAAGATATCTCTTGCTTAACACAAGGTGTCATACCTACACAAGACTCTTTAGATTGCGATAATTTGTTCTCTCCTTTACAAGAGGGTGTAAAATCCAAAGAATTCGAATCATTATTGTTTTGCGTGATGACATTTACATTAAGAGAGGATTTATTTGTTTGTTTCATTTATTGCAAAGGATAACAATCAAGACCACTAGTGTTAGCTATCAGTTCAGGATGCACCACTATTAAATTTGGCTTAGAAGGATGTTTTTGTTGGAAGAATGAAGAATAATGTCTAGTTGTGCAGACTTTGTGTTGTCATTGAAGTCACCATGTTGATTGAGTAGTCAGTTTGATCTGGTACTCTGAACCGGTATCCGGTATTCTAAACCGATATGCAGGTATTATCCTCTGATATTTTGGTCTGCAATCCTTCTCTAGTGATTATTGTTTCTTTTGGTTTTGGGAAATGGTTTTTGGATGTTGGAAGCTTGTAAGTTCAGAATCTTGTGTGCTCATGTGCTCTTATGGCGAGTTGGAATTATTCTGTTGATTGCATTTTTGTTATTAGGTCTATCCCTAGTTGACCTAATGAATAGTTGATATTGTAATGGATTAATTTGTGTTGTGGATATATATCTTTGGTCCATGCCAACATATTGTAGCATGCTACATGCTTGGATTATTTTTGGATAAGTTTTGTACTAACTTGGAGCCAATAATTAGTCTTTTTGGTGAATAAAGATTACATCTAATTAGGGCGACCTAATTGATTCTTGCGGATGTATCAGCTATATATATTGGATTGTTTTGAGATTGTTGAAGAGAATTGAATGTGAAGAATGGTGTGAATGTTAAGTGAAGTGTGTGAAAATGATGAAGTGTGTTAAGTTAGTTTATTGAGCTTCAAAGGAACTAAATCAACACTTGTTAGGTGTACTCTTACCAATTCATTATGGTTGTGAAGCCACTTATGTATTGTAACCTTGTTGTAGGCAATGAGCTTCCTTGCTTGGATAGTGAGTCCTCTTTGTAAGCAGTGAGCTTTTGTATCTGGTAGTGACCTTGTTTGTATTCGGTTTTGGAACTACACTATATTGTGAGCTAATCCTCATCGTGGTTTTTCCCATCTTGCATTTTCCACATAATTTTTTTTTTGGTGTTCATGTGTTGTGTGCTTTTATGTTTTGTTAATTCTCAAGTGCTCATTTTTACTTTTATATGCATTGGAGTAATTGGATGGTGTTTGTTCAATAAGTTAAAGAAGATACTAATTCACCCCCCCTCTTAGTATCTTGGGTATTCAACAATAGGTATCAAAGCTTGGTTCCTCCAGAGAATCCTAACAGCTTGAGGAAGATCCTAAAGATTGAACAAATGGATGATAAAAGAAGAGCTCCAAGCTACTCTTGAAGATCTTGGCAAGGTTGAAAATGAAAACAGATATTTGAAAGAAAATCTTGATGAGGAAAATGAATGTGTCCGAAAATTGAAAGAGAAATTGAAGAAATTCAAAGAAAGACAGAGGGAAGTAAGTGAGAAATTAAAACAAGCAAATGAAGAGGTTACTAGATTCAAAGTGCAAGTAGAGGAAAATAAGAGAATTGAAGATTGTCTGAATACAGTGGTGCAAAGAAAGTCTGATGAATGCTCAAGACTTGAACAAGAAGTGGTGAAACTGAAAGCAGATCTGGAGAAAGCAAAACTCTGTGAAGATAGTTTCAAGACAAGATCCACCAATCTTGATGAATTGATTGCAGGATAGAGACCTTCTAAAGACAAAGGTGGTTTGGGAAATGAAGCCGGTGAAAACTCTAAGAATGTGAAGACCTCAAATCTAACGGACAATCAAAAGACTCAACATAAAGGGAAGTAGACACTAAATCCAAGAAAATTTGCTAGAAGATCGCCTATTAGATAGCCAAATGCTAAAAGGTACCCATCTTTCAATGGTGTTTTATTTTCATGTAATAAATTTGGTCATAGGGCAACATAGTGCAAAAGTAGAATAAACCAGTATGGTGGATCCTTCTCTAGACAATGTTTTGCATGCAATAAAGTTGGACATAGAGCTATTGAATACAAATATTAGGTGAGGATGATTAGTCGGGTGATGGTGAATAGGTTTAATGGAGGTATAATGAATCAATCCTTTGTTGGCTACTGCTATACATGTAACAAGTTTGGACACAAAGAAAATCAGTGCAGATCAAGTGTTAGTGGAGGTCAAACAAATCAGAGAAATGTTGTCTGCTAAAATTACAACAAACTGGGACATATTTCAAGAGTTTGCAAAAGTAAAAAGAGAAAGCAGTCTGCTCCGGTAAAGAAGAATGAACCAATGAAGAGAATTGAAAAGAATGAGGTTAAGCAAGAAATGAAAAAGATATGGAGGAAGAAAGAAGATCCAAAGATGGCATATGTGTCTGTGCCCTCATCCAATGCAGACAATTCCTCCGAGAATTAGACCTAGCATGGTCTTAGGGGGAGTATTGAAAGAAAATTATTCGAAACCCCTGGATATATGGTCTGTTAGATGTTGGCATGAGGATATGTTGTAAGGAATGAATAACCAAAGGTTATGCAAAAGAAACCAAAAGAAAATGTGCAGGCATGTTCATTTGCGGAGAAAATTAGGGTTTCTCAATGTAGTGAAGAAGGGTTTTTATAAGCTTTTTAAAACCTACCACATTTAATGCAAATTAGGGCAGCACGATGGTGTATAAAGAAAAATTCATAAGTCATTTTTGATCACTTGTGCAATTGAAGAGTTTGAAGAACGATTTGGAGAAATCTTGAAGCGATCCTGAAGCAATTTAGAATGATTTTGAGACAATCTGGAGAAATCATTATGAATAATTAAGAATAAAAGACATAAGTTTTCAAAATCATCTCTCTCAGTATACAAAAAAAAGGGTGAAAAGAAGAAGTTTCATTGAGCAAGAAAGAGTTTGAAGAAGATAAGTGCGATGATGGAGTCTGTTGACAGAGGATCGAGTGGCGATATTTTGCTAAGGCTGAAGGAGTTGAGTTGGAAGATTTTGATCATTAGAAGATGAAGGAAATGAAACTAGGGTTGAAGACAAATGAATTACAGAGTGTAAATACTCTGGGTATGGATTTATGGGGAGAATATCCTTGGTTTGCAGACAAAGAATCTATCTTGTTCTTGTTAATTCAATTCAAGGATGGCAAAATTATTTTGGACAGACCTTATCTGATCACGAAGGAGGAAATTGAAGCTATTACTGGTTTGTGCCATGTTGGTAACCTCCTTGAGAAGAAAACAGTGAAATACAAAGACATGGAAGAACTTACTGGTGTCAACAAAGACCCCCAAGCTCTACTGATAAATACCATTGTCGATCCTACAGTATAGTATGTCACCTACAACATCACTTATAAAGTCTATTTCAAAAATTGTGAAGGCTATACTTCAGCTATTGTTGTATATCTTGCATATAAAATGGTGAAGGAAAACAAGCAGTTTGATTTGTGTAGCCTAATTATGGAAAACCTAATTGAGAATGCTAGAATGTCTTTGGTCGAGGGTTATCATTTCCAGTTTGGGTCTCTGCTTATATGTTTGGTATTTTACTTTCTGACTTCACTACCAACAAGAGAGAAAGTTAAGTGGGAATTTGGCATCCCTTTTGGAAAATTTTTTTATAGGTATTTGGAATGTATGGAAGATAAATCAAATGCATGCAAAATATATTTCTCATCCCTATAGATGAATGTTTGCTTTGGTGTGTAAGTGTCTAGTCAGTTTGAAGAGGGTTCCTCTTTTGGTAAGAAAGAGTTGGAAGTTGTTATTGGTGTTTCCCCTCTAGAATCTAAAAGGAGAAAAATTATCACAAAAGATGTCATCACTATCTCGGAAGAAAAGGATAATGAACAAGAGTCCTTGCCTGAATCTGACTCCTTCGATCTTGAAGACATTCAGATAATGTTAGATAAAGGTGATATGAAGAAGGTTGGTGAAATGTTGCATGCCCGCTCTTCAATCAAAATACTTAGAAAGGGTATTACAGTTTCAGATGTGTTGATTGATTATTTGCTCAGAAAGGGTATTATAGTTTCAGATGTGTCTGACTCATTACCGGATGATCTAGTAGAAATTATTGAAGAAAGAATATTATTGAAAGGACCTAAAGGACATAATTTCGAAGCTATGATTGAGAGAAGATATGCCAAAGCCAAACATATTGATGAGACAAGAGAATGCATTAAGGAGATGTATGACATCTACAGGTATTGTCTTCGGTGGCCTGCAACTATTGATAATTTAGAAGCAGAATTGAAGCTATTGAATTTGAGATAAATAATATTGGAAAGAGTTTTGATTTATTTAAAGAAAAAATGGAAAAAAGAGAATAAGAGTCGGTGAATTGCGAGTAGAGTTGCTGATTGCTCAGAGACAGAGGGAAGACTTGGTTAAAACTTTCTGGTTAGTTAGAAAAATTGTTGAGGTCCGGTTGGATCATCTCTCTAGAATACCTTCTAATGCAGAAGATTGTGAACGACAATGTCTATCTTTGGACCAGACATCCTCATTTATGTTGTTGTCTTTATTGGATAGTATGAGTTCCAGAATGGGTTTGATAGTGTTTTCTTGGAAGAGGATTCTTCCGATCATAAGAGAAAGGTACAAGAAAAAATTTCATGTAAAAAGTGTTATTTTCACTTGAATGTTTGAAATGGGGAGTTATAATTTCTTTGTATTTACATTGTCACCATGTACATATGTTTACATCCTATTTTTGGTTTCCCTTTGTCCTTGATGTCAAAGGGGGAGATATTGTCATGTAGAAAGGGGAGTGTGAAGAGAAAAGAATGAAGAACTGTGTGAAGGTGTGTGGAGGGTTATACATTCTTTTGGCACATGTTGCCATCAATAAAAAAGGGGGAGATTATTGGAAGAATGAAGAAGAATGTCTAGTTGTGTAGACTTTGTATTTTCATTGATGTCAACATGTTGATTGAATTTGATCCAGTACTCTAAACCGGTATGAAGGTTGATCTGGTATTCTGAACTGGTATGCAGGTATTATCCTCTAATATTTTGGTCTGCAATCGTTCTCTGGTGATTATCGTTGCTTGCAGTTTTGGGAAATGGTTTTTGGATGTTGGAAGCGTGTAAGTTCATAATATTGTGTGCTCATGTGCTCAAATGGTGATTTGGCATTATTCTGTTGATCGCATTTTGTTATTAGGTCTATCCCTGACTGACCTAATGAATAGCTGATATTGTAATGAATTAATTTGTGTTGCGGATATATATCTTTGGTCCATGCCAAAATATTGTAGCATGCTACATGCTTGGATTATTTTTGGAGAAGTTTTATACTAATTTGGAGCTGATAGTTAGTCTTTTTGGTGAATAAAGATTGCATCTAATTAGGTCGACCTAATTAATGCTTACAGATGTATCAACTATATATATTGGATTGTTTTGAGATTATTGAAGAGAATTGAATGTGAAGAATGGTTCGAATGTGAATTGAAGTGTGTGAAAATGATGCAGTGTGTTAAGTTAGTTTATTGAGCTTCAAAGGTGTTGATGTTATTTGCAGCTTCGGTCTGCACTTCCCAAGAAAGATAATTTATATGTATAAAGAAGCCGACCCTTATAAGTTCGCACTTTCCTTGAGCTGACTTCATGTTCCTTTATTTATCATTTATTGTATAGAGGCCGACCTAAGTCAAGAGGTGCCTTGTGTTGTATAAATAGAAGGTTAGTTTGTTATTATTACAAGTTAAGTATTAAGGCAGAAGTTCGCAATTACCTTAAGAGCAGAAATTCGCATAATTCAGGAAGAACAAAAATCAAGGTTATTCATCATAATTCGCATTCCTAGAAGAAGTTCATACTTGAGCAGCAGATCATCATTCTTGTAGCAGCAGACTATTTTCAAGGAAGAGCAGATTCATTTGTATCTAAGCATCAAGGAAAAGTGCGAAAACATTAGCCATTGTTGGGCTATGTTGTAAGCAGATTTCTGTCACTATTTTATCATATATAGAAGAGAATCATTTGCTGGGTTTTTTCTCCCTCGAGTAGGAGGGTTTTCCCAGGGTATCTTGTTGTGTTCATTGTCTTATGTGTTGCATTTCTTTTGAATAATTTGTTATCTAATCTGATCTAAGAAACACTAACATGGTATCAGAGCGGGTGTGAAAAAGATCGTGATTAGATTCAGATCTGTTAGTTTGCAACCCTCATTGTTTTTTTTTTCATTCTACCTTCTAATTTTCTCAAGATGGTGAACGGTCTGAAAATCAATGATAGACTCGAAGGGATCTCAAACTACACATCATGGAGGTTCAGGTTCATGCTAACCTTGGAAGAGAATGATTTGGCTGAGTTTGTGAAAACAAAAGTTCCCGAACCTGAGGGGGAAGAAGAGAAGCTGCAATGGAGAAAGAAAGACACTAGGGCAAAGAAAGTATTGGTTGATTCTGTCAAGGATCATATTGTACCAATTGTCTTCAAGTTGGATACTGCAAGGGAGATGTTCAAAACATTGGAAGAGATGTAAGAAATCAACAACACCAGTCGTGCCCTAACCTTGAAGCAACAACTACTTCACATTAAGATGGCAGAAGAAGAGTTTGTCATCACCTACTTCATGAAGATTTCCGAATTGAGAGATCAACTCTCTACCATTGGTCATATTGTTGATGACAAGGATTTGACCATGATTGCTCTCAATGGTCTTCCGCTTTCATGGGAGGCGTTCATTCAAGGAATCAGTGCAAGATCTGAACTTCCCAAGTTTGATCGATTAAGGATTGACTGCATTCAAGAGGAGTCGAGACTAACGGCAAGGGGCATTGGTCAAAGTTCAAAGAATAAAGATTTACATGTTCTCGCCTCTCATTCATCGAAGAAAGGAAAAGTTTGGAAGAAAGGATTCTTTAAAAGGAATCGAGATAATGGGTCAGATGGTGCTCCTGCATTCAAGAATAAATGGGACCTCTCTCGTGTTCAATGCTTTAAATGTGACAAATTTGGTCACTATGCGAGGGATTGTCCTACCAGGCCTAATCAGCATGCTTCATTTGCGGATGTGATTGAGATCTCTCCCCAAAATGATTCTCGTGAATTTCTACTCTAGTCATGGGCCTATGTTCAAGCTGTGAAGGTTGTGCACTAAGCGCAAGAGCAACATATCATACGGTGTCCACCCTTCACAATATTTAAGAGATAAGTATTCCTTGCTTTTGATTGTATTTACTATTCTAGGGTAAAATTCAATTTGTTGAGTTATGCAATTCTGACATTATTTACTTAGGATTATGTGTGTCTAGTAAATAGTGATCACTGTAATAAGATTCTTTAGATTTATTCATTGCAAGTAGGATCATGCCAATTTGTGAAGTTTGTCTTTTGTTTTGCTGAGATTAGCTCTTCTGTGAAATTGAAAGAAAGACATGTCATGATTAATGAATTAATTATCTATTACTCAGGAGATTTTTTTTTGAAATCCATGAAATAAGTATTGCATGGTTGAATAATGTTCATGAATTGTTTTTTCATTGAGATAACCTGAGCATCAAGCAATCTCAAAGTCTTACCGAATGAAGAAATGATCAAGCTTGGAGTCATAGCTTGCAATCATTGGACTACATTGATGGCTGGAGATATCTCTTGAAGTCAATGTACCTTTCAGGTCATCATTGTATTCAAACTATGAAGGCTACGGACTGATATGAGCTCAAGTACAACGTTTCACACTATGTCCAGCATTTGGACCTATCAGAATAGTTAAAAAGATAAGTATTCCTTGGTTGCTGAGTTATATCATTTATTTATTCCTTGGATCTTGTAATTAAGAGAGATAGTAGATTCTCTTGAATTGTGTTGTGTTCACTAGCATAAGATCTGTGGAAAAATTTCATTCATGATATAACTTGTACAATTCTAATCTTGATATTTCTTTGGATAATTATGGACTGTTAGTAATCTCTATCTAAAATGCTTCCTGGACAGGTTTAGGGAGAAGAAGATGATAAGAGATTACTTAGTGATGGAAAGCTTGAAGCATCTTGTGAAGAAGTCATGTCAACCAAAGAAATGATCAAGAGGGAGTAAACACTAGAGGGACTGAGTTGGTGGCTAGAGGGAGTACATCTCCAGAAGTCTTCCTTGCAATCTCTGAAGCCAGGATCGAGAGGGAGTCTCAGTATCAGTGTTCCTTTGTTTAATGAGTTCTTCTTTGAGAGAAGTTCAAGGTGAAATCCCTTGATAATGCAATTCTCTGTTGAGAGAGAGTTGAGGTGCAAGCCCTTGATAATGCAATTCTCTGCTGAGAGAGAGTTGAGGTGTAAGCCCTTGATAATGCAATTCTCTGCTGAGAGAGAGTTGAGGTGCAAGCCCTTGATAATGCAATTCTCTGCTGAGAGAGAGTTGAGGTGTAAGCCCTTGAAATGCAATTTCTATTGAGAGAGAATTGAGGTGAAAGCCCTTGTTTCCACCCTCTGGGAGAAGCTATGGTGGATGTCATGTGTGTGACTCCATGACAGCATCACGTGAGGGAATCCGTGATGATTTTTATTTTGTGCTTATGTATCACTCTCTGGGAGAGCCATGGTAAAAGTCACGTTGAGGTGACAACATCACATTGAGGTGATATTCTATTTTGTTTTCATTCTAATATGATGTGTCTTGTGCAGATGGAAGTTCATCCCTAGCTGAGAGGGAGTGTTGATGTTATTTGCAGCTTCAGTCTGCACTTCCCAAGAAAGACAATTTATATGTATAAAGAAGCCGACCCTTATAAGTTCGCACTTTCCTTGAGCCGACTTCATGTTCCTTTATTTATCATTTATTGTATAGAGGCCGACCTAAGTCAAGAGGCGCCTTGTGTTGTATAAATAGAAGGTTAGTTTGTTATTATTACAAGTTAAGTATTAAGGCATAAGTTCACAATTACCTTAAGAGCAGAAATTCGCATAATTCAAGAAGAACAAAAATCAAGGTTATTCATCATAATTTGCATTCCTAGAAGAAGTTCATACTTGAGCAGCAGATCATCATTCCTGTAGCAGCAGACTGTTTTCAAGGAAGAGCATATTCATTTGTATCTAAGCATCAAGGAAAAATGCGAAAACATTAGCCATTGTTGGGCTATGTTGTAAGCAGATTTCTGTCACTATTTTATCATATATAGAAGAGAATCATTTGCTGGGTTTTTTCTCCCTCGAGTAGGAGGGTTTTCCCAGGGTATCTTGTTGTGTTCATTGTCTTATGTGTTGCATTTCTTTTGAATAATTTGTTATCTAATATGATCTAAGAAACACTAACAAAAGGAACTAAATCAACACTTGTTAGGTGTACTCTTACTAGTTCATTCTGGTTGTGAAGCCACTTTTGTATTGTAACCTTTTTGTAGGAAGTGAGCCTCCTTGGTTGGATAGTGAGTCCTCTTTGTAAGTAGTGAGCTTTTGTATCTAGTAGTAATCCTTTTTGTATTCGGTTTTGGAACTACACTATATTGTGAGCTAATCCTCACTGTTGTTTTTCCCATCTTGGGTTTTCCACGTAAAAAAAATTGGGTGTTCATGTGTTGTGTGCTTTTATGTTTTGTTAACGTTCTTGCTCATTTTTACTATTATATCCATTGGAGTAATTGGATGGTGTTTGTTCAATAAGTTAAAGAAGATATTGATTCACCCCCTTCTTAGTATCTTGGGTATTCAACAGTTTTTTGATAGTGTTGATATTAAGTGAAGGCTTGTTTGATGGTTTGATTTCTATCATGGGACAATAACCAAGACCATGAGTTGCTTCTTGCGTGTTAGGCTCTATAGGGACATGGATACCTTATCCTCTAGCACCACATCATTTTCCACTATATCCAATTTGTTTCATAAGTTCATAACCTTTTCCATAAATATTTTTTATTTCTTTAGGATTCGGTGGTTGTTGATAGTCGATTTCATTAAAGTTTTTCATGTAATTTGTTGTCTTTTTTTCTAAAGTGGTTGAGGTGAATGCTTTCAAAGGGTCTTCCAAAATTTGTGTTGACATTACTACTTTTTCTTTTCCCTTGTCTGAATCTTTGTTTATGATATTGTATTCTCCCATGAATGTATGTTCGAAATCTAAGAAACCCAAATCATCTTCTAAGAGCTTCGTGATTTCCTCAAAAAAAAATTCTTTGTCTTGCATGGGTTCGACTTGTGTAGATGGTGTTAATATTTTCAAAGGATTCTCTTTATCTTTCTCAATGTTCAAACAACTATATGGTTTAGGATCAGCTTCAATTGTATAAAATTTGTTGTTGTAGACATATTTCATGATACGGTGAAGGGTAGAGGACACAACATGCATCTCATGAATCCATGGTCTGCCTAAAAGAAGATTGTATGAAAGATCATCAGGCATAACATGGATTGGGGTTTGTAATGTAACTTTGTCAACTTTAATAGGTAATGTGATCACCCCAAGTGGTCGTTTTCCCACGTTATCAAAGCTACTAATAGATAAAGAGGTTGGTTGGATTTTTGATTTATCGACACCAAGCTTATCCAAGAGGTTTTCACTACACACATTTAAGGCTGAGCCATTATCAACAAGGGTTCAATTTATCCCTGTTCTATTGTATCGAGCTATTATCATGAAAGCATCATATTTATTTCTCATCTCCAAGGGAGGGAGCTCATGTTGGTGGAAAACAATGTCAACATTTATTCCTTGAATCATTGCTGCTATGTCATTTGGTTGCGCATTAGAAGGGAACTTGTTCTAAGGAATTTTGAAGCATGGTGTGATAGTTAGGTAAAATCTGAATCAGGCCCTAGAGGGATATCTTTGCGAGAGTATTCTTAATTTTTTCAACAAGATCATATTCCTTTCCATTTTGTGAAGGCAAATGAGGGGCACTAGGAAAGATAGGATTAGGTAATGGTGGGGATGTTGAAGGTGTTTTTCTTGGTTGTGGATTGTTCCTAGTGTTGTATGTATCGGAAACTATATTGTAACTCAGCTTTTGTGAAACATTGTTCTTATGTGGTTCAAGGATAAGGATAGGTTTATGTTGTGGTTTGTGAGAGGGTGGATAAATGATAAGTTTAGGCTTAGGAGAGTACTCTAGGGGATATCTAATGTGCATAACCTCAGAAGACCTTTCATGTTGTCTTAGTGAAGGGGAGTCTAATGTCACTTCATCATCTTCATCTAAGGAATTATTGTTATCAATGTTCTCATTCTCATGCACCATGGTATCTTCCCTAGTAGGAGAGTCTTTAGGAAAAATAAAAACCAAATGTTCTTGAGATTCAAGGATTGGTTTTTCCAAAATGACTTCATCGCAAGTAGGGGAATGGTCAATGTCATTCTATTGTTCAATAATGTTTTCTCTAGAGGGAGAGAGGCAAAGAGGGTTCTTGTGACTTTCATAGCTTTGATCTTCTAACATTGCAATATCTTCTTCACAACTAAGAGAGATATCAAGAGAAGGATAGATGTGATCATCCTGACTGTCATTGATTTCATTCTTATTTTCTAGGGTCTCATACTCTTGTGCCCTAACTTCTACCCTATTAGGAGATCTTTTAGGAGAGAGGTAAACACAAGATTCATCACTCTCCATTATTATGTCGTGTAAAGTAACTTCATCACTAATAGGGGAAGCATCAAGAGAAGGATTGCTATGGTTTTCATGATTTTGAATGGTTAAATGCTTTTGTTCAAATAGGTCTTTCCAAATGTTAGGGACATTAGGAAGGAGAGAGATAAGGTTATCACTTTAAATCCACATGTCCCCTTGACAAATTTGATAATTTTCATTATCTTTTACGATTGTATCCTCTTTTACTAAAGCCTTCTTACAATTAGGGGAGATGTTAAGGGATGGATTTGGACTAAGTGAAGTAGTAGCAATGATCTCATCTTCTTGTGTCATACTATCTTCCAGAGGGGGAAGAGGTGAGGGACAATCAAGAATCTCAATTCTTGTATCTTCTCTCACCAAGATACCTTTGTCACTAATAGGAGAGGTATCGAGAGAACAAGTATGATTGTCTACACTAGCTTCCTCACCAATGGGAAATGTAATATTAAGGATTGTGTCAATGGTTTGATCTGCTTGCTCTAGAATGTTCTCATAACTATGAAAGATAGTAGAAGGATGACTAACATGTTTCTTAATGACCTCATTTTTATATTCTAAATTGAACTCATAAGAGGGGATATCGTACTTATGAAATCCATTTTTAACCATATCAAAGCCACATCTCTTGAAAGAAAACATGCTATTATGGAAAAGTAAAGAAATTCCTTGATGCAATGACCTAAAGTGAAATGTTTAAATGCAATTTTCAGATTTGAAACAAGGTAATTTACTGATTATGCTATGTAATTAAATGTTGTGAATGAAAATTTAGAATGAAGCAATGCATGAAATGAACCATTTTAAGCTAGATTTAGTAAAATGCATGAAACATAAAGTTAACCCACTAAAATAGATAAGTGATGGCAATAAACAGAAGAATATAAAAGCAGATTTAAACCCTGAAAACTAGAACCTCAAAGTCAAAAGGGACTAAGATTTTAGGGATGGCATCTTGGTCCTCTTGATGAGATTATGAGTTTCCAAAAGCTGAAACATATAGCAAATGGCTCAGACAAGGTTCTGAAGCAGAAACCTAGAGAGGGACTAAGACGCCAGTAAGTGTTTTTTAGTCCTAGTAAGGGTTTTTTTTCAAAAACCAAGACAAATATGAGTTGTCTACAGTGTTCCTAGGTTGCCTACCTAGGGTCTTGATGTTTAGAAACAAAAAACTATGCCAATGGATGCAAGGAAAAGTGACTAATAGCAAGCAATTAGATGCAATTTTTTTAAATTTTGAATGCAATAAGAATGTTCCTAAATGCAATTAGGATTATTAACAATGTGCTTTTCAGTTTTTCAATGAGATAGCTTGATGCAAGAAAGAAAAAATGCAATCTATATGCACTTTCACTAATCCTAGATGCACTTTAAGTAATGCAAGATGCAAGAAACCCTAGGTGCACTTTCACTAATGCAAGATGCAATGCAAGAATGAATGCAACCTAGATCTAGGGTCTTAATGAAATCCAAATTGGAAAATGAATGCTCAAGAATGTTTTCACCAAAATGAATCGAAGATAAAAATAGGTGGGTGATTACCTATTCTATATAGGTCATTCAATTATGTACTAGGAGTCCTAATTGGATTGACTATCAACCCAAAAGGGTGAGTCAATCCTCAACAAGGAAGACCTAGGAAGTGGTTCTTTTAGCTTTTATGGGTTAACCACTAAGCAAAATATTGGAAAAGACAAATGAACATCCAACTCACAAAATCAAGCAATGCAAGCCAAATAAGGAGATCAAATGACAAAATTAAACCACAACAAGTTGGGGGCATGTACCTGGGAAGTCTGGAAATGTGATGAGGATTTTGAAAATGTCAAAATATTGTCAAAATATGCTAGGGAGGACTAATATGCCCTTATTGTTGTCTTAGTCTCGTTGCTGATTTTTGAGGCAGATGCATAATCTTTGAATGTCAAAACCAAATCTGAAAGAATCTTTGCAAAATACCCCTGGGAGGACTAAGAAGCCCTTACTGTTGTCTTAGTCCCATTTGGAATTTATGAAATCTTTGAATGTGGTCCTGAGCTCCAAGGTCTGCACTTGCCTCTTTTCATATTTGAGGTCCTGAATCTTCTAGATCTAGCCTGTAGGGGAGTTTCCATGAAGATGATAAGTTTGCAATACAACTTTGCAACTTTGGAAAATTTGCACTCTAAATGATCTTCAAGTCTTCAACCTAAATCTGCAATCAAAAACATGCAAGAGAGGAAAAAATTGTTGATTGTTAGTGAATGGGGGTTTACCTTGGTCAAACCCCTTGTTGGTAATTAAACCTTGAAATGAAATAGAATAATGAAGGGAAATGATTAATGAACAACATGCAATGTTACAACTCACCAAACCCTTGCTATAAAGTCTATAAACTTGTGTGAAATAGCTACAATGGATATGGATCTTGAATCAAAGGAAGGCTTGAAAGATATGAACTTGAATTGCTTGCTTGAATAAAAACCCCACATCACAAATGTTAGCACAACAACACACATGATGCAATAAGATATTTGATATGATGCTTGAATCTTGATGATGGCTCCAAATGCTTGATGAAATTCTCCTAAATTCTCTTGTGGACTCAATTTTACTAGAATAGATGCTTCTCACAACTTTCTTAGATGAAAATGAGTGAAGGAACCTTGTATTTATACCTATTCATGCTTAATATTCCAAAATTACACCACAACAAGCTGACATATGAAATCATTAATTAAAGGAGGCCAAATCCTTCCAAGATTTGAAATTGAATTGTGAAAATAAGCCAAGGAGGACTAAGATGCCCTAGGTGGCATCTTAGTACCAAGGTTTAAAACTTGGGGCACAAACTCTAATAAGGGGGGCTTTTTAGGTGGTTTCAAAATTAGGGTCCCAAGACCTATGGAGGATAAAGACACACTAGGTGGCATTTTAGTCCCAGTCCAAAAATCAAGGACACACAAACATAAACATTAAATTATCATTTATCATTTGATATTTTTTGAGATTTATTATAAAAATATATAGTTTATTAGGCTTGTGGATGCAAAATAGGACCAATTAAGACATAAATAGGGATAAATAAAGCAAGGCAGGCCCAAACAAGTGTGAAAATGCAAGGGTATGCATTTTACTACACTACAATTACTCACTGAATTTTGACAAACCATAATAAGAGCTATAAGTTTTCAAGACATTCAAAATTTAAAATGTAAAACCAATTGGGATTGAGTCAAACATTTCTTAGCTATAATTTGACCTTAAGAATTTGTGAATTACACATATTCCTGAGGTTTTAGATTAGATCAGCCCCAAGGAAAAATATTGCATCATGTAGGCCTCTTTCCTATCACTACTACATAAGCTCCCATAACTCATTCTTCACCTATCCTCATCATAAAACTTTACCTCATTTATCTTGGGTTTTCTCTCTTTTTCTGCCAATGCACCCTCTTTGATCAAAACTATCTATCATTTATGCTTTGAGAGACATCCCTACCCCATTCAAAAGCTCCCATTTCATCACAAGTAAGGAGGATGTTGTCAAGGTTTTGGAGTTTTACAATTTTACACTTGCCAAAAATATTTGCTTCAAAGTTTATAAAGTCTTTCAACATATCATTTTCGTGCATTTTCTACAACTCTTACAGTTCACGAGACCACATTTCTTTGAGGCATTTTCCCCAATCTATATGTGTTTCCTCTCTTCTCTTATCTTCTTCCCTTGTTCAACACCCCCCCCCCAAAAAAAAAAAAATGCCTCTACAACGAACCTCAACATAGTCTCTTTTATCCATGTATCCCTCTACCTTTTTCTTCCACTTAATTCATGTTTCCTCTCTCTTTCTCCCCTTCCGCAAATCTTCATGTTTTCTATCTAAACTACACACCCTCATCTCCCTCTCATGATATTCATCTATCCGCTTGGTTTGACAGAGGTCTATTCCACATTTGAAAGCTCCCATTTACCATATGCAAGGAAGATGTGGGCAACGATTGTGGAATCCAAATTTTCACATACCACTTGCCTTTTCCTTCACCTTTTAAAGCCTTTTCAACAATTTTTTGTGTGTATCTTTTCCTACACGCCAGGTTTTTTCCTCCAAATTTCTAAGTGTTGTTGGTGTTTTTTAAATACCAAACCGATGTCACAAATAACCTATGGAATTTCCATCTTCCAATGGTTAGCTACTTGGAGGGATTGGCCTATGAATGAGTGAAAGTTACAACAAATTTCCTCCTGCACTTTGGGCTTTGCAAAACCTAGGAGGGTGATCCCATACAATGTAATTAAGTTCCTCTGTGCCAATTCATCTCATACATTACAAATAATAGATTCATTCCCTTAATTACTACTTGATATATTAGGATTTTTAAGACTTGGCAAATCTTTAAGTATTTAACATTCAAAGAAAGGGAATGGAAGTTTGAACAGGAAACTTCTAGAAAAAAAACCTCAACTGAAATATAAAATTGATAATTTTTCTTTGAGTGTGAATGATCCTAGAACTTATAACTTCAGACACAAATTCATAGCCAGTGCCTTATCTCAGGGCATGGAGTCAAACTTACTGCAAACCATAATGCATGACAATATTTAATCTTAACATTAAAAATCTACTGCAATAATGCATTACAATATTAGCACTTAATATTTTGAATCCAAAACTACTTATGAAATCCAAGCACCAATTGCACAAATCTATGCTTCCATTAAGGTGATTTAACCAATCCTTTGAATTAGAGCCTTAATGAAAAACACACACCACTAGAAATACAATGGAGACCAGATGAAAGACCTTTGATCATTTTCATTTAAAACCTGTGCAAACAATACAATGGAGAGAAATGGCTTTAAAACTTTTCCATTCCATTCAAATTATGCTAGTATTGTCATACAAAATTAAAGTTTCTAGAAATTACAGACTCTATAACCTAAAACAAGACTCAAAATTAATTCTATGTGCTTGCATTACAAATTCCATTGGAGATCAATCAGCAACCTTGTCAATGGACTTGACTTCCCTTTTATAAAAATAAGGGAGCAAACAAGCTTCAGTCCAATTGACTCTTGTCACATTTTCATTTGACTCTTACAATTACATTCCAAATACGGTTATATTTACAAACTATGGGGAGAATATTCCATATAAGGCAACAAGCCTTTCCATTTGTTGATGAAGATATTCCCACCTTCCAAAAGGATTTTTACTGAAGGAGATGGTTGGGCAACGAACCTAATATTCTTTGCAGCTCCTTTTCCACGTGCCTCCAAAACTGTAGGACATAAAGCATAAAGAGAAAACCAAAGTAGGAATTCCACATCAATAATTTGACATCAAAATTTTTAAACCCGGAGGAGATTGTAGACACTAAAAATGTCCTAAGCCTGCGAACCTCATTTTTCACATCAATTTCCCTTCTTCCCTTGCATAGTTGAATAATTTTAGTTATTTAATTATTGTCTAAAGTCACATTTCTTTTATTAATTAAATAATCTAATTATTTAATTGTAGACATCTAAATTTGATCACTTCCACATGATCAAAATCATCTACTCTATTCATCTATTTCATTAATAGTGATTAAATAATCTATTTAATCATTATTTCATTTTCTGCCTAAAGTTCCTAAAGTATGTAATTGAATAATTAAATACTTTACCTTACACCTTTTCTTCTCTAAATTAAATAAATAAGACAATTTATTTAATTTAGTCATTTGACCTATTTGGATTAAAACCAATTTTTAATCCCTCTTTTTCTCTCTCCTTGTCACATTCTCCATAATCCTCTTTTAATCTGGATTAAATTAATTAATCTATGATTAGGATGTACACCACTTAATCAAGATTAATGTCACATCCTCCATAATCTCCCACTTGCCTCTAATCTCTCATTAATTATCCTAATCTTGTGTTTGCACAACCTTAATCAAGGTCCTTAGCCTAATCAATACCTTGGTCAACTCTCCCCATCCCCAAGAAATTTTTAATTCCTTTTTATTCATCCAAGGCTCCTCTCTTCCCCATGTGAATTTTTAATTCACTTTTATTCCTCAGAGGAATCTTCTCTTCCCCATGCAAAATTCTAGAACCTTTGACTTGTCACATCAGATGTGCCAAAGTCTTCTAGAACCTTGGACTTGTCACATCATTTGCATGTGGCAAATCCCCACCTTTTTGGAAACCCTCTCTTATCCACTAGATTCTTCCAATCATTGTGAATTTTTAATTCACTTTTATTCCTCCAAGGAATCTTCTCATCCCCCAAGGTACCTACAAGGTACTTTTCCTTCCTCCACCTCACTCCCACATCATCTCACCCTAGGCCATCTCACATTTCACATGCCAAGATGTGAGGGCTTGTGAGTCCTCAACTCACCATAGCCCTTCATCTTGGCTTTGTTGGATTAATCTCAACCATTGAATTCTCTAGAGAATTCAATTTTTTTTAATAAATACCCCCTCCTTCCTTTCATTTAAAAATAAAATAATCAAGTATTTTGCTACCAAACTCTTGCCAAATTGTCATTTGTAGCATTTTAGCTTCTCCATAGCATTTTTCATCAATCCATTTTGCATCTTGCATCCATTTAACTCCATAGCCATCCAAGGAGCACACAAGATATCCAAAGATCAACGGCCAACCAAGGAAGAAGCAACATGAAGGTATAATCAATCTCAATTTATTTCATCTTGCTTTCATTTTATCAATTCCGTAGGCTAATCATTGAGGTGTCCTCTTTGTGTTACTTTCCTCTTGTTGCATTAATAATTATTTAGCATCTCATAATAGGACATAACATTTTAAGGGATCACATTAATTAATACACTTTTCCCTTTTATTAGTCATTTTGATTAATTAAATAAAATAATGAAAAATAGGTTAGGTGGGAAATTTGTTATGAAAGGGGGTTCACTACAAAGACCTATTTTTCTAATTTCATTCAAGGAAATGAGGTCTTAACTATGAAGTGACTAACAACCAAAAGGTGAGTCAAATCAAGGTATGAATCAACAAATTTCCTATCTATGCAAGGATGGAGGTATAAGCTAAATAAAAATTTGGAGAGAAAGATCAAAACCATCAAACAAACTCCAAAATGCAAGCTACAAAATGCAAATGAAGAATAGTAATCAAATAGGACAAAAACAATGATCAAAAGGTAGATATAGAAAGGGGAAAATGATGTGTACCTTTCACCAAAATTCACCTTTTGAAGCTCACTGAGGACTCATTCACCCTATGGTGAATGGGTCCTAGCTAGGGTTCCTAAAAAGTGCTTTATGGGTTCTCTTTTGTTGTGTCTGCACTCCTAGATTCTCAAGTTTCACTGTCAGACATTTGAAAATAAATTTTGTAGAGGAATTTCCATGATATGAAAAATTTTCTTGCAAATTTGACAACTTTGCAACTTTCTTCAATTTTTCTCTTCAGAGGATCTTCAACCTAAAATCTGCAATCACACATCAAAGAGATAAAAATGTTGTTTTGTTAGGGAATGGGGGTTTGCCTTGGTCAAACCCCATTTTGGTAATTAAACCTTGAAATGAACAATGAAACAACATGAAGGAATGATGAATGAACAACTCTATGTAATAACTCATCAAACCTTATTTGAAACTTGAATTGTAGATCTGCAAACTAGCATGAATTGGCTTCAATGGATGTAGATCTTGATCATGAAACTTGTCTTGAAACAGTATCCTTGAATGCTTGAATAGATCTTGAACAATACATCACCATATTAATTCAAACAACATGCATGATGCAAGAAATATTTGACATGGCAATAGAATTTTGATTGCTACAATAATCTTCTTCAAATCCACCTTCGAATGCCCTAAAAATGCTCTTGATCTCATAAAATTTTCTCTAGGTTTGCATGCATAAAAACTCTAGGATCTTAGGATGAAAATATAGTGAAATGACCTCTTATTTATACATATCTTAAGATTAATTCTTGAAATTCAAATAAAACAAGCCAACATTTGAATGTACATTTGAAATCATTGAAAAACCACTGAAAACATAATTTGAATTTAGGTCCTAGGTGCAAGTGAGGACCCATTCACCCTATGGTGAATGGGTCCTAGACCACTTGGCTAGGAAACACATTGCTCAACGTTAATCCTTATGTTTTTGAAAATTTAAGCAGCATTTACAGGGTGTTATACCCTTCACAAAGGGCCCAAGGGGGCAATGGACAACATAGTTCAAAATAGAAATTGAACTATAGGAACAAACAAAAACAGCTGACAGACAGCTGAAGGAACCAACAGACCGTCAACTATAGAACAAACAAAATTAGACAACCCCCGAACCCGAGGGATCTAAACTAACTCCCCAAACCCGAGGCCGAGAAGAAGCAGCAGATTTGGGGAGAGACGTTAATCCTTATGTTATGACATTTATGAATGTCAGGTTTTATCCCTTGGAATTTGCAATTAATTAGGCTTGGATTTGAATTAAAGGGGACAATTAAGGAAAATTAACCTCGATCAATTAATAAAGCCTGAGGTTAGTGTGAAAGTGTAAAGGTACACCTTACAACACCAAAAACAAGGCACAATTAAGTTCATTTTAATTAAAAGGCCCTAAAATTAATGTGAATATGTAAAACATATTACAATACTAAATTAAGGCATCATTAAGCTCATTTTATTATTAATTACTCATTCCCAAATTAAGTGTGACAAAGGAATACTTTTTCCTACACTAAATTTAGCCCCCACTTTAGTGCGAGGATGAGCACAAGTGCAATCTCACACTAAAGTAGACATTCAAGACACTTATGTATGTAGCAATAAAAAAGATACGTAATCTTACAACATCAAAGACCAGGAAGATCCATCCTAGATGGTTTGATCGACACATAACACATCCAAGCCTTCAGTTTTATGCTCATTTTGGGATAGCGGAACCTCTGGTTGTCCACTAGACGAGTATCCCAAAAGGGTGGAAAATTAGAGAATCATACTAGGCTCCCATAGCATATCAAATCTATCCTCATGACAACTTCAATAAGGTGCCACAAGACAAGGCAAGGCTCCATAGGGAAGCAAAGTGTGTTATGCTAGGTGGCCTTGAATTAGATTTTGAGCTTCATATGGCTTAACAAGCTATGTTATGCTAAGCACCTATGAATAAGGCAAGGCTCCACAGGAAAGCAAGATGTGTTATGCTTGGTGGCCTTGAATTTAGGGTTCAAGCTTCATAAGGCTTAAGAAGTTGTGTTATGCTAAACACTTATGAAAAATAATGCTAGTAAAGGTTTTTCTTTTGTTCAAAGGAATTTTTCTTAGTTTGTGTAAGGTCTTCTTATTAGGGAACATTGTGCCTAATGTCTCCAAGAGAGGACAAGTCAAGAGTAAAAGATTCACAACTTAGGGAATGCAATGCATTGCATCACCACTAAGAGTCAAGTCATACGCTAAGAAATATTGCACTCTTGGAGGACATCAAACCCAATGATCACCAAAAAAAGGACACATCACAAGAAGTAAGAAAATTACACCATGAAACATGAGAAATTTTGAAAGATATTATCGATGTATGCCCCCACTTTAAAACAGTTGCTAAAACCATTGTTGTGAGCAACTGCTTTAAAGTAGCCAATGTTCAATCCTAAGACATGAGAGCTTACTCAGAAAGCCCTATGCCAAGTTTTATGTTTCCAAAATTAAGTTATTTCATGAAAAAGGACTTGGAGGGGTTTTCCCCAAAAATACACAAGGGATCTATGTATTTGGGGCCAATATATATTTTCTACAATGTTGTTTTAGAGCTTGGAAATGTCATCATTCCCCAAATACTCATAGAATTGGAAGAATGTCACAAAGAGAGTGAAAATAATCAACATGCAAGACACCTAAATGTCTCGATGCCTCGTGTCATCCCCAAAAGGTAAACATAAGACAAGCGAAAAGATAAAATGTTTACAACATAAAGAAGAATGTAGATACAAATAGAGGAATGCACAAAAAGAGATAGATACATCAAACAAAACAATATAGGGGATCACATTACGCACATGAAAAAGAAAATAAAGCAAGAGACTAGTAAGGCACATGCGAGTCAACCTATAGGAGGTCATTTGCATCCCTATCTTGATTGATATATACACAAGGTAGGAAACTAGCCAAAAGGACAACATCAAGTACCGAACTAGGACACACACCAAGTTCAACACTCTTTTAGGAGATTTTTCATTTAAGCTCATAGAAGAGGAGAACAATAAATTCAACTCATTATGACTTGTTCATAAATCTTTGCAATATCAATATCATCATCTAAATTGATCACAATATGAGGACGAATGATAATGTCTCTGGAATGTTCTTATTTACATTGTGATGAAGGTATAGAATCATCATGCATTTCTTTAGGCAAGTTCGGGTTTTGATTTTCTACGTTGCTCTTTTCTTCTTTAGTTTGTAATATAATAGCAACAGCACGAAGTCTACACCTATGCTCTCTAGCATTTTGGTTTCTTTTCATTCTATTTTCAATTTGTGATTGTGTAGGAGCAGGTTTCTCAACCATAGGTTTCTTTTCTTCCCTTAAGGGAGGAACGAAAGGAACCATAGGAGGTTGTTCAACCACTTTCTCTTTAGCTTTGTAAACTTTGATTTTAGGAGGGGAAAATGAGATTGTTTTGATTATCTCGTGGTCTCTTATATGAAATGGTAGGAGGATTTGTAATAGGCTACTCTTGGATAATTGGAAGGGATTTTGGTTTAATCATGGTTTCATCAAGGATTGGTGGCTCAATTATGGCTTGCAGCATATTTCTAAGGGATAACTCTGCTATGCACTTTTCCTTAAACTTTTTATATGATTTGAAAAAAAAGTCTTCATGGGATCTAACAGGTTCAATAGGCTCAGGCCAAAAGAAATCTAATGAAAAGTTCCCACGGGAAGAGATGGGATTAAAGCCACTATGATGGATAGTAAATATTTCATTTCCAAAGGGAAATTTTAAACATTTATGCACAATCGATGGGATGAAATTCATGGAGCAAAGCCATGGATAGCCTAACTTCACACGAAATTGGTCTAATGATGGGATGATGGTGAATGAGACATTTAATGTTTTTGATCCAACCTTTATAGGGAGATTTATCGAGCCAATCGTAGGGAAAGCAAAACCATTATGCGTTTTGATCGCGATCTTTCATATGTATCTTGATAAATTTCATGCACAAATAGGAATTCTTTAGTGATCACATTCTCTACATAGACAAGATCAATTAATATCCCATTGGTAGGCTTGCCATTGATTCTTCTAGCTATGTAAAGAGGACTATTGGGTGCATGTTTGATTATGTCTTTATGTGAGAAAGCAATATCAAGGGGAATTTTGGTTTGTCCCGTATGAGGTTTAGCTTCAATAAATGCCACTACTTCAACCATTTCGTCCTTATTTCATCTTTTTTGTTTTCATCATCTGTGTCAACATTCATCAAATCATTTTTTTGTTTCACTAGCTTTGAAAAATGAAATAGTGTGTTTCAGTAGGGAATTCGTAAAGATTTATAAGTTTTGGTTAGGAGGAGCTACAAACTTATTACCTTGATTTTTCACACCTCCAATTTGAAGTTTATTATAATCAATGAGGTATTGCACAAGATGTTTAAGACATTTACAATGTTTCGTATCATGTCCATTTTGTTGGTGGAAATGGCAATAAGAATTTGATTTATAGTTTGAGTGTACTGGTTTATTAGGATCGAGAGCTTTGATAGGAGGTAAGGAAATCTTATTTTTTTCCATGAGCTACAACATGATATTATGAAGGGTGTCAAGTAAAGGGGTAAATTATCTATTCCTATCCCCAAAGGCAAAAGGATTTTTCATCTTTATAGAAACCACTTGGTTATTAGCTTGTTGATTTGGTTGAGGAGAATTAAGTTGTAAAAATCTCCTATTCTATTTTTTGAAAGGTTTGTAACTATTTTTAGGATGGCTAGGTGGATTTTTCATGTCACAACTACTAACCAAATTTTGGTTATCACGAAGGGTTGTGCATAACTGTGTGAAGGAGGGAAATCTCATCATCTCAAGCTTAGTTTGAATTTTGTCAAGCAAATTGGAAATAAAAATTATTTGAAGATTGACATCATGAATCTTAATGTTAACTTGTGCATAAAGAATTTGATATCACACTATGAAATCAATGACTTTCTCATCATCCTTTTGTTTACATTTCATTAGGTTAGCTAAAGTCATCTTGGGACCCATATGAATTTGGAAGTGGTTTTAAAAGGCATCAATAAGTTCATCAAATGAATGAATTGAATTATTTGATGAGTAAAACCACTCTAAAGAAGTATCTTTCAAGGATCTAGGGAAAATCTTAGCCAAGAGCTTATCTTCAAAAATAAAATCACTACATAGGGTTGTGTAAGCGAAAACATGGCTAACAAGATCTCCTTTCTCACCATATCTCTCAAATCTAGGAACCTCTATACCTTGTGGTATTTGTGTTCTCAATTTCTCCAAGGATAACGGATTGGTTTTGATGTATTGTGAAGGTTGTCCATTGTTGTTTTAATTTAGGGTTGCAATTTGTTGTTGAAGGGATACCATGTTTTGAAAAAGTGTGTTAAGGATGGGATCATTGTTGATATTATGATATGGAGGGGAATAAGGTGGAGTGATGTATGTTTGCAGAGGGAAAGTGAATTGTAAATTTGTGAGGGGAGATGGTTGAGGAGATATGGTATTCGAACGCACAAAGCTAGAAGGATTCCTGACGAAAATACCTAAGGAAGTGTTGACATTGTTAGTAAGCTAAATGGTTGTGGTAACATGAGTACTAGTACATGTAGGAATAGAGATGGGGATCATGGAAGGAGGAATGAAATTCCCACCTTGGCTTTTAGTATACCCCAAAGCTTGAGCACAACTAGTCATGGTAGACATGCTATTATTAACAAGATGAACTATACCTCACATAATCTCCATTCCCTTTTTGGTTTCAATCATTTTTCTTAGATTATCTAAAGTACCTGAATGACACTAGTATCCATGTTTTTATTATGTGCAAAGTCTTGAAACTTTTCTAGGCCTTCATCTATTATTTTCATGTTTTCTTATGAGACATGAACATCATGAACATTGGTTGTAGTTAGTTCGAAGTCATTGGAAATGAGGTATGTAGGTTATGATCCATAGTGGGTTGATTATCAACACTATTAGAAAGAGAGTTAGAAAACCCAAGATCCGTGGTGAATGGTGTATCACAGGATGACACGAGTCTCGAACTGTGTCTCATGTAATAGTATTGCTAATAGGACACCAAGTTGTAAAGCTCATACAAATTTCACAAACTCAATGCCAACCCAAAATGGAAAAAGGGTAAAATGCAATGCACTGACCTAGAATGTAATATGTAAATGCAATTTTGAAATCACACAATGCACTAACTTTATCAAATGAAGTTAGATATGACCAAATTGAAGAAACAATTTTTTTGCAAACAACAAACAAGAATGCAAAAATGAATGTTTTAATGCCTAAAAAATCAAATTATCACCCTGCTCAGGGACTCATTTGCCCTAGGGAAAATGGGTCCTAGGTGAGGGTTTTGAAACAAGTTTTTATAGAATTCTAAATAAATTTCATTGTTTTCTAGATTCTAATCTAATACATCAAGTTTTATTTTGATTTTTTAGTGAAATGAGGATTGAATGCAAATGCAAAATGTGACAAAATGACAACCTCGAACACCTAATTTGATATGAAATTTTGTTTCAATTTTCAAATGTGAATGAATATGATGTAATGCTATGTAAATGATATGCAGTATGACTAATTTTTTTTGTATTTTTCAGATTTAAATAATGCAAAATACGCAATCCTAAAACCCTTAAATAAAATACAAAGTTAAATGTAAACTAAACACCCTAAATGGGACTCAATTCAATGCAAAGAGATGCAAATGAATGCAAGATCTAAATCTAGGGTGAGAGAGGACTCCAAAATCGAAAAATGCAAGGATCAAATATCGAGTTCACCAAAATGAAACAACAAAAATTAGGTTGGGTGGGAAAGTTTTTATGAAAGGGGGTTCACAACAAAGACCTATTTTTCAAATTTCATTGAAGGTTCAAATGAGGTTCAAACTATGAACTGACTAACAACCAAAAGTTGAGTCAAATCAAGGTATGAATCAACAAATTTCCTATCTATGCAAGGATAGGGGTATAAGATAAATAATACTTTGGAGAGAAAGATCAAAACTATCAAACAAACTCTAAAATGTAAGCTAAAAAATACAAATGAAGAACATTAATCAAATCTAATAGAAACAGTAATCAAAAGGAATATCTGGAAAGGAAAAAAGGATATGTACCTTTCACAAAAAGTCACCTTTTGAAGATCACTGAGGACTCATTCGCCCTATGGTGAATGGGTCCTAGCTAGGGTTCCTAAAAAATGCTTTTTGGGTTCTATTATGTTGTGTCTGCACTCCCAAATTCTTGAGTTTCACTATCGGACAACTGAAAATAAATTTTGTAGAGGAGTTTCTGTTATATGAAAAAATTTCCTTGCAACTTTGCAACTTTCTTCAATTTTTCTCTTCAAAGGATATTGAACCTAAAATCAAGAATCACACATCAAAGAGAGAAAAATGTTGTTTTGTTAGGGAATGGGAGTTTTCCTTGGTCAAACCTCATTTTGGTAATTAAACCTTGAAATGAAACAATGAAATGGCAGGAAGGAATGATGAATGAACAACTCTATGTAACAACTCACCAAACCTTATTTGAACCTTGGATTGTAGATTTACAAAGTAGCATAAATTAGCTTCAATGGATGTAGATCTTGATCATGAAACTTGTCTTAAAATAATGTCCTTGAATACTTGCATAGATCTTGAATACTACATCACCATATTAGCTCAAGCAACGTGCATAATGCAAGAAATCTTTGACATGACAATGAAGTCTTGATTACTACAATAATCTTCTTCAAATCTGCCCTTGAATGCCTTGAAAATGCTCTTGATCTCATAAAATTTTCTCTAGGAATGCTTGCATAAAAACTCTAGGATATTAGGATGAAAACATAGTGAAATGACCTCTTATTTATACATATCTTAAGATTAATTCCCAAAATTTAAATATCACAAGCCGACATTTGAATGTACATTTGAAATCATTGAAAAATCGCCAAAAACATAATTTGAATTTAGGTCCTAGGTGCAAGTGAGGACCCATTCACCCTATGGTGGATGGGTCCTAGGCCACTTTCCTAAGACACACATTGCTCAATGTTAATCCTTATGTTATGGCATTTATGAATGTCAGGTTTTATCTATCAAAATTTGCAATTAATAAAGCTTGGATTTGAATTAAAGGGCCCAATTAAGGAAAATTAACCTCAGTCAATTAATAAAGGCCTAGGTTAGTGTGAAAGTGTAAAGGTACACCTTACAACACCAAAAACAAGGCACAATGAAGTCCATTTTAATTAAAACGACCCTAAACTTAATATGAATATGTAAAACATATTACAACACTAAATTAAGGCTTCATATAGCTCATTTTATTATTAATTATTCATTCCCAAATTAAGTGTGAAAAAGGAATAGTTTTTCCTACACTACATTAAATAAACTATATTTATTTAATTACATCACTAATATTTCTTTCTCTCTATAATTAAGTAAATTCTTATTTATTTAATTATTCATTTTCACTTTTCTACTATAATTGAATAATAATTATTAATTGTTTAATTATTCATTAAATTTTTCTTCCATAATTAAATAAATTCTATTTATTTAATTATTTTCCACCTTTCCCTCCACTATTAAATAATTATTTAAATTATTTAATATTTTGTCCTTTTCCTCTACTTTTGAATTAAATTATTATTTAATTAAAAAGTCAACTTTCCCTCCTAAATTAAATAATTTTATAACTATTTAATTTACTCTAGTAACCTCTTTTTTTGTGCTAACCTATTTATCCATGCCTTTCTTGTCTCTTCTTATCTCATTTAATTTCCACCCTTGATTGAATTAATTTATAATTCAATCTCAACCATTCATCCTTATCAAAATCCTATCTTTGCCCTAACCCTATTTCATTGCTTCTCAAGCCATCTTGGCCATTGATTTTCATGTCATATTGGCTTTTAATCCTAGCCTTTCATTCAAATTTGGTTTTGTATAAAAGAGACCTATCACTTTCATTTCAAACCATATTCTAGCTAGTTCAAGTACATGTTATTCAAGGAGACAAGTACAATCTTCAATATTTTGCTATCATTACCACTAGGCTTATTATTGCATACTAAAAGTCTAAGGGCAAGCAAGCATGTAAAGCAAGATGGAGAAGGGAAATGAAGGTGAATCAACCATGACATAGGGACTTTGGTAATATTTCTTTATTATTTTATGTTTATATGTTCATTTGTGCTTCATTATTGGTTTAGGGCCTTTAGGGTTTAAGTTTTGATGATTCATGCTTTGTACCTTTATTTTACTCTATTCTATAGAGATAATCTTTAAACATTTCTTCATGAAAAGGCTTAATCTATAAAAAAATTAAGCCATATATTGAACTCCTCCTTAGTTGGCCACTGAACCTTGAATAACTTCTGCACTTTAGAGCTATGTGTATACCTGGCATCCAAAATGGTTCTAGTTTCCTTTACAAAGACATCCAAATTAATCTCCATCTTGAATAATTTATCCAAAGAATTATTCAATTGAGAATACTATGCCTTTCCATCTTTGTAATTTTGATAGTATGGGACAATGGTACCAAACTCCTCTTTCCACTTGTTAAAATATTTTAAATCTCCCACCTCATTCAAAATCTGAGGCATGCCACTGTCTTCTATTTCTTTGAACATTTTCAACTTGTCCTTGAGCTGCATATATAACTTGCTTTGAAAACTAGAAATCTCTCAAAGTAATCCAATTGCTTTTATCAATTGCGGCACATTGGTGGGAGCTTCAGGATCACTCTCCATAGTTGACATCATTTCTTTCAAAGCTTTTTCCCTTGTACTCCAATTGATCCATGTATTTTGAAAAGATTCTTGGACATGGGAGTGTTTCTTGTATGCCTCATGAATTTTTTTATAAATATTCCATGCATTGTCTAGTTTGTGAAGAATACATGAAATTCTATGGCCTAGAATATCATCAATCATTTCAGTCACAACCTTCTTGGTTTCTTCCTTAGCCTTCTTTTATCCTCTTTATCCACCTAAAACTCTTCCTTTAAACTTTTAATTCTGAAAGAAAAAGTCTCTATCGTGGGCAAAAAGTTCTGATGTAGAGGTAGGTGGTGGCAAAGCTTTTTGTGTTGATCTTTCCTAAGCTAGAGTCACCCCCAATTTTTTGTACTCATCTAGCAACCTATTATGCTTCTCCAATAATATATCATATTTTTCCTATGACACCTCTGCAATATCAACACTCAATATTGTTGCATGTACAATTATCTTGGAAGCTTGGGTATGTGTTATTTCAATGGCTCTCTTCACCACTACATCTCTCGTGATATCACCAATTGACTTTATTACCTTTGGCTTCTCAATATTTAATCTTGTTGACCAAAGTGAAAGAGTGTGCAACTGGGGGCTAAAGCCATATCCAAATACCCTATTATCATACTGCTCCTCAAAAATAAAAGCCTCAAGATCATGTCTAATTGTATTAAGGGTGAGGGCAGAATTCAAATCCCTTTAGCTTCTCAATATTTGGTCCTATTGACCAAAGTGAAAGAGTGTGCAACTTGGGGCTAAAGCTAGATCCAAATACCCTATTATCATATCGTTCCTCAAAAATAAAAGGCTCAAGATCATGTCTGATTGTATGAAGGGCGAGGGAAAAAGTCAAATCCCAACTAGACAACAAGAGAGTCCCACTATCCTTAACCATTTTTTTGCCATCAAAATGAGTAATTGCTAAGATTTCTTGTATTATTTTCTCCTCTTCGTGATTCTCTACTTCCTCATGCATTGAGGGATCAACCTACTTTGCACCTTCAATTATCCTTTTTATTTCATTGTCTTTTACTTGAATAACAAATTATTTGAACTCCTTTATTTTCACAAAGGAATCATCATCCATGAACTCTCTACAATATTTTCTTATTATATCCTCATCATCAATGCTATCATAAAAAATAGTAGTAACAATTCTTTCCTCAGGAACAAAAGCGTCCAATACATCATTCCCATTAGGGGAGGGAAATATTTGGTGTACTTCTTGTTTAGTTGGAACATGTTCTGTAGACTACTCCTCCATATCATTTCCTCCTCCCTCTATTTTAGAATATTCAACAAGAGGGTTGACATTAGGCCTTTCCTCAATTTCCAAAAGTTGAACTGAGGGACAACCTCCTCAACTTGTTTAACTCTGTTATAGAGTCCCATCTTTGTAGCCATCCAAAATTTCCATAGCCCTTTTGAAAGGGTCTTCGATTTGTGCCTAGGGCCTAACATAAAGAGGATTTACCTCAACTCTCTTTGCTTCAATATCACAAATATGAATCTGTTGCTTCTTTCTCTCAACAACCTCAAGATTAGATGGAAAGTTTCTTATAACATCTTCAGTGTACAAGAAGTGATGATAGTAACCAAACCTGCCCCTATCCTTTCTCTCTTTATCCACAAAACCTTTGGGGTAACATTGTCTAACACTTTCAACTTCCATCCTTAAATTCTCTAGCATTCTAGAAAATTTGTCTAATCCTTTTTTGGAAGTAACTCTAAAATGTGAAAATGAAAATTGCCTTGGAATAAATAATATCTTCTTAGCACCTCTAAAATTATATTTGTCCATTGCATCTAGCTACCACATAATATCCATGAAAGAAAGCATATCAAGAACATATTTAAGCAACTTGTGTGGCCTCACTAAAGCTCCATAGACCTTGAACACTATATACTTAGAATGGAGATACCAATCTTCCCAATTGTGGTCTAATTTGGTGCCTTCCTTGAACTCAAAAGGTCTAAGGATCTCTTTGATACCTCTAGAAATTCTTTACATAGGCTTCAAACTAAGATTTCCCAAAATACTAAGCTTTAATCCATTGTAAAAAGTAGTATAATTCCACTCAGGGAAATTTTGATCCCATATACGAGTCCACAATTTGAATTGCCAATTCATTTCCCTCATGATCAATCATTCTAAGCTTCATAAAATATTTCTAGGCCTTAAGGACAATCCATAACAACATGTGCATAAGCACAAAGTAGTGTGTGAAATGCAATGGAGCATTGGGCTCCTTCCAATCCACCAACTTTTTATGAATTTCCTCAGCAATATGTTAAGCATTATCAAAACCCTTGTTAGAATCCTTGTTTTGAATAACCATAGCCATGGTCATCATGGCAATCTGCATCTTGAAATCATATTTTCTCCCTAACACTTGACACTATTGTGCATTTTGCACTCACCCTGCTGAAAGTAGGGACCCCCTTTTTTTCCTTTGCCCTCTTCGGCTGCTCATTCTCACTTCAAGAATTGGTTATATTTGGTACTTATTGGGTCTATAGAGGTTTACCCTTTGGGTAGTCACTTCGCTCTATATTTGGGTATCGGGGTCATTTTACTTGTCCATTTGGTGATTTACTGATGGATTAAACTCATAATCTTTTAGTCTTGGGAGTTGCATGATGGTTTCCCCATATACTAGGTTGATCTGCATTAAAAATCCTAAGTTTTCAATTTTGAAGAAATTATGTGTGGGAACACCATCGCGGAATTTTTTTGCGGAATTCTAGTTGATCGACGTCGGTCCCTTCCACTTCCACATTGCTCCGGCCTGCAAGCCTCTGACTTCCACAGTCGTATTTTCCACAATTTTAGAAATGGGTAAAATCATCAAGTACTAGGCCTAAGCACCCTTCATATCCATTTCCCTAGGTGCTCAAATAGATAAATCCCTAAAAATCTAAGTGTTAGGGACTTGATGAAAACCGTTTGTAGGTTTCCAGTGCACTGGTGCCTAAGCCTTTGGCTTCCGCATTGCTTTGACCCACAAGTCTTCGACTTCCGCATTGCTCTGGCCTGTAAGTCTCCAACTTTCACATTACTCTGACTCACAATGGTCCAATTCCCTCAAAAGTGGAAATTTCATTCACCAGCGCTGTGCTCATCGGCTTCCACATTGCTCTGGCTCACAATTCTTCGACTTCCATATAAGTGGAAATCTCACTCACTAGCGTCGTGCTCACCGACTTCCACATTGCTTCGACACACAAGTCTCCAGCTTCCGCATTGCTCCATCTTGCAAGTCTTCGACTTCTATATTTCTCCAGCCTAGAAAAGTCAAATCCCCTCAAAAGTTAATTTCCAAAAATGAAAATTTTCCCAAAATGGAAATTTTCTCGAAATATTTTTTTCCCAAAATGGAAAATTTTCCTTAAATACAATTTTTTCTCGAAATGGAAAATTTCCTAAAATAGAAAGTTTTTAGAAAAATATTTTTTCTTGATGGACTATAAATTGATAAATTTTAATATTTTAAATAAGATAAATTTATCATTTTTGGAGGTTTAAATTATGATATTTTATGACACAAGTGCTTCTTAAGATGCTTGGAGGAATAAAGGATCAATTCGTTAAAGGATCAACATATGAAATCGTACCTTGCATTGGAGGGAGTTGTAATTTAATTAAATGGTCAAGATGAACCTACATATGGATTTTGTAGGATTTGATAAATGCAAATCCACAGCTCGCCAAGAACACCTGCATGCAAAATACCTAATGCTGAATGGAGAACAAAGAGACAAAAGCAAGGGTTTGGAAAATCTTAGCGGAGTGAGAGCAGAATTATTATTTCCCAAAAAAATTAATTACAATAATCACAAAAGCGGCATATAAGGTGAGAAACCCTAAAGCCGGAGAAAGCTAGGTTTGTGCAATTAATAATTAATAAACATATTAATTATTATGCACCTACAAATGACAAGCTTAAGTGAATAGAATAATAGTTAGCATTAATAATTAAACCAAAGTGATTTAATTATAAAGGCAAATGAACTATTACTCTAACACCCCCCCTTAAGTGAAGCTCAGGAGGAAGCAAACCTAGCACAGCTAAGAAAGCAGGAAAATGGGTCCCGGCAACAAGGCCAGATCAGGTACCCAAGTACAAGGAAATCTTTATGAAACGGAGAAAAGGAGAAAACCCAGTGGGAAAAAACTCCTCTCCAAAAAGAGATGCAAAAAGAAAGTACAAAAGAAATGTCTCAAGAGACTCTCTCAAGAACATATGCAGATATACAATCAGATACCCCCCCATGAGAGAGAGTGGAGACTCCAAAGCCCCCCCAGAATGAGAGAACCCCTGTGCCAACGATCAAACCGATGTGTCGCCTCGGAGGAAGAAACAAATCCAACGGTCGAAGAAGAGGAAATCCCTGGATGTGAGGTGAAAATGGAAATCTATGAGAGAAGGAATATCCTCTGATATGGCCTCAACAACTGCACTTGATGGCTCGATGAGTGGAGTGACAATGTCAGTCATAGCTGAAGAGGAATCCTGCTGAATAGATGTGATCTCAACAGGAGGAATAGGTGTAGAAGTCTCAACACTAGTCTCATGAACAGATGGAAGAACACATAAGTTCAAGTGACCGAACTTCTCCTCAGATACTGCATGCTCTCTTTTAGAAAGAGAGGGAGATGGTGGACCAAATTGTGTAAATGCATACAATCGGGAAGAATGATCAACTGTCCCTGTTGCAACAATGTTGCCAGTCTGAATGTCTCTGATGTGCACTGAATCAGGTGTGAACTCAACTGTCTTCCCTGTCCCACTGTGAGCAATCTGATAGATGGAGAGAAGGTTAGTGGACAAAGATGGAACACATAGTACATCATTGAATGTACCGTCATCAATATCGATAGAACCTTTCCCACATACACTCATATAAGTGTTATTACCCATCAATATGTGTGGTGAGGACGCAGCCTCGAAAGATGAGAACATGTCCTGAGAAGATGCCATATGGTGTGAAGCACCTGAATCCAGTAGCCATCTAGATGAATGTGAACTGGTGGTTGCACATAATGCATGACCCTTATGTGGGGCCTGTCCATCTATCTGGAATGATGGTGAAGAAGAAGACCCGCCTGAAGTAGATGAAGAAGAGTGATGAATATGGTTCTTCTCAAGAAGAGCTGTCAAATCTGAAACCTGTTTTGCATATCCATCTATCTTCTTCTCATAACACTTGGACTCATCATGTCCTAGCTTAGTGCAATAAGCACACTTAGGTCTATCTTTCTTCGATGATTCCCCCTTAGGAGAAGGTGAATCAGAAGTCTTCTGTGAACTAGAATCCTTCCAATGCTCTGTGGTCTGTGGTTTATGTTTTTGTTTCTGCTTCTGCTTCCCCTGAGATGACTGTGCTACCAACGCTTGGTGTGGTGATCTTGTGATAGCATCCAACTGTGATATCGTAGCCTGCTCTCGTGTCAAATGATCACAAAACACCTCAAAAGAAGGCATGGTAAAACGTGCACCCAAGGCATCCATAGTGGAATGGAAGGTAGATGAGAATATCTGAAAGTTCCCACGAAGCTTTGACAAAATCAAGTAAATACACTCTATATCAGTCTTAACCTTACCACAACCCTGTAGAAGAGATCTCTGTTGTTTGAATTTCATTAGAAAGTCCTCAATGAAGGGAAAAGAATCAGGTACAAGTGAAGTCAACTCTGCCTCAATCTGTAGTGCATGGAACTGATTGACAGTACCAAAAAGTCCATCAAACTTGGTCCAAATGGCTCGAGGAGTGAGACAACCATCAAGATGAAACAGGAGACTGTCAGAAATGTGTAAAGCCATCAATCCCATAGCCTGATCCATATTGTTCTTGTGCTGCATAACCTCAAAGGCTCGAGTCAACTGAGGCTGAACCTCATCCAAACAAGACCATAATCCTCGAGACTGGAGAAGAGTCATCATGCAACCCTTCCAAGTGTGATAATTATGCGGTGTGAGAGGCTCAATAGATCTATCAGCCATCCTGTGAACTGTGCCTCAACTGCTCTAAATTTTTTATTATTATTTAGTGGTCTTTCAGAACTAGATAGAAGATGCAGAAGGCGTTTGATTTGTTTTGGTGTTTATAGATTTTGGTTTTCTGATGTAGATGATAGAAAGCAAGAAAAAAAACACCCCCCCCATAATGTATGATTCTAACCCTCGTACAACAAATAATCAAATACTGAAAGAACAAAAAACGAGGAAAAAACCTGAACGCCAGATGCAGAGAGAGAGGAAAACAAAGCCTCTACTTCAACACCAAAAAATGGTACTCAAACAGTTGAATTAGCAAACAAGACCATCATAATCATGTCCGGCTTGGAAACACCTTTCTGATGATATTTTGTTTTTCAAAAACGGACACCGTATGCCCAAGATATGGCCAAAAAAACCACAGGTACCCCCCAAAAATGAGCTCTCTGGTAAGGCCTTATTAACTATCAAGGATATTTTTAATTAAAATTAAATGACAAATATCAATATTTAATGCAAATCTACATGAGAATATGTTTTTGTCAATTGGAAAAATATTTTAAAGGGGACAACCAAGGGGGCTATTTTAGTCCTCCAATGATGGATGATCATTGAAACTAAGGAGGATATTTGTTTCTCCTTGGACCAAATTTGTAACATAATTACTTGATTGGATGTAAATGAGGCATGTATTGCCAAAATTTAAAGTACTTCAAATATTTAATGTTGATTAAATCTGGGTTATTGAAATGGATTAAATCCTAGCCCTTGATTTGTAATGTAACATCTATAAAAGGCTGGTGTCTGCTCATTTTTAAAGGGATATTTTAGAGAGAATTCAATAGTAGGAGTAGAACAATAGGAAAGTAGGAGAGGAGAGATCTAGAAATTGATAAGAAAATGCTAGAGAAATTAATACAAACAGGTCATTGATTTGTGAATTTTTGTGTTAAGATTGAAAGTGTTATTTTTTCCTGTTTCTTATTCTCAAATGTTAGTTTCAATTCATTCTTATTAAAGGTGAAGTGTTGAAGACATTGATCAATCTCCAATTCATACTATTAGTGGCTTGTTGATTGCAAGTTGTTGTGCATAGTTAGTTTGAGCCTTTCTACTGCATTAGTTCAATTGTGAATGTTTATGCATATTGTTCCAGTAATTGGATATGTGTATGGATGTCTACAATCTAAAAATATTTGAGTATTCCTTTGAAGATCACACCATTTCTGTGATATTGTGGATTCAATCTTGGTTAAGCAATTGGTTTATTAGGGGATCTATCTGTTCGAAGCATTAACCATTTCTATGACTATCCTTAGGAGTTAGATTAGGATCTCTCTCTCTTTCAAACTTACCTTTTGATATTTCTTTGAATTAACATTAGAAATTAAACCAACACCACAAAATTTCAACATTTAATGATAAAGATCATTTTCAGATCTTTGATCTAGAAATTACAGTTGAGGACTGGACACATTTTAAAATTTCAAAAAACCCTCATTTGTGTTTAATGCTTCCAACCTTGTTGAATTGTAAGAACCCTTATGATTACCAACAAATCACATCACTACTAAGCCATTTTCTGCATTGTCAAGACCTGATATTCGAAACCTTGGGGTTATTTTATGAAGTTTTATGAAGAGATTTACCTTTTGAAAGAGATAGAACACTTGTGTTTTATCTATGCTGTGCAGTGTTATAATATTCATGAAAAAAATTAGTGCTAGAAGGAGGGTTGAGCGTAAGCAACAAAGCTCAAAGTTGAATGAACCTTCATGATGAAAATATGAGATATGATAGATCTCTTTATATTCAAAAAATCAAAAAATTAGAAGATTTGAAGTATAAAAATTTGAGTCAAAATGGAGAGATAGCATTCTTGTGTTACTTGTTGTAAGGACAACCCTTAGATAGATATTTATCAGCTTTGTGAGTCTTTGGATAAGCAATTGTATCCTAAGAGCTTGCATCACCTTGCATTATCAAAAATATGCAGAATTCATAATATCTCTAGACATAATGAGTTGGAATGTCTAATTTTTTTGGATATAATAGAAATGGCTTTGCAAGGAAAAATATTCTTATGGGAAGTGCATGAACCATTGGTTTCTACAAAATTGGATGAACTTATTGATGCCACAGTTGAAGCCTTCTGGGAGCTGGTTAAAGATCAATTGAATAGTGATAATGAACTATGTTTGAACGATATACTAGTATCCAGTTGGTGCAAGGTGCATAATACAACTCATTAAAAATCTACATGTCCATCATGTGAAGATATCATAAATTAGATAAGGAACTATTTGGGTTTGATGGAACAATAGAGCACACGCAAAGAGGAATCAACTACATCAAAATTTATAGGATCTCTGACCACTGATGTGGAACATCCAGAGGATGAATAGTAGTTAGTGCTGAACAAACTACCAAAGATGTTGAGGGAAAGAAGGAAGAAGTTAAGTCCTTAGGATAATAGGAATAGATGATGAAATGGAACTTGAAGCAGGAGATGATTTCCCTTTGGAAGATGGTCAAACACCTAAAAAAGGAAGATTCATATGAGTTGGATCAAACCTAAGATAAGGCAGTTAGCAACCAAACTTCCTCTACAAATGGTGATGAAGATTCAATATTGATGGGATATGACGAATTTATGGTAAGACTTGTGAAAGAATAATCAAGTCTATAGTATAAAATAAGAATGGAGGAATTGTTGTTACTTGGCTAGTGTAGAATACATAATGTGGCGCATTCAGAGTTCACATGCATTTTATGTCAAACAACAATCAAGAAAATAAAGGCACAACTCAGGTTGTCAGATCCATCCAATGCTAAGTTCCTTACCATCATTACAAGAAACACACCAAGAGTACAAGTACATTAATCAAATGATTTCTTAGGTGAACAAGATTCACAAACAAATTTTGGGACAACAGTAGAGAACGCATAGTGTAGCCAAAGTGATGATAAATAAAATCTAATGATTGAGCTATCTGGTGGAAATCAAGAGTCCTTCCCTTTTCAACACTATTTGCATATGCTTGATGATTAGCTTCATGACATGTTCTCGGGAGGAAATTACAAACCAACCTTTACTCTTGTTGACATAAACAAATAATTTTTTGATTTCGTTGCATTCGGTATTAAGCTTTAGAACTATAATGACGCAACACAACTGGATAGTTATATAGTCCATAGTAGTGAAGACATATTACTCGAACCTCTTGATGATGAGGTAGTTGAAGTTATATGTGAGGAAAAGGATACTATTTCAATGTGCAACAAGGAACACGAAGAAATAAAATCAATGGATGGGTATTCTAATGAGAAACAACACAGGGATATTGGTGATCTGGCTAAAGAATCTTATTAAGTTTTCACATCTGAACAACAACAAGAAGTCTAGAGAGAGAAATTTTTGGGGATTGTCATCACAAGCAATATATCACACTGTAACATAGGACAATATCAAGTTAGCAATGATTAAATGCATAAACAATAAACCTAAGTAAGCAAGAAAGAACAAAGGAGGAAACAACAAAACAAATGGAAAGATCTCACCAAATGCCTTCAACCTCCATGAATCACCTTCCTTGCACCTTCTCTATTTGCTGCAATATGATGGATGCCCTCAGCTTTTGTGTGAGCAAATTAAGTTTATGACATGACCTAGCAAGTGTTGAAGGATTTATTAAAGATTATGTAAGAGAAGATTAATCCTCCATGCAATAAGAAAATTTGCAAAAGACAATGTTAGATGAAAAAGAAAGAAGAGAAGAATTAAGAGATATTAAGAGATGTCGAAATGAAGACAAAATTGGCATTTTATAGAAAATGCAATTTTGTATGGATGGATGAGATAAAAGATTGATAAGTGCCCTAGAATTTGTGGTCAAGATTCAAAATAACAACCCCTTAATTAGGGTTAGGGCAACTCTAGGATGAAATTCAAATTGAGTGGACAAGATTTGATTTAAGAAATTAAATCAAGGAATGAGATTAGTTGTGACAGTGAGATAAAAATTAGTAAGTGGAAAAATGATGAGTTAGAAAATCAAGTTATTTTAGAAATAACTTAATTTGTGGAGAGAAATGCTATTTTGAAATTTATATTTTAAATTAATTCCAAAATGGCGAATTCATGTGACAGTAAATAATAATAATTTAAAATTATTTACATGGAAAGAGGGAAATTGCCAATTTAAATAAAATGCTTTTATTTAAATTTAGAAAGAAAATCAATACGGAAATTTAATAATTAAGATTATTCAATTGTGGAGGAAAATTAGAAAGTGGGTAATTTTAAATATGATTCTATTTAAAAATAGAAAGAAATTTGACTTTTGATTTAATTCAAAATAGGAAGAAGATGACAAATTAATAAGCAATTAAATAAATAAAATTTATTTAATTGTGGAAGAAGAGGATAAATGAATAATTAAATAATTAAAATAACTATTTAATTATAGTGGCAAGATCATAAATAATTAAATAAATATAATTTATTTAATTATAGAAGATAAGGGTATTAGTGACATATTAAATAAATAAAGTTTATTTAATTAATCAAAGAGGAAATAAGAGATAACAATGTATTAATTAAATAACTAAAATTATTTAATCAATAGAAGACTTATGACATTAGAAAATAGTATTAGTTGGTCTAAGACATTTTTATGTGTCTACATTTTCCCCTCTTTGTCATAATGCAGTTTATCGCATTGTTACAAAGAAAATAAGTCAAAAATATGCCCTAGTGCAAAATGGGATGAGGAAGAATGACGAGGAGGTAGCAGTATGCTCCCTCGAGAGGACAGTTGGGTTTCGAGGACATGAGTGTTCTCTCGAAATGGATGAAAGGACTAGAAGATGAAAAACAAAAGTATATAGGAAAGATAGATAAGGATGATAAGGATGCGGGCTAGAAGAAATGCTAGAGAGAAAAAGATGAATGTTAGGATAGAAGACATGAATGTCGATATGGGGAAGGAGATGCAAGTTAATGTGGAAAAAGAAATGCATGTTAGAATCCTTCAATGTTTGCCAAAGTACTAATCGGGGATAAATTTAGTGGCGAATCTTCACCAATTGGCGAATTCCAGGAATCGGGCAATCGAAATTGGCGAATTCTAGGTATCCAGCAAGGTGTTCAAATCGCTCGAATTTCATGAACTATCGGTCCAATGCATGTCCATTCTCCAGTGGTTTTTTTTACGAGGCATGTTTAGGCAATAAATTCGCCATAACAGACTACGTGTTTCCAATGGACCGATGAATATTTTCGCCTGGAATCCCGGGGAGCATGTCATAACACACCAACATATTCGCCAATACTATTAAGACAACATTATATGAGGACCCATTTCACCAATTAAAATTTACAAATAGTTGCTTGTGAAGACCCATTCACCAATTAAAATTTATAAATAGTTTCTTATGAGGACCTATTTCGCCTTGAAAATTACAAGGTATTGTTGTATAAGCACGTAGGATTCGCCAAATTTTTAACATACCATTTAAAAATCCCATGGAATTCGCCAAATATGGATTGATATAAATACAATTGAAACTATTATTTGTTCTTACACATTTTGTTCGGTTCTGAGGTTCTACTTCTCGATTCAGAAGTAAGCAAAACCCGAAAACGTAGACTCAAAGGTGAGTGATCATTTCTTCATACTGTTATTAGTTATTAGTTATAATAATAAGATTTCTTTATCTATTTTCCATTCTTGCTTCAGTCTTAAACATGATTTTGAGTAGGGAATGGGATCTTTATTCTCTGTTGGTCTGTCATTCTTAAACAAGAAGACATTTTTTTCCAACTTTTATTCGAAGTGAGATACCAATATGTCGAGCAGAAACTGCAAGGGTAAGACTCCTAAGGGTAATGAAGAGATTGGGATGCCATCAAAAAGCCCAAAACGTGGAGGTACCATACAATCTTACTTTGGAATTGGAAAAGCTTCCAATCCATCAGATCAAGGTGGAGCTACACCATCGACTCTTCCACCAAATATTATTGAAGATGGCAATCACAATACCTCACTGCCATAGGAAGGTCAAGGTGAGATTGTCATTGTGTTAAATCAAAATGTATCAAATGAGGATGGAAATACCGCAAAAGATGTTCCAACGGATACCTTGGATAGACAGAATGAGATAGTTGACTTGGATGAGGATGATGTTGGTAGCAAGAAAAGAAAAGGCAAAGCAAAATTGGGGTGCGAGTGGGAAATGACAAGGAATTTTCAAATTGATTGGTTGTCGAAGTACCCATTCCTTGAAGCAGTGGGGGTATCAAATGAAAATGATATTGAAAAGGAAACAAAGGTCAAATGTAATATTTGTAGTTGGAAATGTGGAAGAGACAAGACGATGCAGCTAAAGCTTGACACTATAGAAAAGCATATCGACAAAGTTTACGAAAAACAAATCATAGACAGAAAGGAACAATCGGTCGTACGATGGAAATCAAAGGAAGAATATCTTCATGTTAAGTATGCTACAGATTATGGAGAGCATAACCATAGAATGTCGAAGATTAAAAAATGTGAAGGTACACTTGAGGCTCATTTTGGAAAAGCCATGTCAGCAGCAAATCTGTCAAAAACTGTTCAGATGAGTGTTGTTTTTCATATTTTGTCTAGGGGGCGTCCTATGACAGACTACCCCGAATATTTTGATTTATTATCTTATTTGAGTGTTCCCCACTTTCCCTTCTCACATTGGTCAGTAAATGCTGGATGAGAATGGGCGAACTGTCTTGCTGCAGTGGAAAAGAAAGATTTAAAGGAGAAATTAAAAGAGTCAAATTTCATTGCATTATCTTTAGATGAAGTTACTATGGTAGACAATACTTCTTGGGTTTGTATGCATTTGTTTACTGTAGAACAACATGTTCACCAAGCTCATCTTCTTTGTGTTCGTAAAATGAAGGACAGTTCAACATCGCAAAATCTATTTGAACTAGTCAAGAAATCTTTGAATAAAATTGTAGGTATGGATGAGTTGACAATTGCCAAAAAGTTGGTGTGTGTAGGAGTTGATGGAGCTGCAGTGATGCAAGGTCAAAGGAGTGGTCTTTGCACAAAGTTACAAACTACTTGTGCACCATACATGCTTGGCATTCACTACATGGCCCGCAGAATGAATTTAGCATTCAAAATTGTAAGCAAATTTCCTATAGTATCAAAAGTTGAAAATCTAGTTTGCGAGATCCACGTATACTTCTGCCGAAGTCCCAAACATTTCCTTGAATTTCAACATTTTGCTGAGAGAATGACACCTAGAAACAAGCTTCTCAAGGATGTCGATACCAGATGGATCTCCCTGCATGGACCAACGCAACGAGTTCTTTCAGAATATCAATCCTTGATTGGAGTGATGTAAGAGCATCACAACACAGTAGACAAAGCTCCTGACCTCTTACATAGGTTAAGCGATATAGAGACACTCTTGACTTTAGCTAGTCTTTTCCCCATGCTGGATGAGATGAACAATCTTGTGAAGAAATCCCAAAACATAACTATTTATATTTATGAATATGCCAATCTACGTAAACTTACATGCTTGGCCCTCGATCATCTATATCTAGATCTAACACAAGAAGGCACAAATTATCTGATGTGGCAGAAAATTACTGATTTGAATAATCCTGATAATTATTTACAGTTTAATGCAAGTGGGCACTTATGTATTTGTGTACATGGATATGAGATACCAATGTACCATTGTAAGACAACCAGGCGCTCTAGAAAAGAAGTACCTGTTAACAAGGAAGATTTTAACGAGATTGTTAAATCTATTAGTGATAATTTGAAGGAAATTGCAAAATATCTTTCCTCAAAGATTCATGAAAGATTCCCTCGACATGAAATACTTGAAGCCATGGGTATTGTGTATCCTCAATTTTGGGTAAACTGAGATAACCCAAAATATTTTCATGATCAAGTAAAAATCTTGATCGAACAGTTTTCAAAAAAGGTAACATACAATGAACAAATAATAGAAGGAATTTTAAATGAAAATAAGCTTAGAAAGCAATGTCGGAGTTTTGCAACATCTATGAGGGAGCAGTATAAGTCCATGGGCAAGGAGGAGGCCTTTGAACCGGGATCAATAAAAAAGGTTTGGACAAGCTTAGGTCAGAGTGAAATATTGCGTGGTTCGATGTCAGAATATTTCAAACTTGTTGATTTATGTCAAACAATGATATTAGGGTCGGTGGAGGATGAGAGAGTTTTCAGTACATTGGGGTTTTTGAAATCAAAGATAAGAAACAAACTGGACAAGAATTTGGAAAATTTCTTAAGGATGAAAGGAACTGTGTATAATGTCAAAAAATTTCCTTTTGAAAGGGCACTCGCAATCTGGAGGTCCACATGTGAAAGAAGAGGGATCGGGTTGTGCAACAAAGGCTCTCCAATTCCAATAGTCGCCGGTACTGGTGGTAGTGGCAGTGGCAGTGGCAGTGGGACTGAGCCTGGGACAAATGACAATGATATTGAAATTGACACAAATCAAACAATGAATGTTGAATTTGAGACACAGGCCGAAGAAAGTGTAGAGAAGTCTCAGAATCAAGATGACTCTTTTACTTTATCTGAAGATGAGCATCGATTTGAGGACCCTGACTCCGTTTGGGAAATGGAAGATAATTAGCAGGTTTTAGGTATTTTTACTGCACTTCATGAATCAGTTTCCATTGTTCCAAAGTCCAAACTGTAGTTGATGTATGATGATATTTTATATTGTATTCAATGAACATTGAAATTGTGAATCATTGCACTTCATGATATCTTATTTTATATTGCACTCAAGTACTGCATGAATCATATTCCAAACTGTAGTTGATGATTTTTTATATTGTATTCAAATAAACTATGAATCATTGCACTTCAAGTTCAGGATATTTTATTTTATATTGCACTCCAAGTCTCCATGATATTTTATAATATATTGCACTTCATGAATCATAATACATATGCCAAAGTCAAACTGTAGTTGATATTTTATAAATTATATAAAATTCAATACCATCGGCCTAACAATGCTTCATCGAAAGAACCCCCATCACAGTCTCGCCGATGGCCCGATGAAAATAGCTCACAACCTAGTATCAGTGTAACAGTACTCTATCGAGCTAACTCCTAAGGTGCTCTCCCGATATACCGATAGAGTCGTCAAAAAAAGTAACCATGAATTATAATTTATGACCATGGGCATGAATTATTTTATTTTATCAATAATCACAAAAATATAACACACTTTGATTTTATGAACAATGCAAATTGTAAAAATTTGTGTGACAAGATCCATATTATAGCCTATGTTCACATTGCATCCATAAATATTAAAAAAATTTGAAATTCTGTAGTGACGTAGTGCTTCCCCCATTCCTAACAAAATTCAATACCATCGGCCTAACAATGCTTCATCGACGGAACCCCCATCACAATCCCGCCGATGGCCTCATAAAAATATCTCACAACCTAGTATTAGTGTAACAATACTCTATCGGGGGCTAACTCCTAAGGTGCTCTCCCGATATACTGATAGAGTCATCAACAAAAGTAACCATGAATTATAATTTATGACCATGGGCATGAATTATCTTATTTTATCAATAATCACAAAAATATAACACACTTTGATTTTATGAACAATGCAAATTGTAGAAATTTGTGTGACAAGATCCATACTATAGCTTACATTCACATTGCATCCTTAAATATTAAACAAATTTGAAATTCTGTAGTGACGTAGTCCTTCCCCCATTCCTAACAAAATTCAATACCATCGGCCTAACAAAGCTTCATCGGCAGAACCCCCATCACAATCCCGCTGATCGCCTAATAAAAATAGCTCACAACCTAGTATCGGTGTAACAATACTCTATCGGGCTAACTCCTAACTCCTAAGGTTCTCTCTCGATATACCTAGTATCGAATTCATAAAGTATATCGGGGGAACTATGGTGCATCGTGGAAACATTATCTGGCGTCCCACCGATAGAACGAAGGATAGGTGTCCATCGGTGGAGAGGGTGGCTATTGGTGAAAGACTAATGTGACATCCTGGGGCATCGTCCAGCCATGTTGCGGTGCATTTATGAACCAGAATTGAAGTGAATTATATCACAATTTGATCACATAGTTGTTACAAAATCCTGGAAGATTTCGCTTAGGGCAGAAGCAAAAAGGCAAAAACTTGGAGTTCTGACGCAACAAAGACCGGTGGACTGTGGAGGCGACTCAGTGAGACTCACATAAGTACTTCACTTTCAGACCCAGCTAAGAAGCTATTTTACTCAAAAGATTAAGATTTAAATAATGGAAGAGAGTACAGACAAACCAAAAGCTAAAAAATAGAAAACCGAAAAGCCTAAGAGACTCCTAAATGAAGACCTAATAGATCAATGTCCTGGCTGGGGGCCGAGACCCAAGAGGAGTACTCAAATGATTCCTTCCATGGATCGATTATGGGACAAACAAAAGGGCTTAGGGGATATTTGGACACCGCAACGAGGGTACGACCTCTTCATGTACCATTACAAAAAACAATTTAGGTTTCAACCCGTCTGCAATCCATGGAGGTTGAACTTGGGAAGAGTTGTGGTGCCCAATGTGTTTGTGAACATAGAGCTAATTAAAGCTCTTGCTACTAGATATGACCCCAAGAAAAGAACTATTCAGTCACATGGTGGGGGGTGACATGCTTGTTATTTCTAGGGATCTCATTTCTAATGTATTTCAGTTAGAGTGTTCGCTGAATTTATCATTCACGATCAAAGATCTCTTGATAGAGTATCGCCACATGGATACCAGCTATAAGAGATGGAAATTACCTTTGCATAGGCCCAAGGATGAAGGAGGCCAACTCAGGAGGTTCTCTAGTAGTGAAAACCCTCCTTTCCATGAAGATTTGTTTGAAGAGTATTTTCGATACACCTATTATTTAGCTGGTCAGGTTTTGGGAGTAGAGGTTCCACCTCTCATGTCGATTGTCCCAATGGTCTTAGCTGTAGACATACAAATCATGGATGCTAGGCCATTTGATTATGCTAGCTACTTGGCCAACACCCTACATCGAGGGCTTGAAAATATTAAAAATAATAGTGATAATATTAATTTTGAACACTATTCTTTGCTTATGTATTTGCTATTGTACGAGGGACAAGTCAGAGGGGTCTGGAGTGATGAATTAAGGATAAAAGATACAGATGAAAATGGAGATTTTAAACCTGTACAAATGTGGACTTCATTGTGGGACAACCAATTCAGTAGGTCTCATTACCTTTATTTTGAATAATTTTTTGTAAAACCATTGATGAAGTTGTTGGGGTATCCGTGCAATTATAACCTATCCCCAAAAGTACAAAGATTTCTAAGACCAAAGGAAAATGACCAGAGAAATAAAGTGAATCATAACTGGGGAGACTGGTATGCTTTCCCTAATTGTACAGTGATAAGAGTTTATGGGTTTAAAGGGGCTCCACACTTGATGCCACGAGTAGTTCCTGACCGAATTGATTTTTTAGAAATTGTGAGGCAATTGGCAAAATTTGATTCCAAACACTTCAAAGGACATATCAAACAATCAATTATGCCCAACACCTTATGTTTTGGAGACTTTACAGTGGTTTCCAATGAAGGATATGTAGAAATTGATGGTAAATTAGCACAGTACAACCTAACTCTAGGTGATGTAAGGAAACAATTTGATGCAGAAGGGTTTATTCACAAGGCGAGATTATCGTAGGGGCTATCAGGGTATGAAAATTTGTTCTCAATCAAAGATGTCATAAGAAACCATGATGAGGCTTCCACCAAGGAAAGAATGGCCACCTATAACAAGATTATGCTTGCAGAGGAATGGAAGAGGAAAAATGTCCCATCTTATTCAAAGGAATTTGGTGAGATATAGGATCCTTTATCAAAAATTGAGCAACTCATCGTACATGTCAATGAACTGGTAAAGGATGTTCCCCCAGTTGTTTTTGATGCACCTCATGCAACCTATTCAGGAGTACAAGCTGAAGACATAGAGCCCTTGGATTACATACCTTCACAACCTACTCCTGAGGTTTGTTTTTCTGTAGATACTAATATAAGTGAAGAAGAACAGGGTGATGAAGAGGGTGAGCAGGTCAAACAAATCAGTACTCCTGTGATTACACAGTACGAGCCCCCTCAAGAGCATAATATTGTAATATTTGAGGCATCGAATGAACTATCTGATGATGTGAGGGTTAGGGCTGGACAACAATTTATTTCTGATTGTGATTTTGTTAAATCTTCTGAATTTAAATAATTTGTTTATGAATATAAAGGTAGAAAATGAGACAAAAGATACAAGATATCACTCCTGAATATGAGACAACCGCTCTAGAGGAATTGAAAAGGGAGGTAGAAAAGGAAATGGAGTTCATCACTCCTAAAAGAGGTAGGGAATTGCTTCAAGAAGCTGGAGTGTTGCTCCTGCCAGGGTGGGATATTAGCTCTTCAATTGTATTTGATAGTTTTAGAAAAAGAGGGGATACGACAATGAACTTAACAGAAGAAGCAAGTGACAAAATGTATTCAGGATCTGGGTACAACCCAGATGAAGCCACCTTGCTTATTTGGTCACTGTATCCCCATGATAAAAGACTTGCTATAATTAGTAACCCAAACCAAGTGTTTGGTCCTCTCTTGGTTCAATGAGTAGTGGATACCAACCCTATGGAGACAGCAAAATTGAACATAAATGTGGCAAAATTTAACAAAGCACAGATAAAAAAACTGATTAAGGAAAATGACAAACTGAAGAAGGAGCTAGCAAATCAGAGAGAAAAAACATCTTCCTCCTCCACATCAGAGTTGTACTCCCCATGGATTGAAAAAGATAAGAGATTTCTTGATGCATTGGATGATGCAGCCTACTGGAAGAATTGCCATCTGAAATCCCAGGGGAAATGCAAAGAATTGGAGAAAGAAGTGAAAACCATCAAATATAACACTGTATCTGAAATGATAAAATAAAGGTTCAATAAAATGATGAAATGTGCTATTGAATATTGGGAAGTATTCAAACAGACATGCATTGCATTGGTGGAGAATGAACGATTGCAACCTAGAATGATGGAGAAAAAAAAGGAGCTCGTAGATAAGAATGCCATGAAAGGACAAATATTGCTGACATATAACAAGTTCGTAGAATCACATAATGGATATCATAACAGGCTTAGGGAAGATTTTGACTGCTTTGATTCAGTCCCACTCCCGACACTTCATTTTGGCATTGGAAATCTGCGAGAATATGATGATTGGAAGGAAGAGCTTGTTGGGCTTCTAACTACTGCGTTGGAAGAAATAAATGACAAGGTTATGGTTTTACAAAACACTCATAAGCAACTCAAGAAACTAATGTCTATGGAATATGATATGAAAGAGGCGATCTCTAATGTGGACACCTATGATGAACAAGAGTACATCCATCACCTCTCTGCAGTCAATCTGTTTATTAGCCAAACTGTAGATGTGTCAGAATCAGATCCAACGGGACAACCATAAGATTCAGAGGAAGAATGCCAGCCGACAACATGATGAGAACCCTATCATGGAGTAGAAGCCTTGAATAGATCTTAGGTGGTCAATGGTCACGTGCTTTTGCTTGGAGATTAACGGATCGGTGCATTCACCTGCGACATTATTTTATTTATAGTTTGAGTTATGTTTAGTTGTCAAAAGACATGACTTTTTGCAAGGGGTTTGTAGCTTGTTGCCTCTCATATATAAGAGAGATCAAGACCCCAAAAGGAGATCAATGGATCATCACATCATTTTTAATTATACTTTAGAGTAGAAAATAGTAAGAAGATAGATAACAGATTGCACCAATTCGCCCATCCATCTCATATCATAAACTATTTTTATAATGCATATCATTTGAACTTTGAAGATCAATACAATGGAGAAGGTTACACATATTTACTGATTTTCTTTCGAGTGTTCAACTGTTGTGGATTCATATGCTTGTAATTTATTAACTTATTTGGTTGTCTCCAAAGTGGTTGTTTATGTTATTCAAATTGAGTGTGTGGAAGTACATTTAATTTGTCAGTACATTGAATTTGAATTCTTCAGGAATAGGGGTTGTGACCATGGGGTTTTAGATTTATTTATGGACATGACCATTGATCAAGTAGTGATGTGGGCCACAAAATGGATCTTGTCACACAAATCTCTATAATTTGTGCTAATCATAAAATCAAATGTAGTGTATTTTTGCAGTATATGGGATGTGGGTGAGGTGAAAGTTGGTGGATACTGATCAGGATTTTTAGTCAAAACATAAAAAAGCTAACAGTTCAACATCCATAACTTAGAATCTCTACCAAGAAGTAAATATAATGAGCTAACAGTTCAACATCCATAACTTGGAAGCTCTACCAAGAAGTAAATATAATGAGCTAACAGTTCATCACTAGTTCAAATGATAGAATAAATAATACAAAATCTAGATAATTGAACATCATCACATTACTGAAGTCTGAATTTGAGATTTTTAATTGATTTTACATGAAGGAGTACATATTGGCATTGGCAATGCAAAATCTTTCCAATTCCCAAAGACAAGTCTGAACAGAGCTGAGTTGGAACTTCGAAACTCATATTATCAAAGATTGAAAATAATAAATCAAGTCACTGTATCAACTTCCACTCATTAGGTGGTGGAATTTCCATTTGCTCTAACTGATGTTGTTTGAATTGAAGTTTTGTTAACATTTCATGATTGTAATTGGAAATGGAACCTGTCTTGAATTCTTCAGTCAATTTTGCATTCAAGGTTATGAGTGTTCTGATGGAATCCAAATAGTTCACATGTGGGTTATGAGGAAACTAGTCCAACTCCAAATCAATCTTCCTTGCACCTTCCATCTTCTTTCTAAAACCATCCTTTCCAATGAATCACTCATATGTGTCAAAAGCCTCTGGAAAACCAAGCTTTGTGAAGTTCCTTACCTTTTCATCCACCACCTTCATCTTGTCTGAAACCAAATGCAAATATTCCTTTGTTCCACACATTCTCAAACACTTTTCAATGATAGATGACAACTTTATTGAGGTTTCAATCTGATTAGTAATCCCTTTTGATTCCAGATCATTGTCACTGGCTTTGTAGACTATTTCTAGAGCTTGATTTGCAGCTTTCTCTAATTCCAACACCTTTTTGTTGTCCACTAAATATTTGCTAAGCTTCTTATAATGTTGTCTGATAGCATCAATCAATTCAAACATGTCACACAAATGATCAAACCTCTGCATTATTTCATCCCAGATCTTTTGTTTCATATGCCTCACTGTATCTCTACAAAATGCAAATAACTTATTTTGAGAAGACTTAATTTCTTCTTTTGCTTCCGTCAGCTCTGTCTCCAATCTTTCATTTGTTTTTCTTTGTTTCTCCAATTTTTGTTCCCATAGTGTATTTCCATTCTCAATGTTTAGTCTTAATTTTTCTGAAGTGGATTTTTCCTCATCATATTTCTTGTTTCTCTCATCTAGCCTTCACTTCAGGTCATTCACTTCTCTCTCATTTGATTTATCCTCTTTGCTTGTTGATGTAGAGGCAGATTTTATTATTCTTTTTTTTAATTCACTGCTCTTGTTATCTGTTGCTTTCCTCTTTGCTTTCTCACTTGCTAGGTCTGCCTATAACTTTTCTATTTGGGTCTGCAACCTTTTCTTCTCTCTATCTTGATTTAGCAATGATGTGTACACCAATTCATTGTTCTTCTTTGATACATTAATTTTGTCAGTATTTTTCAGGCTAGAAAAATCCAATTGAAAATTGGTTACCTGGTATTCAAATCGATCCATCTGATTTGTTGGTTTGTTTTGAACTGTGGGAACAACAATTTTGTACTCCATGATTTCTTTATTTGTGTCAAATATGGGTAATACCATGGTTGTTGCAGGCTCTGAAGTTACTGCATACGCACTCTCCATCAGTTGCTTCTTTTCTTTTTTATTCAAGTCCGATTTCTTTTTAATTTCTTCAATGAAATCATAACCTGGGGAGGCAGGAACAATGGAATGCTTGAATGGCGAAGGAATAGGAGTACTTGTAGTTGCTAATGATGTTCCACCGACACTAACTAGAATTGGGGGAGTGTCTGGAAATAACTCCTTTGTGGTACTGGTGGATCCATTGATAGTGTGACTTGGACCTATCAAAATCATTTGCCTCTTTTGATTGCCTTGATCACCTGGCGTTTCTGTGGTATCTTTTATTCTTTTCCTCTTAGTATTGTGTGTAATTTTTCGTTGTAGCACATGTTGACCACTACTAGTACTACTACCCATACCATCGCCACCAATGGCACTCCCAGTTGCACTAAGCTGTCCACCAAGGGCATGTCCTAGTTGTGATTGTATCTGACCATGAGGATGAGGATTAGAAGCTATAACAAATTGAGTTTGACTTGTATGCTCTTGGTCTACATTTTCACCTCCAATCCCAAGGCCAAAGTTATCACCTATTTTTCTATGCTCAACACCTGGTATTGTCCAAGGGCCTTGTCATTTGGACCCCAAAGGACCACCTTCATAACCAATTTTTTCAAGTATGGCTGCTCCTAAAGTATATGTTGAAGCATATTCTTCTTTTGCGGCCTCACTTAAACCAAGTTTGTAATTGGCATGGCTTTGTTCTTCTTCTTCACTATCATCAGTAGATTCATCATCACTTCCTTTGTTTCCACGTTCATCAGGACGCTCTATATTCCATAATTTGATAAAATCTATATCTTCTTCATTAGCTCCATACTCTGCAAGAGCTCTTGGATCACCTAGGTCCTTCCCCATAGACCAAAAGGTAGTAATTTTTTATCGTGACCAATTTTTATCTATAACTTCCTTCTCTAGAGAACCTAGAATTTTTACTCTACTAGATGGTTTATCACTTTTTTCATAAAAATTATTGTATGTCCTGATTGTCTTTCAGTGCAATGCCATAATTTATGCTGACAATTGTTCAAAAGAAATACCATTCTTAGTAGCACTTTTCTCCATTTCTATTTTGACCTCATCCCAAGAATCCTTGTTTCTCAAGTTTTCAAGCAAGGGTTTACTTTGATGTTGAATTCTATTTGCAACATTCATATTGGCCACAATCATTGATTTAATGATGTCACATGGATAATACTGCCAGTGAGAGATAGCATCAAAGTCAAAAAAATTCAAAAGATTATGTGCCACACTAAATGCTTTTCTCTCGAATGTGAACCCTCCACATGAAAAAGGTAAAGAAGGAAATAAGGTCTTCTTTTGCTGACTGAGAAAGTGTAGTTCATCAGCACTATGCACCTGCCTTACATATTCCAATGCAAAACCCCTTTCTGTCACATGCATTGGAAGTTTGTATGGCTGTACTCTCGATCCATAAAATCTTAGCACAGTATATTATTCCATTAAGTACCAATCAGCCAATTGTATTTCTTTTCCTAGTTGCATGCAGTTTCTACTTGACATAGGCAATCTAGGCATTGGAGTATTTGTAATTACTTGATGCAATGGAGCCAAAAAGTAGTCTACAAAATGACTATAGTTCCTTCGAGAATTATGCATCCTTATCTTAGTGGTCCATTCATATACTAGAGCCATTTTATTTTCCTCTGCTTTACTATAGGGCTGAATCTGAAGCTTGTTGGTCTGAAACATTCCTCTAAATTTGAATAGAAAAAGATAGCACAAGTAGGTTGTGAACCTAAATGTCTTCGTGGAACCTGCTTTAATCATTAAAAATTGTTTATGCATGGATTCTACAATGTGTTGAGTATAATTATATTTGACATGTTCATCAACATAATGGATATTATATACCATTTCAAGGAGGCTTGCACCCACTTCCAAAGTGCTATCTAGACCTAGGCAAAATGCTAGCATGGAAATAGTATCCTGAACCCATGGTTTAAAAATATCCAAATTATAAGGAGGCTTATGATCACCTTTCAATTTGTTTCTATCCTTAACTATTTTATTTAAGAAATCATTTTCAGCCTTTCTACCACTGCTTCATAATCACTAGCAAGCTTTTCTAGGTCAATGTGGTGGTTTCCAAATTCTTCGGTTGTAAACCCCAACACTTGTCCAAGTTCTACTACATTAATGGATAATAATTCTTCTTGGTTATCTTTATTAACAATCTCTCTTTTCTTATCATCATAATTTTCGGCACAGACCATGATAAATTTTGGGCAAGGGAAAACTTCATGTAACATCATGTGCCCTAATCCAGTTACCCACGGTGCACTGATACTATCAACTTGCGTTTGCTTTGCAGCCTTATTCTGAGATGAAAATCTAAGTGCTGAGGTACGCCTACCATAGATTTCAGGATCATAAATATCATGGTACCCATCGGTGAAACCTGGGGTTTTAAGCAATTCTGCATAATGTATTTTTTTATCGGACATTGCTCTAGTGGTACTGGTGGTAGACATGCTTATACAAATGTGAAGTTGTGAAATTTGAATTCCCTAATAAGTAATACCTATTAGTCCTCCTTAATTTTAATGAATTCTTGAGTCTCTAAAGTCTAAACCCAAAATTCAAACTTTGACAAAATAAGATTTTAAGAAATGTCAAATGATGAAACGTAGCTGCAGGAGTTCTTTCACTTACCCAGATTCTGAGTCCCGACTCTTGAAAACTAGAATGGCGTTGTTGGAAGTGGAACTGTGGAATCCAAAATAGGGTGGTGCACTGCAATGAGCAATCTGAAGATTGAAGACTTTAAAAATCACTGTACTATTTCAAAGTGCAAAGTGTTTTAAATGCTTTTTTCTCGTAATTGGAATGTCAAAGTGAATGACACGTCTTAGGAGTTAGGTCTACAAGACTACAAGTTGAAAATTCTTAACCGTTGATCTTTCTAAATCTAACAATTATAGGGTGATTCTAGAGGTTTAAGTTGGGAAGCCCATCGCTCTGTGCATTTCATTATAGAATGCAACTACAACCATACATCAAATGTTCATCCAACGGTTGAAACTTGAGTAATTTATGATATTAACTTTAAAGTTTAAAAATAAACATTAATCACTTGATAGTTGACACTTAGCAGTACAAAGTGCTTTAAATGCTTTGTTTCTCGAAATTGGAACATTAAAGTGAATGACACGTCTTAACTCTTAGGTCTACAAGTTACAAATTCTTAACCATTGATCTTTCTAAATCTAATGGTTATAGGATGATTCCAAAGGTTTAAGTTGGGAATCCCATCACTCTGTGCATGTCATTACGAAATGCAACTACAACCATCCATCAAATGTTCATCCAACGATTGAAACTTGAGTAATTTATGATATTAACTTTAAAAATAAACATTAATCACTTGACAGTTGATAGCAGGCCTAGAATTTGATGGTCTATTTTAGAGTTAGACCGTATATTACAACTATAAAATTTATTAGACTGTATAGTTTGACTCGCTATATTTTTATTAAACCGTAAAAAATTATTATATAGTATTTTAATTTATAATATATATCATTTTATAATTTTTATTATAAAAAGAAAATAGAATATAACTTTTTTGAATATTTTTAATATGAATTTAGAAACTTTTGACATTTTTATAATAGCTATCATTTTTTATATTAATATAAGTGATTTATAATATTATTATAAAAATATTAATTAATTTAGAATCTTTTCAAAATAAAACGTAATTATATAAAAATTCATAAATTAAACAATTTTTTTGATAGGCATTTAAATGACCAAACCGTCATAAAATTTTCATATGATAGGTAGCCGATAGGGGTGACCGTCAAATTCCAGGACTGGTTGACAATGACACTTAGTAGTACAAAGTGCTTTAAATGCTTTGTTTGATTGTTTCTCGAAGTTGGAACATTAAAGTGAATGACACGTCTTAGGTCTACAAGTTGTAAATTCTTAATCTTAACCATTGATCTTTCTAAATCTAATGGTTATAGGGTGATTCCAGATGTTTAAGTTGGGAAGCCCATCGCTCTGTGCATTTCATTATGGAATGCAACTACAACCATACATCAAATGTTCATCCAACGATTGAAAATTGAGTAATTTATGATATTAACTATAAAGTTTTAAAATAAACATTGATCACTTGACAGTTGACACTTAGCAATACAAAGTGATTTAAATGCTTTGTTTCTCGAAATTGGAACATTAAAGTGAATGACACGTCTTAGGTCTATGAGTTGCAAATTCTTAATCTTAACCGTTAATCTTTCTAAATCTAACGGTTATAGAGTGATTTCAGAGGTTGAAGTTGGGAAGCCCATCTCTCTGTTCATTTCATTACGGAATGAAACTTGTCCTTCCCCCAATCCTAACAAAAATCAATACCATAGGCATCGGCCTAACAATGCTTTATCGGTGGAATACCCATCACAGCCCCGCCGATGGCCCGAAGGCGAAGACTCATAACTAAGGTGCGCTCCCCGATATACCGATAGAGTCAACAAGTTACAAAAGTAAGCACATCGCTGTAACACAAACATCAGTGGAACAAATGATTTCTTTCCCTCGATGGCTCGATATAACCATGAATTATCAAGTGCATATTGCATAAAGTATATTACTTAATTTCTCAAAAGAAAAAAACTAATTTGAATATATTAAATTATTAATAGACACCGAAGTTCCGAACTCAGAAAATAACTCTTTACTCTTAAGCGTAAATGAATAACGAAGATTCAAGAATAACACAACACAACCATTTATTTTATTGCAACTGAATCTCAATGTCACATTATTACATATCTTTTTACAGACGAGTAGCACTGTAGCTCCTATTTTGTATAAATAACATATGTCAGTGTGTCACTTTAGTACTTTACATAGACAAAATTTAATAATTTATTCCAAGTTGTTGCTCGTTACAATGGATTACAAATTGATTCCAATTTCCAAGCTTCTGTTGCTGAAAACTTACTACAAATTTAACTCTAAAAATAAATGCATGATTCCAAGCTTCTGCTGGTGACAACGTAATACAAATGTGGCTCTGAAAAATAAATTCATGATTCCAAGCTTCTGCTGGTGGATTTACCAACCATGCTGGGGAAAGGGGGTTCTAATCAATCCTGGGGAAATTGGAGCCGTGAAGATACAAAATGTACTTATCCCCTTCAAGAACCAAAGTCATACAGAAGATGTAATACAAATGTCTCTTTGAAAATAAATGCATGGAGCTTGCCTAGCCAACCATGCTGGGAAATGGGAGCTATTAGAATACAGGAGGAGAAGCAAATCTGCTCCCATCTTTTGCACACAACTTCCATGCACTAGTATAGCACTTACCTCCATCAGAGCTCCTCATCCTGGTTCAAAAACTGTCTGAGAAGTTAGGTTAACCAAATCAACTTCTTTCCAATTCCACCCATTCTGAACCTGAAGGAAATTTGTCTCTTACTGATTACTCTGTAACTACATAACTGTAGGTAGGAGAATTTACAGTATCCCCAAAACTGCATCATCTTCTTCGTGAATCCTTATTAACCCTAGAAAATAAACACTTATGGCACTATCCACTATTCACTGAATCACTATCCCTATTTATGGGCCGCCAGTGCCGCTAGTGCTACCGACCTCTTTAATTTGATTGACATCTGGGACTCTGGCTACATGCCAAATGTACCTCAAGCTGACAAGCTATCAAAATCACTGATTCACCACTACCAGTGCCACTCAAAGTTCAAACAATATGAAATCATTGCAAATCTTGTTTCATTAAAGCTATGAGTTGTCCAAGAAATTGCTTCAGATGTTCATATCACATATGGCATTAATCTCCACCACTGCCACTACCAACCACACTTTCTTCAAAAAGGTTGAGAATTTCAATTAAATGAAATGTACAACATCGAGATTCAAGGCATTGAAAAGAGTGAATGAGCGATGAGCGATGGGCCTTTAGCTCACCACATGTCTGCATCTAATGGTTAGTGTGTTATTTCGGAGGTTTCAATTCGCAAGTCTAATGCTTCAGAGATTTACTTCCGAACTACAACTCTTTTTTCTTGTTGGTGTATAGATTTGTCACTTTAACCATGAAAGTAGATGCAAAATATTTTAAAACAAATGACACAAAGTCCATTTTTTTGACAATCAGTAAAGAAAAGCAATAGTTTCTCTTTTAACAAATGAATTAATCTGAACACAAAGTCTCAGAGATGAAAAAATAAGCATTCTGAATCTGACCTAACACTAGCAGATAAACATTGAACAATTATCATGAAGAAACACAATTCATTCATAATTAAAAGGAAGCATTGATAAATACATAGATTTATAAATATATTCTTTTGTCTCTCTAATGCCAAAAATGTGGTTTCACAGACCTGTCACCCCACACCCTGTACAATCAAAATTCAAAAAGTGCTCAAAAGATGAAACTACGCCCCCTTATCATTACGTGTCACAAATTCACAATTCACAAAAGGATTCATGTATGTTGTTAAACCGTTGGAGGTGCCAGGACTCTGTATAGTTCCAACTGCATTTCCATAAAAAAATTATGAAATTCAACGCGTTCTTCTTCTTCTTCTAAAACAAAAATTACCCTGTTGTACTCGACATAGCTAGTTTTCTCTTTCCACGCCATTAAACGTAGATGGGAAATGATGTCGAGTTGCTCTTCTTCAGGCCAATTCAAATTTAGTTGCATGACGGCCACACTTTCATCTTCCCATACCCTAATATTGGCTGGAAGTACCATTTTGAGGAAACTCTGAGTATGGAGTTCAAAATGTTGCCACCTTTCCTCGTATGCAGACTCACTTAACTTTACCAACAGGAAGTGACAATCTGCTACTAAATCCGTTTCTCCAAACTCCTTAATACCTTATTTAAGATCTATCCTTTCAGAGGATTTAAAAGATTACGTTAAATCTATCATGTTGGTGTTTGAGAAGACATCCCTTAATGGCATCGTACAATTCATTAAATGAGCTATCAATTCGAAAGTTGTGCATCCTGTCGAGGTCGCCCAATCGCTGAGAAACAAAACTTTATAACCATTTGTACGGTAATAAAATCTCAACCATTGATTTCTAGAAATCTAACGGTTCTAGTGATATTGCGAAGGTTTCAAATCGCAAGTCTAGTGCTTTAGAGATTTTCTTCCGGAATGTAACTACAGTCATCCATCGAACATTCATCGAACGACCCATATGATTTTTATTTCGCCACTGGATTTTTTTATTATTTTCAAATTCATTTTAATTGACCAATGAAAATATATTTTTTGCTTTGAAAAAAGGTTTTAATCACCAATGGAAAAAAATTCTGGTTTGAAAAACGGTTTTATTCGCCAATGATAAATATTTTATTCGATTAAAACAATTCGCAATTCACAATGATTTTCCATAGACTTCCAGGGATTATAAAAGATTCGCTAATGGGGATTATCTTTTTTCCCAAAAAACGAAAAAAAATCGCCAATAAAATTAATATTTTGCATCAAGAAGTATACAGGATTCACCAAGATTTTACACCTGTGCCGAGGGGGGGGTTTCTTAAAGTTTTCCCTGGTACTAATAAGTGTTGCTCGAATCATCATTGGGCAGTAAAAATGACACAAATGAACAAAAAACACCAAGGTATGACATAGACCAAGGTGTGCAAGGTCATCCACTTGCAAAACAGACGATCACAAATAAGGAATGTCCTAACTCATACTAGAGGCCCACTTTGCCCCAGTCTTTATGTCAAGACAATCCACAGACAATAGTCAAAGAAAAACACAATAGGTCATGAAACGTCATCACACCTCTAAATCCTTCATGGGACATCCTCGAGGTAGCTAGTAACATGACCAAAAGACAAGTCTATAAAAAGATAAGAAAAAATAGCCAAAAATTAACAGCCATTTAATTGCATTGCCAATGTTTGTTTGCCGAAGATTGATTGTGTGATAGTTTGACAATTTTGACGGTTTGATGGTTTGACAGTGCCTAAGGTTAGGAAGGACATATCTTGAAAAGGAAAATACGATTTTGACGGGGTCCAAATCCAAGAAGGACACATCTTGAAGAGGACCAAAAAGTGATGAGATTTGCATTTTGACAAATGTTTTGGCGAGCTGACTGATTTTGACTGTATGATTGATTGGCTTATGTTGTTTGATTTTGATGAATTTTGTCGTTAATGTTTCAAATGACTGTCCTGTGTTAAGTGCGACTATGTCTGCTTTATTTGACTGACGCGACCATGTTTGACTTATGATTTTTACTTTTGACAAACCTAAAAGGACCGACCTAATGTCTTGGGGATTCAAAGATGAATCTTGCCTATGTAGAAAATGCGCAGAGACAACGTAGTTCGGACCAGGACAAAGATTGATTGACTAAATGGACTTGAAAAGATATGACTGACTTTGACTCTATTTTTGGGATTTTGACACTTTTTGAATGTTTTTATGTATTCTTGAGGACATTTTTCATTTTTTAGGTCTTTTTTCAGGACTTTTTTGATGTTTTACAAATTTTTTGACAAATGCATGTGAATGATGCCGACGTGCATGAATCCAAGGACAACCATGATTTTTCCGCTAGTCAAGCTGAATACCGATTGAAAGATGATGATGACAATGACAACGTTGTTTGACGTGGGAAGGACACATCCTGAAACAACGTGAAGATGACAATGATATGACGAGAGGATCAAAGTCTATAGTAGGGCCAGGGACAAAGTCAAGGAATTTTTTGGATAATGTGCCAGGTTTTCCATGTTGTTGCATTTGGAATGACCTGGTTAGGACTAGGTAGGATGATGAGGGATCCTTAGACCATTGACAAGGGAAACCAAGATGGGTGATAGGTATAAAAGGGCAATGAATGGCCTCGGTAAAAGATAGGAGACATGGATGGCTTGGACATGGATGGTCTCCAAGGATGATGTCACATAGTGAAAAGGAGGCTATGAAGGTAATGACATGATATTCAATGAATAAGGTATGACCAAAAGATAGACATGTCAAGAGTTTTCCCAAATCATGACTTATGTTTGTATTTTAGTCCTTATCAAGATCAAAGTAGGTGGGAAAATGGACAAAAGGTGAGAGGGTTTAGATGGATAGATGGAAGTGTCATAGGAAATGGCATGTGAAGGGCATGGGAGGTGAGACGACTTGTCCCCAAGTGTAATGGTCCACATAGATGATTTATTTTATACATGACGCCTATTTGCCAGGTTTTCATCATGGTACTTATCCAAAGCGCCATAAGAATGGTTTTCACTATTGGATGAAATTTTTCTCTTTACTATAATTTTCATTTTTTATTTATTTTTGGTGTCACCAAGATGCCTATTTGCCAAGTTTTCATCAAGGTGACGATGTTTTTGATTTTCCAATTTTTTTGTATTTTTGTATTTTGTCAGATAGCCTTGATGCTTTAGATGACCAATGACTGTGCTGAAGCCTTTGACGATGCTGATGTAGAGATTGGTGCCATGACATGCCAATAACGACCTTTCTGAAGTAGTTTCCTTGTTAGGATAATAACGCTTGCATATAGTTGATTGATGCCATTGTGATCCTTGATGATACTAGAGTTGGCCTTATCAAAATATGCACATCGCGATAGAATTCCATGAGAGTCCTTGTGGTAAAGAGTTTCTACCAAAATGCAATGGATTTGGGACATGGGATGTTTGGACTTTAAGGAGGATGTAGGATTATGATGGATGTTGGTAGACGTGGAATAATTGTTTGGTCGTTTGGATGAATCACTTTTTACTTTCCAAACTTTGGGTGTTGGATGGCGAAGTTTGGAATAATGATAGCAAACTTTTATATGTCTTGCTTGATGGCCATTTTGAAGGAGGTGGACATGTATTATATGTGGGAGTCCTCTTGTGCTGTGGCTCCACATTTTGATTGACTTTTGGATTTGGCATATTTTCTTTGCCTGATTCATTCTTTTCTTGACTTGATCCATTTTGTTTTGGGATCCATTTTAGCTTCATTTGTCCACTTGCATTTTTGATTGATTCCATGGCCTTTGACATTTGATTTTGATTTTTTGATTTGTAGGACTTTGGTTGGTTCCAAATGGAAGGTTTATTCATGATGGAATGACGGTTTGGGGTGTGGAGGGAAGGGGTATTGGCAACAATCTTATGACAAGGACTACTCATGACACCCATTTTGACATTTGTATTAGATAAATTTGCCCCCAATATCGAAGAGAGACCACTAACATCATTTGATTTTCTGACTAAGGAGTAGCCAAGACCTTGATCTCCATAATGTGCTTGAACTTGTATGGGTTCAATAATTCCTTGCTCGTGTAGGCCTAGTCCTTTTCCTTGATAATACACGTTCTGACAGATTCTGTTTGCGATGGGATACTTGTTATTGTGGAAGCAAGATGCTAACCCATCCTTATTGTGGAAATTAATACTTGAAATATTCTCATCTGTAAGAAAGCCTGCTCTAAAAAAGATAGACGATCCTAATTGATAGGATGTTGTAGCTTCACTGAAATGTTGGACAAATTTTGGATTAATGTCTCCAATCTCATTTGGTGACATGTCAGACTCCTGTGATTCTATCAGTGCTTCAAAGTTGATGTTAAAATGGTCTTCATGGTCATTGTCATAGAGCCCACTGAATTCAACTATAGCTTGATCATTTACAAATATGTCCATGCTAGGAGACTCTTGTTCTAGTGGTAGATCATCTATTTGTCCCATGGAGGCAAGTGTCTTACTTTTGGGAGTGTCAATACTTGAAGTTTGGATGGAATTGTCTTCAAGGGTTTCATCATAAATGGCATAGAGTTCAAGGAGTGGATCATTTTGGACGTCTTTATCAAAGATAGCATCTTGATCAAAGATGGGCTCAGTTGGAATGATATGATAAAAAATATGGTCTTGACCAAAGATAGGTTCATCTTCAATGACATGGTTTTGGATGGACTCTTGACCAAGGATAGGTGTATTGGGTATGCCTTGATTGTCCAAGAGGACTTCTTGAATGGACGTAAAGATGGGGTCCAATGGACTACTTTGATCTTGACATGACGGTGATATTATAATGTTGTGCTTTGGACTTGCCTCTTGACATGTATCCTCAAGTTTATGAAATGGGATGGGACTTTGGAGACTATGACTAGATGTGCTTTCATGACTAACTGTATTTTGACTTGGAATGTCTTGGAATGGATTGGTGTATAATGGACTAGGATATGACATGAAGGTTCGGACTTGGTTGAGGGATGATGGACTAGGATACGACATGAATGAATGACAAGGATATGACGTGGATGGAGGAATAGGATATGACGTGAATGCAGGACTAGGATATGATGTGGATGGGGGACTAGGATATGATGAAGGACTAGGATTGATGGATGGTTAATTTCCCTTGTCAAGGTTAGAGTGGGTATGACTAATGAAATTTTGTTGTGATTAGTGTCATGGATGGTGGTAGGAGACTCTTGATAGTAGATGGATAGAGGACTAGGACTCATGGATTGTTGGTAATATGGATAGATGGATGGAGGGCTAGGGGTTGTAAATTTGGACTTGGATTGAAGGTATAGTGTTTTGAAGTTCCTAGCTAGTTGTGCTTGACCATTACTACTGAATTGGCATTCAATTCGACTAGAAAGCATGTCATAGTGGCTTGAAGACATGATGGTGGATGGAATGAGACTAAGGATATGAAAAGTGATAATGAGGACAAAAAGGAATGTCAAATGCAAAGTGGTAATGAGTGCCTTATGTGAAATGACCTTTAGGAAAGGTTTTCTAACCACTCAAAGTTTGGCCAATGTCTCGATTTGGATTGTCAAAGGACTGGTTTGAAGCATAAAGTGACAAGATGACAAAATGACAAGGTGAGATTTCCACACTAGACTTATGAGTTGGAAATACCTTACAAGAGGACAATGACTAAGGATTGATTTGTTTGATTTGGTCCAATGACAATGTTTTTTTTTTTTTTTTGAGACAATGGTTTAACAAGGAAAGGAAAGTTTGCCTATCCCAAGGTTGTGCAAAAAAATTGAGGACTTAAGACTTTGCCTATGAAAATGATGATGGATTGCAAACTAAATACAAAATAAAAATGCAAAGGTGATTGACTTGGAAAATTGTTTTCCTGGTTTCAGATAGAGACTGCTGAAAAAAGATGTAAGGAAAAATCTGTTTGCAAAATGATTGGCCTCGGGTTTCTGACAACAATAATGTTTTTTTTTGAGTTGACAGGTAAATGCGTCGTTCCAAGAAGCAATTGTGTTGCAGGAAGGAAAATGCGTTGTAGAGCAGTCGGATGCATCTCTGATTCTAGAAAATGCATTGCAATATGGAAGATACGTTGCAGGTTTTAGCAGGTGTTGTGTAAAATGGAAAATGCGACGTTCAGGAGTGCAAATGCGGTGCGACAATAATTGCAATGTTTAGTAAATAAAATGTGTTGAATGATAGGCAATTGTGGTGTTTCAATTGGCTATTACGGCTCGAATGAGCAGATGCAACTCAGGAATAGGAAATTTTGTTGCAATATGATGAATGTGGTGTTTTAACTAGCGAATGCGGCTCAATAGAGCGATTGTGACTCAGAAATGAGCAATTGCGGTTTGACAGGACGATTGTGGCTCAACAAAGCGATTGCAACTTAGAATAAATTTCAGTAGTTTGACCAATTTGTTTCAGATTTTGGCAAGTTTGATGTTCATTCATTGAGTTTGTCTGAAAATAGTTGGCAAACACATGGTGTTGGAAAAAGAAAAGAAAAATCAACCACATTGAAGACATTGACAAAAATCTTAGGGGTGCAAGGACGGTATTCTTATGGATCCCATGAACCCCATATCTTTAGCAAATGAATCTAGAAGCTTGGCCCCATGGGCTCCCCCTTACAGTGCACTCACTTGTTAGGGAAACCAAGCTTCCAACCTCCATGAAACTCCCATGGCAGATTGATCATTTCTACTAAGAACTGCGCAGGTGTGGGTGCCTTTGCAACGACTGTTGCTGGACCAAAGAATATAAAGTTTTTATTATTCTACAACAAAGGATTTAATTCGGGCACCTGTTCAAAAGGTCACGCGAGAGGCATTATCATCCCATTCTGTAGAGGTTAGGCTCTGCAGGTTTTGATGCACCACAAGGGTACTAGGGAGTCAACTGCTGGTTCACAGGAGCTTCCCTAATGCTAAGCTTTCCTTAACATTATAATTTGTATATCGGTTGGGTGTTGCTTGGCTTTAGCGCATTCCTGGTTTGAGTCGCTTTGGGGTTGGTAATTTTTCCCACCAGAGTAGGCCCAAGATCTAAGGCTAACGAAAGCGAGCCAAAATATTCATAGTTCAATCGATCTTTGTTTAAAAACAAAGAGAGAGCACATGAATATTTCAGATCACACTCGCATGGTGTTCCTTTTAAACCAAAAATAAAATGTGTACAAATAGAGAATACATAAGGTTCATTTTATCCATTTGTAGTGTTTGTCAAGCAAAGGGGTTAATTTTAATTGTTTGTAATATTTTCTATCTAAGAGTTAATTTTAAACCCAATGAAAAACAAAGTTGTTCTTTTTAACCAATATGCATTTGCATGTCTGTTCTTTTTAACCAATGTGTGTAAAATCCAATTTATTTGAAAGAAATAACAAAGCAAATTAATTAAATCCATCCGGACACATGTTGTCACAAAAAAAAATAGTAACACAAGAAATCTCTAACCTAGAAACAAAAAAGAGAAAATAACTAAAACCGAAAGAAAAAGTTACCAGTCTTTTGCGTCGCAGGAGGTCAAATGCGACGCAACAGGTCGATTGCATCGCTCGGGAGATCAAATGCGTTGCGACAGGTCGAATGCGTCGCTTGCGAGCTCAAATGCGTTGCGAAAGGTCGAATGCGTCGCTCGTGAAAGAAAATGTGGCGCAACAGAGCGTTTGCGTCGTGACGGCTATCATTTGCGTCATTCTGTACTCCTGTACCCGCAAAAGAAAAATAAAGTCGTACGAGAACCTGTAAAAATGTGTTAAGAGGTCGGGTTCACCAATGTAACATAGGATAATATCAAGTTAGCAATGATTAAATGCATAAACAATAAACCTAAGTAAGCAAGAAAGAACAAAGGAGGAAACAACAAAACAAATGGAAAGATCTCACCAAATGCCTTCAACCTCCATGAATCACCTTCCTTGCACCTTCTCTATTTGCTGTAATATGATGGACGCCCTCAGCTTTTGTGTGAGCAAATTAATTTTATGACATGACCTAGCAAGTGTTGAAAGATTTATTAAAGATTATGAAAGAGAAGATTAATCCTCCATGCAATAAGAAAATCTACAAAAGACAATGTTAGATGAAAAAGAAAGAAGAGAAGAAGAAGAAGAATTAAGAGATATTAAAAGATGTCGAAATGAAGACAAAATTGGCATTTTATAGAAAATGCAATTTTGTATGGACGGATGAGATAAAAGATTGATAAGTGCCCTAGAATCTGTGGTCAAGATTCAAAATAACAACCCCTTAATTAGGGTTAGGGCAGCTCTAGGATGAAATTCAAATTGAGTGGACAATATTTAATTTGAGAAATTAAATCAAGGAATGAGATTAGTTGTGACAGTGAGATAAAAATTAGTAAGTGGAAAAATGATGAGTTAGAAAATCAAGTTATTTTAGAAATAACTTAATTTGTGGAGAGAAATGTTATTTTGAAATTAATATTTTAAATTGATCCCAAAATGGTGAATTCATGTGACAGTAAATAATAATAATTTAAAATTATTTATTTGGAAATAGGGAAATTGTCAATTTAAATAAAATGTTTTTATTTAAATTTAGAAAGAAAATCAATACGACAATTTAATAATTAAGATTATTCAATTGTGGAGGAAAATTAGAAAGTGGGTAATTTTAAATATGATTCTATTTAAAAATAGGAAGAAATTTGACTTTTGATTTAATTCAAAATAGGAAGAAGATGACAAATTAATAAGCAATTAAATAAATAAAATTTATTTAATTGTGGAAGAAGAGGATAAATGAATAATTAAATAATTAAAATAACTATTTAATTATAGTGGCAAGATCATAAATAATTAAATAAATATAATTTATTTAATTATAGAAGACAAGGATATTAGTGACGTATTAAATAAATAAAGTTTATTTAATTAATCAAAGAGGAAATAAGAGATAACAATGAATTAATTAAATAATTAAAATTATTTAATCAATAGAAGACTTATGACATTAGAAAATGGTATTAGTTGGTCTAGGACATTTTTATGTGTCTACACACACCAATTGCAAGCTGCAACATGGAGTCTTTTAGCCTTATCTGATCCTGGTTTTTCCTTACATTTTAATGATTTTGGCAAGGAAGATTAATCCATATCATGTTTCCATGACATGGAATCTCATCAAATTAAAATTGACATGCAGGAATGTGGAAATGATTTCGTGACATCTCTTGATGATGGAAATCAAGTAGACACACAAAATGTAGATAATCAACACACCATCATAGGATTTTATGAGGGACAACTGGTTAGATTATAAGGAGATTCACCTGTAGATCTATTTTATCAGTCTTGTGCAACTATAAAACTTGGTAAAATATTCTATGAAATTGAACATCTCAATCCTCTACATGGTATACTACATGATAAATCTGATTGTGATTTGTAGGTTTATAATGCAAGGGGCATGTTACACCATGAGATATGCCCTCCTGATGTTGATGATGCAAGATCATATGGTAAACAGGTTGTGGATAGTTAAGTATCGCTACCTACGTGGGAAGACCTCTAGGCTGTGTCTTTCCTTTCTCCTTCCCATATTTATGTTTATAATTTTGATTATGATGATGTAGGAAATAGAACTTGTTTATGGATTAATCATGGGCCTCACGAATCACCTTAGTTGGTTTTTCTTGATAATGTCATTGAGTTTGAATGCTACAATACTGAGATTTATCTTGTTGAATATAAAGATGAATTTGCATGGCTTAGGACTATTACTATCACCTTGTTTCTTGTGCATGCATTGAGAAGTCATATTAGGGTGGGTGTCAGCTTGCCTTGTTTGAGCATGGTTTATTTTGAATTTCTTTGTATATAGTTTGATTTGAATAAATGCATTTTTTATTTTACTTTGCTTTTTGCTTTGGTTAGTTTAGGTTTGGTTTATGCTTTACTTCTTCAGTCCTGGGTCCCTTTTTTTCTGGGGATTTCTTGCACACACAATAGACAATTCAATTATCTGGGATTGTTCTAATCATTTTTTTGAGAAACTCTAATCATGTTATCAAAATGAATGGTGACAGTCTTATGTTAGTGTCAAGTGGTCTAGATGTTTGATCTAAAGAGGATAAGTTATTGGTCTAATCTAATTCTAAAGTATTTTGAAATCTTATACCTTTCAAACTATTAAGAATCCTAAGGTCACTACAAGTTGTGTGAAGTCACATTAAGTGAAAAATCTTAGATTTCTACTTCAGCACCACTATGATTCTCAACCCTGAGTGCAAGCTTTACTACCTGTGAGTTGAAATTAAAAGAAAAGATAAGAAAATAAGAATCAAAAGAAACAAAAGAAAAGAGAGAAAACAATGAAAATCACAAAATTCAACTTTCAAGAGGATTCAAATAAGTCTATTAGGGCTATGGATGCCTGATTAATAGTAGAGCTATGTTCAAGAGGATCACAATGACAACCTCGTCAGGGCTATAGATGCCTGACTGGCAGTGAGGTAATTTCCAAGTTTATTTTGAAGTAGAACCATTCACGTAGCTTAACATGGCAGAGCATATGTTCTGGTAGTTGCTTAAGAAAGAAAAAGAATACATTTGCACACACTTGGATTTTTAGCATATGGAAGGTTAGGTCTGCTAGTGGTTTTGATCCTCTAGTCTGATGTTTCAGTTTCTTTTGCCTAGCATGGAGAATGAAACCAAATATTTTGGGTTTGTGATTTTTGTTTGTCATCAAAATGCTTTGGAGCATTTCCCTAGTAGAGTCACCATTTGTTGTGCATTTTGCACACATGCCCCACTGAAAGCAAGGACCCCCTTTTTTTCTTTTCCCTCTCTAACTACTCGCTCTTGCTTCAAGGACTTGTCATATTTGGTTCTTACTAGGTCTACATAGGTTTACCCTTTAGGCAATCACTTTGCTCTGTATTTGGGTTCCAGGGTCATTTTCCTTGTCCATGCGGTGATTTACTGATGGATTCAACCTATAATCTTTTAGTCTTGGCCTTTACAAAATGGTTTCCCCATATACCAAGTTGATCTGCATTAAAAAGCCTAAGTTTTCACTTTTGTGGAAATTATGTGCGAGAACACCATTGCAGAATGCCATTTATGGAATTCTAGTTGATTGACGTTGGTCCCTTTGGCTTCCGCATTGCTCTGGCCTGCAAGCCTCTAGCTTTCGTAGTCACATTTTCTATAATTCTCAAAATGGGTGAAATCATCAAGTACCAAGTTTAGATGCTCTTCATATGCATTTTCCCACATGCCAAAATGGATAAACTCAAAATTTCCTAAATGTTTTGGCCTTGCGGAAAAATTTGTACGAATTTCTAGTGCAATGACACTGAAGCCTTCGATTTTCGCATTGCTCCAACTAGTAAACCTCCGGCTTCCGTAGTTATATTTTCTATAATTTTAGAAATGGGTAAAATCATAAAGTATTTGGCCTAGACACCCTTCATATCCATTTCGCTAGGTGCTCAAATAGATAAATCCCAAAAGCTAAGTGTTGGAGCCTTGAAGAAAACTGTTTGCAGGTTTCCAGTGCACCAATGCCAGAACCTCCAGCTTCTACATTGCTTCGGCCCGCAAGTCTCTGGCTTCCGCATTGCTCTGGCCTGTAAGTCTCTGGCTTTCGCATTACTCCAGCCTATAGTGGTCCAATTCCCTCAAAAGTGGAAATCTCAATCACTAGCGTCGTGCTCACCGGCTTCCACATTGCTCCAGCTTGCAAGTCTCTAGCTTCCACATTGCTCTGGCCTATAGTAGTCCAATTCCATCAAAACTGGAAATTTCACTCACCAACGTCGCGTTCATTGACTTCCACATTTCTCCAACCCACAAAAGTCAAGTCCCCTCAAAATTTAATTTCCTGAAATGGAAATTTTCCCAAAATATATTTTCCCCCAAAATGGGAAAATTTTCTCGAAATATAATTTTTTTTCTTGAAATGGAATTTTTCCAAAATGGAAAATTTCCTAAATGGAAAGTTTCCAAAAATGGAAATTTATCTAAAATGGAAAGTTTTTCAAAATGATTTTTTTTTTTTTGATGGACTATAAATTGATAAATTTTAATATTTTAAATAATGGAAATTTATCATTTTTGGAAGTTTAAATTATGATATTTTATGACACAAGTGCTTCTCAAAATTCTTGGAGGAATAAAGGATTAATTCATTAAAGGATTGGCATATGAAATCATGTCATGTGTTGGAGGAAGCTATAATTTAATTAAATGTTCAAGATTAACCTACATATGGATTTGTGCAAGGCCTTATTAACTATCAAGAAGATTTTAAACTGAAATTAAATGAAAAATATCAATATTTAATGCAAATCTACATGAGAATCTATGCCTGCCAACTAGAAAAGTATTTTAAAGGGGACAACCAAGGGGGTCATTTTAGTCCTCCAATGAGGGATGTTCATCGAAAATAAGAAGGAGGATATTCATTTCTCCTTGGACCAAATTTGTAACAAAATTACTTGATTAGATGTAAATGAGGCATGCATTGCCAAAATTCAATGTACTTCAAATATTTAATGCTGATTAAATCTGGGCCCTTGAAATGGATTAAATCCTAGCCCTTGATTTGTAATGTAAAATCTATAAAAGTTTGGTGCCTGCTCATTTCTAAAGGGAGATTTTAGAGAGAATTCAACAGTAGGAGTAGAATAGAAGGAAAGTAGGAGAGGAGAGAACTGGAAATTGCTAAGCAAATATTGGAGAAATTAATATAGATAGGTCATTAATTTGGTGAATTTTGGTGTTAAGATTGAAAGTGTTATGGTTTCATGTTTCCTATTCTCAAATTTTATTTTTAGTTCATTCATATTAATGGTGAAGTGTTGAAGACATTGATCGATCTCCAATTCATACTATTAGTGGCGTGCTCATTGTAAGTTATTGTGCATAGTTAATTTGAGCCTTTCTACTATATTAGTTCAATTGTGAATGTTTATACATATTATGCTAGTAATTGGATATGTGTATGGATGTCTATAATCTGAAAATATTTGAATATTCCTTTGAATATTGCACCGTTTCTATGATATTGTGGATTCGATTGTATTTAAGCAAGAATTGGTTTATTGGGGAATCTATCTATTTGAAGAATTAACCATTGCTATGATTGTCCTTAGGTGTTATATTAGGATCTCTCTCTCTCTCAAACTTATCTTTTGATCTTTCTTTGAATTAGCATTAGGAATTAAACCAACAACATCACATTGCCACATTTGATGATAAAGATCATTTTCAAATCCCTGATCTGGAAATTATAGTTGAGTACTGAACACATTTTTCAGATTTCACAAAACCCTCATTTGAGTTTAACACTTCCAGCCTTGTTGAATTGTATGACCCCTTATGATTACTAGCAAATCACATCACTATTGAGTTATTTTCTGCATTTTCAAGACCTAGCATTCAAAACCTTAAGGGTATTTTTTGAAGTTTTTTGAAGAGAGCTAGCTTTCAAGAGAGATAGAACACTTGTGTTTTATTTGTGTTGTGCAGTGCTAAAACACTCATCAACATACACAAGCAGAAGTAGGTGATTTTTAAATAATCTTTGAACTCATCACAACTGAATGATTCAAATTCCTTTGGTGTAAACCTCATTCTCTTCTTCCCTGAATCCCCTTTCCTATGTCTTCTATAACCATACTTGTCCCTTTCATACTCTTGACATAGTGGATTAAAATTGATAGCTTCAGTGGCTGAAGGATTCGACCCAAAAGTAGTCACAATCAGACTCCTTGTAATGTCAAGCAATGGGGTTCATTTATCACTTTTAATAACCCTTTCCTTGGATTCATAACATTTTGCAAGAAATAGGAGCAAATCAACTTCAACAAAAACATTTGGCACTACAAGCTTGCCTATGTCACACATCCACAAATTATGGGATGGTCTAGGGTATGTTTGCCTCTTGTATGCATACTTAAAATATCCCATCCACTCTGAGGCACAATGATGTCACCAACTTGTCTTGCATGATCTTGAAGATGATCATATAACACACCCTCACTTATAGCCCTTTTTCTTACCACCTTGGCCCCAGGGAACATCTCAAGAAGATCATCCTGCATGAACCTTGAATAATCTCTCTTGACCCCTCTTGACTCTGATTATGTCTCTAAAGTAGTGGGTTCTGGCTTCTCAACCATAACTTGATCCCTTTTAGGCTTGGGTTTAGCCTTTGAGGGTTCACTAGCCTAACTCATCTTGTAAATTTGAAAGAACTAGGGTTTACAATATCAAATTAAAATACTAGGGTTCTGAATTATCAACAGCTCAATAGAATTATGTAGGTTTTCAACTTAAAATTTCACAACCAACCCTACTTATGTTTTTAACAAATTAAACTAGGTATTACAAACTTTCCCTTGACACTAGAACAAAAAGTGTAACAAACCTAGCTCATAAACCCTATTGCTAATACCAAATTCCCTCTCAATTTATCCTTTACTAATAATTTTACATAGAAAAATAGAAATTCAACTTACTTGGGAAACCTTAGCTCTTCTGCTCTTTGAATTTTCTCTCCTTTTATTCCACTTACATCCTTGCCTTCAACTTCTTGATGAAATGATGAAAAATTGCATACTTCAATTTTTTATGATCATTTGGATCAAGTAGATATCCCATTAATGGTGAAAGACGACTTGTGCAAGAGAATAGGGGTGCTTTTTTAGATAGTCATTTCAATTTAAATTTCAACTATTGATCTATTGTTTTAAAACAAGATCAAGGGTTGTTGCATGCCTTTTGCCCATTGCTCCTAGATTTTTAATACCTTGGCATGAAACCGCAATGTGAACAACATATGCTATGACATGAGATGCTTCCATGTACCCACCTTTGAAATTTTCCATCAATATTTCTTTAGTAGCCATCACACATCATGTTTATCCTCTCGACTAAATGAATTGAAAACACGATGTTAAAAGTTGATGCGATGCAAAGGAACTTAATTCCATCACATATTGCACAAAGGCCTTGGGGCAGATAAGATGAAACAACGATGTGAATGCTCCCTGCAATGGAAGGAATATTCTAGAGAATATCCATCATCATTCCATCGCACATTGCATTTAGGTGTCTACACCAATGTATTAAACTTATGTGATGAAACAATAGCATAAAATTTTCATTGCACATCACTTCTTTCTTTGACTTCAAAAGAGTGCAATCCATGATACAAAGGATGTATGCAATGCACTGACATGGTGACACCTGCATGTGGAATATTCTTTTAAATGTTCCCTCTTCTTCCCTTTTTCTATGAAACAAATTGCATATCACATTTTAGATGTGAGCCTTTAGATGTGAAAATGTGATATGAAGAGGGGTTGCGATGAATTGACACATGTCCTAACATCTCTTGATATATTCTTCTTTTCTTTCAAAATGTCCATCGCTCATCACATTTAGGAGGCTAGTGGGTAAGGTGCTAACTACGATGTGAAGGGTTCAAATGATGCAAAGGAAAGATCGACAAGGCATCGCATATCACGGAAAGAGCTTGGGCAAGCTTAAGCATAAATGTGATGTGATAGAGATACATATTATATGAAGGAAACAACTATGCATCACACATCGCTAAAAGGAAACCAACGGCTAGGGAGAAAAGCACAATATTAAGAAGGCTCGTGATGCAAATGAAACGAAAAGTAATCACACATTTCTAAGATGAAGTTGGTAGTCCAAAGGAAAACTATGATGCATTGGAAGCTTGTGATGGGAAGACTTAAGTGAAACAAATACACACATGCATTATAAGTTGTTTTAAAGAAGGGGGCAACTAGGTAACGTGGGAAAACAAGATTTAATAAAACCCAATGCATAGGTCCAACTTAGGATAAAAGGGGGAAATATTTTAAAACATCGACCATAGGAAATATTAAAACCACGAACCATGATAAGAGGATTTCCATGCAAAGGAACAAATTGGTAACCCTAGTCATAAGGGACTAGTCAACACATGGATTTATTGACTTAAGTGTTAATGATCGGGGATTGACTATAACAAGTCAATGACAAATTAGATCAAAATTATCAAAGGTAAAAATAAATTAAGGTTTCTCTTCCAAAAGTTGATAAACCCTAAACATTGTAGCATAAACCCCAACCATAGAAAGATCAATAAAACTCAGGCAATAATGGACAAAATACCAAGGGAAAATATTTTTTTTGAAGGGTTCCACCAATGGCTCTGATTAAGGATGCATGCCTCTACCAAGCATGGTGAGATTCCAACTATCTCTAGTGAAGTAGATCGAACATAGAGGATCAAAAACCAAGAAAAAATCCCAGACAGGGTAGGCAAACCAAACCAGACCAAAACGCACCAAACCTATATACAAAATATACATAAAAATTCAGTGTACATGGAAGAGACCATACTTTATGAAAAGTTTGTTTTCAATAACTGTCCATGTACTGGCAATTCAAGAAACTCACCTATCAAGCTTTGAAGGAAGTATGAATCTTCACCATGAGTTTTCCTCACCAAATAAGGGCCTAACCACAAGGCTTCAAACTTTCCATGCTTACCCTTATCTTGAGATCTTGCATTTTGCATTAGTACCATACTTCCAATTTCAAATTTTCTTGGAGAAGCTTTTTTGTCATACAATTTTTTTGACTTACAGCTGCAACATTACATTTTTCTTTTGAGCTTCTCTTCTCATTTCATCCATCTCCATTAAGACATTGATTCTATGTTTCATTTCATCATAGATGTCATTTTCATATTTCTGATTTTTTTTTTACATTTTCATTAAATTTTTTTGTGGCAACCTTGCCTCTATGCCATATACCAAAAAAAATGGAGAATACCCTAGGGATTTCTTGACTATAACTCTATTTTCCCAAAGTGCCAACTTCAGTTTGGAGTCTTAGGCCTTCTTGTTCATTTATATCACCCTCTTGATGATATTCATCAAGCTTTTATTACTTGAAATATTCTTCTTGGCCATTTCCTTGTGGGTGATATGGGGAATAATAAGAGATCTGAATTCCATATTTGTCATAGAAACCTTTGAACTCATATGATTTGAAACACATAGCATTGTCTCAAATGATCTTTTTCGGCACTCCAAATTTGATCAAAATATTTTTTAGTAGGAAATCAATTACCACTTTAATTGTGGCTTTCTTTGTGTGGATCACATCAACCCACTTTGTGAAGTAATCAATAGCCACAAGGATCCAAGAGTGTCCTCCACTATATTTCTCTAATATTTCTCCTATGAAATATATCCCCCATTGTTGGAAAGGTGCTTAGACTGATATTGGTTTGAGTGGAAAATTTCATGAGAATTTAAGCTTTCCAAAGAACCTTTGGCATGCATCACATGCCTTCACCATCTTATGGGCATCTTTAAACATAGTGGGCCACCAAAAACCTACTCTTGAAACCTTGTGAGAAGTTTTATTTTCCATGTAGTGTTCTCCACACACACCACTGTGCATGCCAGTCAAGATCTTTAAAGCTTTCTTACCATCAACACACTTTAGCAAAACTCCATCTAGACTTCTTCATTACAATTTGTTATCAATACTCACATATTTGATTACTTGTAATTTTAAAGTCCTTCTCTCATTGTTTGTCAATCCTTCAAGACATTGCATATTTTGTAAGTATTGAAAAATATGCCTATACCACCCACTTGTTTGCATATCATATATAGGAGATACATCAACACACTCAACTTGGTTAATTTGATTGGCCTCCAAGTTAGTTTCATCCATCAACTTGGATAAACCCTGGCCTCTCACCAATTTGGTGATTTTCACATCAATAATAAATTCTTCAAATCTATTTATCCATTTGCACCTTCTACTGGTAACTTGTTGGGTGAATATGTCTTTAACAACAACACTAGGTACATAGGCAATAATTGTGGTGCCTACTAGATATTTCCTGAATTTCTTTATTGCCTTGACCAGAGCATAGGCTTGCTTTCGGTCATGTCATACTTCAACTCAACAACTTGTAAGGATTTTCTATAAAATGCAATAGGTTTCTCAAAACCTTCATCATTTTTTTGCAATAGTACTACAACAACTGTATGAGAAAAAGAAAAAGAAAAGAGATGAAGAGGTTTAGAGAAATCAAGGGATTTCAAAACAAGAGCCTCTTTTATTGCTTTGCTTTATTTCCTAAAATGCTTTACCTGGCTCTTCAGTCCATACAACCTTTTCACCTTTCTTCAACATCTTAGAGATAGGACATGTAGTCTCAACAAAGTTAGTCACAATTCTTCTTAAGAAGTTTATTTGTCCAAAGAATGATTGAATCCCTTTTTACATTCTTTGGTTGAGGGATTTTATCTATGGTTGTTATTCTTTCTGGATCAATTCTTAACCCTTCCTTAGAAAAAATATGCCCCAATAGTTTTCCTTCCTTGACACCAAAGGCACATTTTTTGGGGTTGAGGGATATGTTGAAAATTGAAGGTAATATTGTAGCTTAAAACTTGTAAAATATGAGGCTATAGATCTAATTAAATGTTCTTTGTCACAATTCTTTGTATATGATTAATCTGTTTAAATCAATTTTACCAATTGTAGAAAGAGAAAAGATTGTAAAAGAATGAGACAAGAAGATAGAAGTGACACATCATATACGTGGAGAAACCTTTTTGGGAAAAAACTCCACCAGAATCAATAGTGCTTGTATTATTTAACCTTAGAACAAGATTACAATAATATAGTATCAATCCTTGATTGATATGCTTCCTTGCCTTCAACAATCCTTCTTCACAACTTGCAATAAACTCTCATGGAACTCTCATACACTTTCTGCAATTAATAGACAATATTATGAGAATGTAAACTCATAAGATTTGTAAATACAAGAGCATAAATATCCTCACAAAAATCTACGCTTAGATTGGGCAAGTAGAGTTCCACAATGTAATCTGAAGTCAAACCAAAGTATTCCTCAATTTAGGTACCCCAAACTAAACACTTAACTGAACTTTGTTCAAGAAGATATCTTGTGAACTTCACCTCAAAGTTGGTGCCCAAGAATGGGCCCACTTGACTGAGCCTTGTAAATATCTTCTCATGCAAAAGGTGTTAACTGAAAGATGCCAACTTGGGCACCCAAGGTGGACCCAATTCAGTCTTAGTTAATTGAAACATATCTCTCTACCAATTCATGCAAACATTATGCATGATTGATCATCCCCACTTAATTGAAAGTATCCACCTATTATCTGTCATGCAACTGAAGTAATTAGTCATGCAACTCAAGTCAACTCAAGTCAACTAGCATTCAACTCAAAATAACTACATGAAATTGAAGATAACTGAACCATAATTGAACTGATAGTGCCACTCCACTCATGTAAATATCAATCCCTAATTTGTAGGAACAAAACATGCATTACTGAAGTGTTATCAATCCTCCAAACAATTAACTAAAGCAAGGTGGGTTCCACCTTGCATTTGGGCACCCCATGTGCTCCTATCTTGTAGGAGCTCTTTTTGGACGTCTCCACATGTTCTTATTATTTAGGAATAATTACAAATGTCAATTTACATGTTCATTTCATTCAAATTTTATCTCTTTCTAATCCTAGTGTTGGGGAACACTTTCCAAGGACTTAGGAGATACATGAGATATGTTTAGGATTGCAATTAAATGAAATTCTACTATCAACATTCTCCCACTTGACATTATACATTACAATTATTCTAAACAAGGAATAGTTATTATAAATCAAGTACAAGACTCAAGGCCAATGGCCTTCCTGCACCAAGATAACTTATCTATAGGAACTAGTTTCGTAAGAGAATCTGCAACATTGATCAAAGTGTCAAATTTCTCAATCAATGCCTTCCCAATCTCAACCATTTCTTGCACAAAGTGATACTAACCATCAACATGCTTAGTACAAGCATGATACATAGGATTTTTGGCTAAATAAATAACACTCTGACTATCACATTCAAGTCTAATTTGCTTGCAATTAAAACCAATACCTTTCCCAAGTCTTTGTAACCAAACTGCCTCTTTAGAGGCATGTGTAGCAGGTATGTACGATGCTTCTATGGTGGAAAAATAAATCGTGGGCCGCCTCTTACTCATCCAACTAACTACAACTCCAAACAAAGTAAACACATAACCACTTGTTGACCTCCGCCTGTCCAGGTCTCCTCCCCAATCTGAATCAACAAAAACCTATATGTCCAATGATCTGTGCATAATATCAATATCAGTAACACCATGATAAACCAAATAGTAATCATAAGTACCTCGTAAATATCTAAACACCCTCTTAACATAAGTCCAATGTTCTTTACCAAGGTTAGACATAAACCTACTTATAACTCCCACTGCTTGGGAAATATTTGTTCTTGTACAAACCATTGCATACATCAAACTACCAACTACACTAGCATATGAAATTTCAGACATTTCCTCATGATCAAAATCAGATTTAGGACACATGTCCAAACTTAACTTTGAGCCAACTGGTAAAGGAATATTAGCTGGTTTACTATCATACATGTTAAACCATTTCAAAATAGTATCGACATAGTTGCTTTGACTTAAGAAAAGCTTTATGTTACCTTTATCTTTGCTGATCTCCATACCAAGGATATATTTTGCAGCCCCTAGATCTTTTATCTTAAATGTGATAGAGTTATGCTTTCATTTCTTTGATCATTACCTTGCTATTACCAATAAACAACATTTCATAAACATACAACATAATAATTAAAAGTTGATCATCAATAAATTTTATGTAAACACAATGATCTTCCTCACTCCTAACACAACCAATATTTAATGCAAAAGCATCAAACTTCTGGTACCACATTCTAGGTGACTGTTTCAATCCATATAAAGATCTCTGTAACCTGCAAACCAATAATTCTTTTCCTTTTACAACAAAACCATCAGGTTGCCTCATATAAATCTCCTCATCAATATCCCCATGTAAGAACTCAGTTTTCACATCCATTTGCTCTATCTCAAAATCATGAGCAACAACAATAGATAAAAAGAATCCAATAGATGCTAATTTAGCAACAAGAGAGAAGATTTCATTAAAGTCAACTCCCTCTCTTTGGGAGTAGCCCTTGGCTACTAATCTAGCCTTGTACCTTTCAATATTACCATCTGCTCCAAGTTTCTTTTTAAAGATCCATTTACAACCAATGGCCTTTCTTCCTTTGGGAAAAATCTCAAGATCCCATGTGTCACAAGCATCCAAGGAAACCATTTCGTCATGTATAGCTTGTGACCAAAGCTTGTTCTCATCTAAAGACAAAGCTTCCCTGTAAGATATAGGTTCATCATTAGTACTCATCAAAGAAAATATACAACAAAAATCAAGTGGGCTATACCTATCAATGGGATTTCTTTATCTAGTGGATCTTCTCAAAGAAGGTTCTTCTTGTTCCTCAATATGCTCATCATGAGAATCTATCTCAGAACTCTGTGAACTCTCCTTATCCAATCCATCCAATTGTTCTTCAACATGTACATCTTCATGCTTCTCAATTTTTGTCTCAAAATGTACTGTTCGAGAAGTATCCTTCTCCTTTGGTTGTTCTCCAATATAAGATCTAAATTCCCTGAAAATCACATCTCTAGATAAAGTAATTTTTTGGGTTAGAGGATTCCAAAGCTTGTAACCTTTTACATATTCACCATAACCTATGAATATGTATTTCTATGCTTTTGGATCCAACTTAGACCACTTTTCTTCAGGCACATGAACAAAAGCCTTACAACCAAATATCCTTAAATGTGCAACACTAGGTTTCCTACCGAACCACATTTCATAAGGGTTTTTATCTTCAATAGATGAACTAGGAGATCTATTGATTAAATAACAAGTACTTACAGCCTCGGCCCAAAGGCACTGATCTAGCTTAGCACTACTTAACATACTCCTAGCTCTTTCCATTAAGGTTCGGTTCATCCTTTCTGCTACTCCATTTTGTTGAGGTGTATATGGAGTAGTTTTCTGTCTCACAATTCCTGCATGCTTACAATAATCATAAAATTCCTTAGAACAATATTCACCACCATTATTTGATCTCAATACTTTTATCTTATGATTTGATTGTTTCTCAACTAAAGCCTTAAATTCTTTAATCTTATTGAACACGTCAGATTTTTAATGCATAAAATAGATCCAAGTGTATCTGGAGACATCATCAATAAATGTGACAGAATATCTAGATTTTCCAGTATAGTCAATGTCCATAGGACCCATAACATCTAAATGAATAATCTTTAAAAATTCTTTAGCTTTATTTGTTCCATTAGGAAATGAAGATCTAGATTGCTTTCCAAACACATAATGCTCACAAAAAATATTTTTGCTAATATTATAATCAGGAATACCATCAACCAATTTCTTATTAGGAATGGTCCTAAGACCTTTTTCACCAATGTGGCCTAATCTATGGTGCCACAACATACATGTATTTTCAGCTTCAGTTACATTGGATGATTTATTCAAATTGGAGGTATTAAGCTTAATCAAAGTCCCAATCTGAAATCCTTTAGCAACCACCATATTCCCTTTCACCAATCTGCAACCACCTTTGTCAAATGTCACATCCATTCCAAAATCATTGAACTTAGATACAAAAAGTAGATTTCTAGAAATTTTTGGAATATGTAAAACATCATTAAGGATCTTAACCCTACCATCACTGAAACACAACTTTACTTCTCCTTTACCCAAAATATTTGTTGCGCTATTATCTCTAAAGAGGACATTCCCTCCATCATATGTAGTATACTTAGTGAGCCACTCCTTGTTAGGAGTCATATGATAGGAGCAACCTGAATCAATAAGCCAAGAGTCATCACTAACATTATTAGATGTAATGATCAATGCATCATTACCGTCATTTGAGGATTTCTCTATAGAAGCATCAAAATTGTTTTTCTTGTTCTTACAATCCTTCTTTACATGTCTCGATTTCCCAAGTTCCAACACTTTACCTTACTCTTACTAGGGGTTTTAGACCATCCTTTGGACTTACCCTTTCCTTTCTTTTCTCCCTTAGGTTCCTTTTCCTTAGGCCTACCTCTTACAAACAAGGCATCTTGGGATCCCATTTTAGACTTCCTCCTCATCTCCTCTGATAGGAGAGTAGGAATTATATTGTCCATCTTAGGATCTGCACCACCACCACTGATAGCAACAATTAGATTTTCCCAAGACTCCGATAAAGAACAAAGTAACAAAATTCATTTATCTTCATCTTATACCTTTACATCTATAGATGCTAATTGACTTATAATCAAATTGAAAGAATTTAAATGATGTGCAACAGAATCACCATCTTTCATCTTTAAAGAATACAACTGTCTTTTTAGATACAACTTATTAGTAAGACTTTTGGTTTGATAAATATCACCTATCCTCTTCCACAATTTATATGCGGTAGCTTCATCTGAAACATTCAAGAGAACAACATCAACAAGACATAACCTTATGGTCCCTCTTGCCTTCTTATCAAGCTTAGCGCAATCCTCATCTGACATCGTTGTAGATGGCTTTGTCTCATTACAACCAGCTAACCACTAATCTCTCTCTTTAAGGAGATCCTCCATTTTTAGTTTCCATGTCTCATAACTAGATCCATTGAATCTTTCAATATATAGACGAGAAGTAGAACTCATTGTAAAACACTTATTTTACAAATCTGCAATAACACAATAGTAAAAGCTCCCACTACAACCAAAAACATTGAAACTTTTAAGAGAAAGGCGTCCCAAACCCTAACCAACCATTAGCTCATATACCAAATGTTGAAAATTGAAGGTAATGTTATAGCTTAAAACTTGTAAAAGTATGAGACTGTAGATCTAATTAAGTGTTCTTTGTCACAATTCTTTGTGTATGATTAATCTGTTTAGATCAATTTTACCAATTGTAGAAAGAGACATAAGATTGTAGAAGAATGAGACAAGAAGATAGAAGTGACATAACATATACGTGGAGAAACCCTTTCGAGAAAAAAATCCACTAGAATCAATAGTGCTTGTATTATTTAACCTTAGAACAAGATTACAATAATATTGTATCAATCCTTAATTGATATGCTTCCTTTCCTTCAACAATCCTTCTTCACAACCTGCAATAAACTCTCATGGAACTCTCATACACTTGCTACAATTAATAGACAATATTATGAGCATGTAAAATCATAAGAGTTGTAAATACAAGAGCATAAAGTTCCTCACAAAAATCTACACTTAGATTGGGCAAGTAGAGTTCCACAATGTAATTTGAAGTCAAACCAAATTCTTCCTCAATTTAGACATCCCAAACTGAACACTTAACTGAACTTTGGTCAAGAAGATATCTTGTAAACTTCACCTCAAAGTTGGTGCCCAAGAATGGGCCCACTTGACTGAGCCTTGTAAATATCTTCTCATGCAAAAGATGTTAACTGAAAGATGCCAACTTGGGCACTCAAGGTGGACCCAAGTCAATCTTAGTTAACTGAAACATATCTCTCCATCGATTCATGCAAACATTATGCATTATTGATCATCACCACTTAACTGAAAGTATTCACCTATTCTCTATCATGCAATTGAAGTCATTAGTCATGGAACTCAAGTCAACTCAAGTCAACTAGCATTCAACTCAAAATAACTACATGCAACTGAAGATAACTGAACCATAACTGAATTGAACTAAAATGAACTGAATTGAACTGAATTGAACTGAACTGATACTGAATTAATACTGAACTGATAGTGCCACTCCACTCATGTAAATATCAATCCCTTACTTGTAGGAACAAAACATGCATTACTGAAGTGTTATCAATCCTACAAATAGTTAACTGAAGCAAGGTGGGTTCCACCTTCCATGTGGGGGCCCCATCTGCTCCTATCTTGTAGGAGCTCTTCTTGGATGTCCCCACATGTTCCTATTATTTAGGAATAATTACAAATGTCAATTTACATGTTCATTTCATTTGAATTTAATCTCTTTCTAATCCTAGTGTTGGCGAACACTTTCCAAGGACTTAGGAGATACATGAAATATGTTTAGGATTGCAATTAAATGACATCCTATTTCCTATAGGATATGCCATATTCTAGTGCCCTAAAAAAATATCTTCTCAAGATGCATGCAGTGATCCTCCTCTTTCTTTGAATATGTTGTCAAGTCATCCTAACATATTGCCAAGAAGACATCTATGAAATATGTAAAGGCTACATCCATAGCCCTTTGAAAAGTGGCACCAACATTTGTCAAGCCAAAAGGCATCTTGACATATACATATATGCCCCAAGGAGTAGTGAATGCAGTCTTATACTTCTCAGACTCCTTAACCATAACTTGATTATACTCTGAGAAACCATCCATCATAGATAGTAATTCAAAACCAATTACCTTATATAACCTGGCTTCCATGTTGGGTAGTGGATAGTTCTCTTTAAGAGATGACACATTTAAATTTCTAAAGTCTACATAGAACCTTATGCCACCATTCTTCTTTCTTACTTGCACCAAGTTAGATACCCATGTGGAGTGTTCAATTGGCTTGATAATTCTTGCAACCCTCATTTTCACCAAGTCTTCCTATGTCTTTTGTGCTAATGTAGGATTTATAGACCTTTTATTTTGCCTAAAAGGCTTGGCATAAGGTTTTAGATGGATTTTGTGTTGAAATAACTCCTCTCTATAGGCCTTTAGATCATTATATGACTAGACAAATACATGCTTGTACTTTCTAAGTAAACCAATGTTATTCATAGACGCGACCCCCTTCCCCTTTTAATTATCCTACTCCATTTGCCTTAGTCATTTTTAATTATATTTTAGTTCGAGCAATGTTCTATGTTTCTTTTCGAACTCAAGCAGGGTTTTCCTTAGTTCTTCTAACTTCTCATTTTGTCGCTTGCTTTGTCACAAATTTTGCTAGGTGGTGTTTTATGAATTTTTCGAACTTATCATTCCTTGGAAGAATGTGTGTGTGCACGGGTAAATTGTATGATGAGTCGTCATGTGTTAGAAGTTAGTGACTTCCCATGTAAGTTATATTTTTGGGCGGAATTCTTCACATTTTTTGAAACCTAAGCAATGTTTTACTAGGTTATGCGAACTACCCATTTCACCGCTTGGAAGCCTTTCAGTGATTAATGGAATAACATAAAGCTTAATTCACATAACCGGGTAAAAGCACAAACCTGTGTTACATTTTCGACCAAATAAATAGTTCTGAGAAAACTAATTTCGGTTAGAGATGTTTTGATCGAGTATGTTTCAGTCGAAACCATGTGGCGTATACGTGGCACACATGGTTTCAGCTGAAACCAAAAAATTTTTTTTTACCCTTTCAACTTTCAAATCAACTTTCAATTTGGCTTATTATATGTGCAGGGTTTCTATCAGAAGTGTTTCAGCCGAAACCCTTCCGATAGAAACCATTTCGGCCGAAATTGTCTAATTGGCATCCTAGTTGGCAACCAACTCAACATTTTTCAGAATTTTCCAAAACTTTCAACTTTAACTAATTATTTCTTCAGTCATAATGATTTTTCTGCAAAAAAGAAAAATACCCTTTTGTACAGCTTGGAGTGGGGAATCCATATATATATATATATATATTTAAATATTTTGATTATTTTTAATATATGTTAATTTTAAAATAATGCAAGTAGGTTGTTAAAATTAAAAAAGAGGTTGATTAGAAATTAAAAAAATAGTAAAACATATTAATTTTTTTAAAACTTATATGGGGCAGTAGAGGAGAGAGTCTTCTTCAAAAGGGTATAATTTGTTTTTTTGAAAATGATTAAAAAAATTGAAAATAGTTGATGGCCCATGAAAACTCTCAAATTCTAACATGTTTGATTTTAAAATGTTATTACGAGAAAATATACATCAAAATTTGAATTTTTTTTTTCCATGCAATAGATATTGAAGTTACCTATTTGGAGAAAAATAATTAGGGAGAAATGATTTTTTTTTCAATTTGTTTCTTGACGGCCCGTGAAGTCACTCTTTTTTGAAATTTTTAGTATTCCAAAATTTGTCCTTAAATTGAAAAAAACATAATGAAAACAATTTTTTTTAATTTTTTTAAAATTATAGGAATAAACTTTATCAAAAGTTCTACATTTCATTAGTTTACACCATTTTGAAATTCAAAACATAAAGACCACTTTTATGTGATCGAAGTTCAATTTTTTTTTGCTATTGGCTGATTCCTTTATAAAGTGTGACATAGGTTTGTGCTTTTATCCAACCAACACATTATGCATAAAAGAAACCATCATTTTTAGAAATGATATGAACAAAAACAAACAAAGCCATGCATGAGAAAATAAAGAGATGCCAAAATGATATTTTATTTATATATAAGATTGTGTGTACATGGTACTGACACTAAAAAATAGTTTGTTTCGATTACAAAAAGTTCATATCAATAACATAAGACAAAAAGAGGCAGTTTATTTCAAGCACATAGGGAAAATATCAGGACTCAAAGGCTCTCGCTCACAGTCTAGAGGCGTTCAACTTGAGCAGGTGACAATAGGTTCTTGTGCAACGATAGGAACTGTACAAAGAGCCTCATATTATTCCTTACAATTCTTGAGCAAAAAAGAGCAACAAATTCCTCCAATGTATCATCCTGAAGATTTGATGCTATGCAAATGGCATAAGCTATCAACCCATTCTGAGGATAGTGACTGAGCACATTGATAGCCACCTTGACACAATGATGGAATTCAGGCTTCACCAGGCATTCCAGTGCCTTTACTCCCCACTCATGGCAGCTCGAAGTCCTGATGACTGTGTATATGAAACGCTATGACATGGTGTTGTTGTGTACATGTTCTTGGATACGAAATGATTTGCCTAGAATGTTGTGAAGCACTTCTTCCTCCACCTCACTCTATGTCGTGAAGACCTCTTTCAGCTGATCCGATAAATGCCTAAACAATAGGCTACATTCGATCTCCTCCAAAACAATGAAGTCATTTGTAGAATCACCATTGCTCTGGGTGCTCTCCATGTTAGATGCTTCTAAATAATGAAGAGTGGTGACATTGGCTAAATTTATAGAATATTGATTGGACATTGGTGCTTTCTCCCAAGGAAATTTAATGAGTAACAATTCAGTTCAAATAAATGGTTGAATTGAAACAATTTAAATTACATTTCCAATTGGGCAGTAGACACATGTTATTGTATGGTGTCCCCTTGATGCTACATTAATTATGTGAAGGTTCATTCGGTGGTCATTGGTGGGATAAAGATTAGTTTTCTTGCCTGATGCCATTTCATTTCCTAGGTTAATCATTCTGATTGAGTTTTAGCAGTTTTGAAGAAGATGAGAAGAAGAAGAATACTCCCAAATTTAGTAATGGCTTTGGCGACCGTTCAATAGGGTTGGATCACTATATATTTAAAAATAAAGAAGTTGATAGGGGTTCTTCGGGTATACACCTGGTGGTATTATCGAGAGGGATTTTTGCATTTATTTCAGAATGTAATACTTCATGATCTTAGTGTTATGAATTTAATAATATGTTTAGTGCGTTGATCTTGGTGTTATGCATGCATATAGTTATGTCTTATTTGTAAGATAGGCTGTGGGCATTCATTTATTGCAGTATGATCTTATTTCTTCTGATGGGATGGTCATACGTTTTCAATCTTTGTGTTGATTGTTTATGGCTGTGTTTTGCACTCTCGCATTAGCTTCATTTTTATGAACTGGTGTTGGTTACCTTTCCTGCTTCCTAGTTAAAAGCATACCAGTGTTCATTAGTTTAGATAAATTCATTGAAAATATTGTAAGGGGGTTGTACCTTGACAAATTCAAAGAGAAGCCACAAATGCAATTGTGGTCTTTTTAGAGCTGTTAGTGGATTCATACTATCGCTAAATTGGGTTGAGAGTCATTCATTTTGAGCATCTTTATCATGAGATAATTCATTCTCTGACAAATTTTTGGTGACTCTGCTGGGGAAAATCAAATTGAATTGATTGAAAGTCTAACAATCCTTGTCGTGTCATGCGGTAAGATGTTACTTCCTCATAATAATGTATTTCATGTTTTGCAACCAGATTTAGATTGGGTGGGAGAAGAGCAAGAAGACATCATTTCACAATTAAATATGCTCTCCTGGAGGTATAGGAGGAACTCATCAGATTATATGCGAGCGAATCTTGCCTTGGAAGAAGAGGAAAAGTTTTCCCAATGCCCACCTGCGCCTATAGTAGAGTGTCCTTCGAGGTTGATATTCATGTACTACGATAACCCTCATCATCATCTTGATTTTCAACCTAATCGACCGTTTCATCACCTAAGGGACCCACCCCTTCATCAACCTCAGAATCCACCTCCGGATCGTCCACCACCTAAAAATTAACCCAATAATTTATCTTTCCCAATTTTACTCTCATGTGAGTTGGTGACTCTAATCATCCATGGCCTTGAATATTTGGTGTAATCAAGTTGGCCCCCTTGTCTTGTCACAATACCATAATTTTCCCCATGGTTCCCGAAAATGGTTCCCTAAATTTTTTGGTCAAAATGAACAAGACCTTGAGGAACACATCTTGGCTATGACTGCAGTAAGTGGAATTTTAGGAATTCAAGAGGAGGATGTTTTCGTAAGAATTTTTATTGATAGTTTGCTTGGAAAAGTGGAAGAATGGTACATGGGACTTGAAAAAAGAAGCATTAAAGAATGTAATGTCCTTAAAACAAAGTTTCTCCAACAATATAAAATTCCAATCAACATTGTGGCTACCCTGTGACTGTTCTTTCAGATCATGAAGAATAAGGCTGAAACAATGAGGGATTTTGTGTATCGATTTAATCGGTCTCTTCAATGAATTCTTGTTCCAGAAAGACCCAGTGAAGAGATCCAATTTCACATATTTATTTCTTCTCTGGATCCTGATATCTAATTAATCCTTAAAAGAGATAAAGTTTAGGGAATTGAGAGAGCTCAATTAGAAGCAATGAAAGTTGAGGATGATTTTATGGCGGTGGGAAAGTGGAAACTGGGTGCAATTGTGAAGCCTGAAGGTAGTCAAAAGATATCCTATGAGTCCTAGGTTAAGAATCATGAAGAATCAAAATTACCTTGCTCGACTACTGAAAAAAATAATCTGACAATTTTTGATAGCATCCAATAGTCCAATGATGAATGAGGTCAGCATAGCAGTAATCAAGTTTTTAGTTTATATACCTCATTTGAGGTTGAAATTGATCTCAACTCATTTAGTGATGATGAAGATGATGAGCCGCAAAAGAAGACTCCAATTGCCTGTCTTTCCCCTTGTAAGGATAAGTCCTCTTCTGAAATTGATCAAAAAGACCCGGTTCCAAGTTCCCTTCCTATCCCCAAATATAAGGTTTTCTCCTTCAAAGAAATGGTGGATGAGAATACATCTTTTCATCTGGTAGAACATGGAGAACTCGCATGCAGTACTTTTCAAGGAGAAGATAAATGGTCAATTTATCTTAATCCGAGCTCTTCAATTTGAATGAATTCAAAATACATGATAATCCTCTCTTTACAAATTTAATTGCTAACCAATTTATATCTGAGGATGGATATTGCTTATCAATGGTTGAAGATGACCATAATCAAGAAAACAATGGGAAAACTGCTAACCCTCTATTGGATGGAGGTGAGACTGTTGCACAGTTAGAGGCTTGGAGTGAATTTATTGTAGCTTGTGAGAAATCCATTAAAGCATCAAATATTCTTCTAAATGATACACAGTCAAGGGATTATCTACCAAATCATGAAAAATAACTATAAGGAAAGGTTAGAAATGATACTATTCTTGAGTCTCCTCTTTTTAAATCCGATTTAAAGAAGGGTGTAATTAAGAATGACTACATTAATGAGGATGGAAAGAGTGATGTTCAAAAGAATGTTCAGCCTCATACAACTCACCTTTTAAGTGGAAATTTAAAAGGGCCCAAGGTTGATTTTCCACATAAACGAAGAGTTGTTCGATCTCGTTTGCATGTTTTGGAAGGAAAAGATTCAAATGACCAATCTGTAAACACAAAATTGTTTATGAGAAAACATGAATTAGGTCAAAGAGGTGAAGGTGAAGTTACCATCACGATTGACAAGGCTACTTTCCTTGATATACGTTTGGGGTCTTTCCTCAAATGAGTTGTTTTAAATCAGATTTCAGTTGGAGATACTTTTGAGACTCAAGGATGTTCGAAGGAAGATACATAAGTTTTTGATGAAAAAGTGGTTGTTTGGCACACCTTTTGGTGAGCTTTTATGCCTCATAAATCTTAGTTTTGTATTCATTTTCATTCAAAAGTTGTCGAGTTCATAGGTGCTTCATGGATATACATCACTTATTCACACTAGCTTATACTTCTCTCAACCAGTCAATGGTTTTGTGTAGGTCCTTGAGGAAAGATTGGGTGTGTTGCACCTAGTCCAAGTGCATGTAGGAGTCTTAGGTTGCTGCTCTTTTCTGGTCTTTTGTTTTGTTTTTGTCTTGGCTTGGTTTGTGTCTTCTTTCCCCCTTGAATCTATTTCCCAATGGAAAGGACTGGTCATTCATGTTGGGTTCTCCGCGTCCTTTAGAGTCCTTGTCCCCAATCAGAGCCACTGTTACTCATAGATGTGACCCCCTTCCCCTTTTAATTATCCTACTCCATTTGCCTTAGTCATTTTTACTTAAATTTATGTTCAGGCAGTGTTCTTTGTTTCTTTTTGAACTTAGGTGGGGTTTTCCTTAGTTCTTCTAACTTCTCATTTTGCCGCTTGCTTTGTCACAACTTTCGTTGGGTGGTTTTTTATGACTTTTTTTGAACTTATCATTCCTTAGAAGAATGTGTGTGTATTGGTAACCCGTATGATGATTTTTCATGTGTTAGAAATTAGTGACTTCCCCCACAATTTATATATATTTGGGTGACATTCTTCACATTGTTTGAAACCTAAGCAATGTTTTACTAGGTTATGCAAACTACCCATTTCGCCACCCAGAAGCCTTTCAGTGATTAATGGAATAACAAAAATCTTAATTCACATAACCAACACATTATGTATAAAATAAACCATCATTTTCACAAACGATATGAATAGAAACAAAAAAATCCATGCACAAGAAAATAAAGAGATACCAAAATGGTATTTTATTTATATATAAGATTGTGTGTACATGGTATTGGCACTACAAAATTGTTTGTTTTGATTACAAAAAGTTCATATCGATAACAAAAGACAAAAAGAGGTAGTTTCATTCAAGCATACAGGGAAAATATTAGGACTTGAAGGCTCTCACTCACAGTCTAGAGGTGTTCAACTTGAGTAGGTGACAGTAGGTTCTCATGCGATTGCAGGAACTCCTCAAAGAGCATCATATCATTCCTTACAATTCCTGAGTGGAAAAGAGCAAACAATTCCTCCAATGTCTCATCCTGAAGAGCTGACGCTATGCAAATAGCATCAATTATCATCCCATTCCAAGGATAGTGACTTAGCCCATTGATAGCCACCTTGACACGATGATGGAATTCAAGCTTCACCAGGCATTCTAGCGACTTTACTCCCCACTCATGGCAGCCATAAGTCTTCATGACTGTGTATATGAAACATTGCAACAAGATGGTGTTGTTTACATGTGGTTGGCTCATAAATGCTTCACCTAGAATGGTGGGAAGAACTTATTCCTCCACCTCACTCTATACCATGAAGACCTCTTTCAGTCGATCTGATAAATGCCTAAACAACGGGCTACATTTGATCTCCTCCAAAATAATGAAGTCATTTGTAGAATCACCATTACTCTGGGTGCTCACCATGTTAGATGCTTCTGAATAACGAAGAGTGGTGACATTGGCTAAATTTATAGAAGATTGATTTGACATTGGTGGTTTCTCCCAAGGAAATTTAATGAATAACAATTCTGTTCAAATAAATGGTTGATTTGAAACAATTTAAATTACATTTCCAATCGAGCAATAAACACATGCTATTGTATGGTGTCCCCTTGATGCTGAATTAATTATTTGATTATATGAAGGGTCATTCGACGACCGTTGGTGGGATAAAGATCAATTTTCTTGCCCAATGCCATTTCATTTCCTAGGTTAATCATTCTGATTGAGTTTTAGCAGTTTTCAAGAAGATGAGGAGAAGAAGAATACTCCCAAATTTAGTAACGCTTTGGTGATCGTTTAATGGAGTTGGTTCGCTATATATTTGAAAATAAAGAAGTTGATAGGGGTTCTTCGGATATATCCCTGGTGGTGTTATCGAGAGGGATTTTTGTATTTATTTCAGACTATAATAGTTCATGATCTTAGTGTTATGAATTTAATGATATGTTTAGTACGTTGATCTTGGTGTTATGCGTGCATATAGTTATGTCTTCTTTGTAAGATAGGTTGTGGGCATTCATTTATTGTAGTATGATTTTATTTCTTCTGATGGGATAGTTATAAGTTTTCAATCTTTGTGTTGATTGTTTATGGTTGTGTTTTGCGCTCTCACATTAGCTTCATTTTTATGAACTGGCATTGGTTACCTTTCTTGCTTTCTAGTTAAAAGCATACAAGTGTTCATTAGTTTAGATAAATTCATTGAAAATATTGTAAGGGAGTTGTACCTTGACAAATTCAGAGAGAAGCCACAAATGCAATTGTGGTCTTTTCAGAGCTATTAGTGGATTAATACTAGCGCTAAATTGGGCTGAGAGTCATTCAATTTGAACATCTTTATCATGCGCTAATTCATTCACTAACAACCAATCAACATTGTTTAACCTAGGTCTAAATCCTCCTTGTGAGTAGATGTATGTTTGGCATCAGTCTTATCAGGGCCATGGAAGAACCTTTCCAAGGATACCAGACCCTTTGGGATCTTTTTATTCTTGAGTTGAATTATCTCATTGCTAAACATAGTTTTCTTTCCATCTACGACTTCCACAAATGCCCCAAATTTAATTTCTTGACCTTCATACTGATCCACGCACTACAAGAACTTCAAGATGTATTCATCATCGTTGAAAACTTGTCAATTTTATTTATTCTCAGGAATTGACGGTCTTGTTTGCACCTCCACTTTGGAAATTCCTACAAAAGTTATGTCATCTAGTTGGAGTGCAATGTTGGCTATTAAATCTGCCACAACATTTTTTCTTCTCTCCAACCAATCAATGTCGAAAGCATCAAATTGTTCTATAGAATCCTAGACATCATTCCTATACTACCTTAACCTTTTATTCTTTGATACAAACTTTCATCTGGCCTAGGATACAAACAATTCCGAGTCAACAATGACTCTCAACTTCTTTATCCCATGCTTCTTAGCTAATTTCAATCCCATCAACAAGGCTTCATATTCAACAACATTGTTTATGCACCCAAAAAATAATAAAAATGAAAACTTGAAATTTTTACCATTAGGAGAGATAAGAATCACTCCTGCACTAGATCCCTCCCTTGAACAAGCTCCATCAAAATACATTGTCCAAAGATCATTATCATTTTATGACTTCATCATCTCCTCATCTAAAGGTGCAGGTTGCTTGTCTTCTTCTTTTTGCAACTCTTCTATTTTGAAATTGTCAAATACAAGTGTCAACAAAGTGAATCCTATATTTAGGGGTGGAAAACTCTATCATGCATGGAAATCAAGATTCCCTGACAAGTTTTATGTCTTTACCATCTATTGGAAATGTGGCATATGACATGTTACATTGCATACTGCCTCCCACGAATGCACTCCACTTCCTAGATAACAACATTCCATAGTTAGGTGGGATGTCCACCATTGTGATACTCATTGTATATTCCTTATTAGGAAAGGTAGCAAGTTTGAATGGGAAATCCTTGATAACCCCAATGACAGGTACCTCCCTTGAATCCATGGCATAACACTTGCAATAAACATTGTTTATCTATAGTCCCATTTCTTTCATGATTTCTACTAGCATAATATTGGATGAATCTCTTGAAACTATCATGCAATTCCTTAGTAGCTTCTCATCAACTATCAAAGTTACATAGAAAGGATCTACTTGGTTGGGACAAGTAGTAATAGTAGTGCCCAAGTAGATCTAAGGGATTTCACTGATCACTCCCTCCACATCCTCATATTTTGATTCCCTTCTACTCACTTTAGGTGGAGTAGGCACCATTTTTTCATTATAGGCTATAACTGCACCATCAATATAGGCAACTTCCTTTTGCTTATGCTCATCAATACACATAATTTTCCTTTTTCAATTTAGATTCCACTGTCTCTGATTTATCAGGCACATGATCTTTCTATGATGACACACCCTCGTTGATAACCACTCCCTCTCTCTATCCCTATCTCTCAGATCTCTACCTCCCACCCCCTCTCTCTTAGGTCTCTCCCTCTAGCAGCCTACCTAGATAACTCTCTCTCCCTCTCTCTCTATCCCTCCTACCCTTCCTATATAAGTCCCTCTCACTCTAACTACCCCCTGTCTCTTTATCTCTCTCCCACTCCTCTCTCACTCCCTCTATCTCTCTCTTACTCCCTCTCTCTCCCTATCTTTCAGGTCTCTCCCTTCCACCCTCTCTCTCTCGTAGGTCTCTCCCTTTGGAACCCTACCTAGATAACTCTCTCTCTCTCCCTCTCTCTCAGGTCTCTCTTTCCCACCTCCTCTCTCTCTCTTCCTCTATCCCTTCCACCCTACCTAGATAAGTCCCTCTCACTCCAACCCCTTCTCTCCAACTCTCTCTCTCTCTCTCCCTCCCACCCCCTCTCCATCTCTCGGGTCTCTCTCTCACTACCCATCTCTCTCTCTCTCTCTCTTAGATCTCTCCCTCCCACCCTACCTAGACAACTTTCTCTCTCTCTCTCTTAAAATTCTCCCTCCCTCTAAATACATACATATATACATGCATACATATAAGTAGACATACATATATACTTACATACATACAAGCATATATACATACATACATACAATCTTACATACATACATTGATACATGCATACATACATGCATTGATATGTACATGTATAGGAGTGAATTTGTACCCCTTGTGTAAATTCCCCTTTTGCATCCCCCCACCTTAGAAAATCAAACCCGAATGCAAAATTCTACATCACCCATCTGAAGCACATCCTCTTGGATACTATTTTTGATTCAATGGGGGGATATTTATCGGGGAGACGAGCACAACACCTAGACTTCTGTGCTGCGTGCTGCCATCCCTAATAGATTCTTGCCTTTGGTGTCCACATGGACGTTACGTTCTCCATTGGGCATGAAGCGTAACACCTCTATGTCGACCAGTTGGCCCGAAAACAGTTCTTTCCCTCCCATTTTGATCTTGAAATACCTATCTTGCTCATTCAATCCATCTCTTTAGCAATTCTTTATCTCTTGAGCATTTAACTTCACTCTCTTAGCATTTTCATAGCATTCTTCATTGAGAAATTCGATCCATCTTGCTACACTTTTTCCATCATTGGAGTTGTGACTTGGTGTCCCGAGGGATTACTTCTTCATTATTGCGGCAATGTAGACCTTACCAAGCTTGCAACCTCCTCTACGTGCTTGAGAGCACCTTGATTTGGAAGGTGATATTGCTTGTTGATTAACGTAGCATAGTGCCTTTGTTATTATTTTATTTCTTTCCATTATTTCTTTTATCGCATTTTCCATATCGTGGCTTTCTTGGCTATCTGTGGAGGTGGAAACACTAAAGTGAGGGTTTGACTGCGGCAAACCTCTATACAACCCCAACATTTTTCCCTCTCTTGGCTATGTGTAGGTGAATGTGTGTGTGGAGCTCACTGGCGAACTGAAGCCTCAGTGAGTTGATTTTTGTCACCCTTAATTTCATCTACTTTCTTTACCATTTATATAGTTATTTCTCACACTTTATCGTTCTTTTCATTTCGTTAAAATTAGTTAGCTAGATAGTTAGTAGGTTTTCTCATTTCCTACATTGTATTTTACACTTTTTGGCCATATGGATGCCAACACACCAGAGAGATGCCAGTGTGTTGTCCTATCATCCTTGACCCATGCTGTCATCCTCAGGTAGAGAGTTGTCTAAGGTGTAGTTTAGATTCCAGAAACCGGCTCGTCTAACCCCATTCAGGTTTTTGGATCTGTAGAGTGACAAAAGCACTTGAGAGTGCTCTTCATTCTTTATCCTTGCCTTAAACACCCATTAGCTTGTGGTAAGATAGGGCATCCCCCCACTCTCGGATCTTCGTGACCTAGAGCCTTGGTGTGGTTGGTCCCCCTACCTTACGTTTTGGTTAACTCGACATGAATAACGTCTATCCATTTGTTTGTGTTGAAACTTTTTCCTCATACCTAGTGATTGTTGTAAACCTGAGTGTTGTGAAGGTTTATGAGAATCAAAGCCCAGTCCACGACTTCTAGGTATATTGTTAGGAGAAGTGTGCAAAACCTACCAATAGAAAAGATGAAGGTCATTTCTAGTTTCACCTCCAAATTTTCCATTAGTCTGGCTACTAACTTTACCACTTGTTTTCCTATAGGTTTTACCAACGAGATGGGTTTCATAGACAAGACCACTCATGGTCCTACCCCTCCAGCATCCCCTATGAATTCGTTTGTGCATGAGGATGATCTTTTGAATATCCCTACGAAAAAAACTTTTGGCATTGGATAACAGATTGTTAGACCTTGTGAATCATTTGGAGAAAGCACCAAACATGGCAAGAATCACTAGACTTGCTAGCGAGGTGAGATATCTGTTAGGAAAGGATCAAACATGTATAGAGTTCTTACATGTCCTTATCAATGTAACCGAAGTCTATATCCCCTCGTATAAGACTAGATCGGGTACTACCTGAGGTGAGGTGCTCAATGCCTATGAGAAACAAATAGGCGTCCTGATGCCTACCATGTCTATATGCATGGCCAAAATAAACCCTTTGATTAGCATTTTGTCTACTTATTAAAATCCCCCTACTATCAAGGTGAGTAGAATACCCCTTGGTTTAAGTTTCACCCCCCCTACTACCCCTGATGATGGTGGCTCCGATGGGATGAATGGTGGCAGCTTTGGTAGCGGAGGTGGTGTTGGATCTCAAAAATATAGGTTACAAATCCTAAGAGGATGCCAGGCTCTATGATCAGACTTGCAATGTTTATGAACCAATGTATGGATATAACCTATTTGGTTGATGACTCCCCACACTTCAAGCTCTGCTAGACCTAGGCGGGTAGACCTTTATAATGGAGCAGATTAGAGGAATGTATGATTTGGTTGAATTGATGGATCTATCCACAATGGAAAAGAGTGTGGGATAGATAGAGGCTTGATAACTAATCTACTTCTAATGTGACAATTGGTAATTTGTAATGTGAAATTGGATAAGTGGTGTATGAATAAGATGGACCAGTGCTCTATTGGGTATGCGGAGTCAAAGAAGTTCTATAATAGGTGGCTGGTATTGGTTACAATTCTAATTGTTTGGCACTAAAGTTTGTTTATACCTTGTATAAACGTGCAAGAATGTGATTGAAAAACTCTTCGTATTGATCCAATTGATCCTACTAGGTTACCATGCTTTATTAAAAGGATTTTAATCTTCCTTGAAGGAACCAATTAACAGAACCACACAATGACAACAAATGTGTATTGACAAAATAAAGTATACCCTTAATTTGAATAACAAGAAAAAATCAATGTGGAGACAATATGCCAATCATATCAATTACCTAACTCTTCTTATTGATCCAATTGTTACCCCCAAGTTATTATAATCAATTAAAAGGATTTTAATTCTTCGACAAAAACCAATTAACTTGACTACACAATAACAATAAATAAGTTTTGATGAAATTAAAATATCAACTTGGATATGCAACTTCAAATAATAGAGAAGCAGCAATGTGGAGACAACTAGATAGTTTCTTTTGAATTTAACAAACAAATGACACCAATATTGAGCCACATAATTAAAGATCTTCCATTGATTTCAACCAAAATTTATGCATGCATCATGGTCCATACAATAAAGTTTATATGATAAACATTGTGAAAGTGTTTTTTGTATATCTCCTACCTAACTCCTAATTCTAATTCTTCTCTCCTTTGATTTAATTTGGCATATATACATTATTTTAGGGTTATGACCCCTCATATCCGTTCACTTCATCTCTTTGGTATTCTTCTTCTTCAACAAAAATATTTAATTAATTGCCTTTGGAAAATTAAATATTTTAATGTTTGTCTTTGTGTTCTCGTGAAAGATAACAATTATCGTTTCTTGATATTTTTGAAATCTTAATAATCTTAACTTCTTTGCTAAAAAAATTCCGTTTATATCTTTGTTTGGTCGAAATATTCCACCAAATTAAATAAATTATTCCTTGGGTGAAATAATTGCCCTTTCCATGATTCTTCAAATGATTTAAACTCCCTGGAAGAATGTTTTACTCTAGTGAAAACATTTACACTTTAAATATCCTCTGAGCGAAATATCATGATTGCACCTTTATCAAAACAATCCCATTATGATTATTACTTAAAACAAATCTCCATTTGTATTTTCCCCCAATAAATACGTCTTTTATGTAACAATATTTACCCACTCTTGTAACTCCTTTGGTGAAAAATATTCCACCTCCAAGTGCAAATATTTTATAATTTTTTACCCCTTAGGTAAAATTATCATCCATCATATAATCCCTTCGGTAGAAGTGTGAAATTTATATCTCCTCAAAATAATATCATTTCCCAATATAATCACATTTTATTCCATCTTTCATTATAACCATATGCATATATTCATGTGTTGGGTGAATTTTAGCATCGGTGAGACTTTTTTAATCTCCATCGATTTCATATCTCTCACCGATGAAGTTGCATTGTTCGGCTATCAGTGAAACTCTTCCTGAAAACTCCTCATTGACATAACCCACACAATCAGAGAGACTTGAGAAATCTACTCTGACAATACATGTCTTTCCGATGGATTGTTCTATGCATTTTCGCTGTAACAGGAGGACTCAATGTTGAGATGTGAAGTCCAACAGTCACATGACTGTTGCTATTCTCCTGTCTCTTTGTATCCGAAGAGCTTTGTATAAATACATGAGTACAGACCATGTATCTAATAACGGATAATACAATATTTCCCTGCTTTCCCGTGGATGTAGCCATTTATGGTGAACCACATAATTTGTGAATTGTGTCTTGTGTTAATTTGTGTTGGTTTACTTTTGTTTTTATTTCCTTTATCTGCTCGTTTTTATTTACAATTGGTATCTGAGCAAGGTTTTGAAGTTGAGTAGATATGGACGTAGCAGCTTTGGATGATTGGGCCCGAGTTCTCATGTCTTGGTACTGTGGCTTTGGAGAATCTTATAACGAAGTTGTTCATCCTACTGAAGACTCGCCATCACTTGATTTCGGGGCTGCTCAAATGAAGTTTTTGGATGAATTAGATGCTGAAATTGAATTTGTTATGGAGGATTTCATAGACATGTTGGAATCTGGTGGCGATCACAGAAAAGGAGTTGTTGGGGCTCTCGAGTATTGGTTTGAGGATAGGGTGCCTCAAGTAGATCTTTGGGCGACACGGAAGAAGAAAGTGTCATTTGCAGAGATTGTTGATATTTTTTATTATGAGGAGTATGACCATTTGAAGAAGCGCCATAAACGTAGAAAAAGACAGTGATCCAAAAAGAGAAAGAAAGCAAGAGAAGAAGAAGAAGGGACAAAGGAACCAGACGAGGGAAGGTCTTAAAGTGCTATGTGGATTGTTTTGGAGGAGAATAAATCCCCATGTGATGGGGAAGTATCATGGGCTCCAAAAGAAAATCCCATGCCCAAGCCGGCTACGGATATGGCATCAGAAGTTGGAAATGGTGTTGCAAAGCTTGAGCTGGTCAAGCTTGTTGATGTAGAGGAGGATCCGCTTGCGAGAGACATCATTGGAAATTTTTTTAACCTTTTGGAATCTGGTCCAAATTCTGCAAAAGTTGAGGCAAAACATTTCATCCGGTTGAGGGACAATGACGATTCATCTTGTAGCAGTAGCATGGAGGAACAATGGAGGCAGGGGAGTGGTCAAGAATCCGAACCATATTATGCCGCAACCATTGGGTCTCTGCCTATTGTAGAGGACGCAGTGAATGATTCGTTGCTCCAGGAGAGCCTTGAGGTGGACATTCTGGAGGAGCTAGATTCGACAGAGTGATTTTGTGCAAGTGGAAATGTCTAAAAGGAAGGTAGTCGATAAGGGTGACGAAATTCAAAACGCAGGAGGGATGCGAGATTGGGAATTGAACCCATCACCTACCCATGATAGATGCGCAAAGGAATGAACAACAATAGCGGTGGTAATCAGGAGTGATGGATGGAGGCTTTTCACTCCATGGAGCACATGCAATTTGGAGAGGGCCGCAATGGTGCAAGAAATAAGCCTGTCGAACCCAATTGCGGTGGAGTCCAATGCCAACGAAACTGTGCCAGAATGCATTTATGAATTTATCAACTTCATCATCGGTGAGGCCTCTGATAAGTCCAAGTGTCTACCAAAGATTGTGGATTATGAGACTAAGGAGCAACTTGTAGCAGCAAAAGTTATAAGTGCGCAAGCATTGGAGTCGCTGCAAGAAGCCAAAAAGCTTAGCGAAACAACTGCTTCAAAGCTTGAAGAATCAAATAAGAGAGCCCGAGAGATTTATGAGAATGGATCGGCCCAGTTCGTTGAGCTACAACAGGTTTATGAGGAGGCTTCAAAAGAAAGGGACATGGCATGGAAGTCCCGGCTTGAAGCTGTAACAAGACTTTTGATGAATGAAATATTGACTAGCTCTGTATACACACAATCTGTAGTTTTAGCAATGACACTTGCTGTGTTGGATAGTGGATGGTACCAAGCAAACTATAGCATGGCAGAAGGGTTGGACGGGGGAAAAAATCAGGGAGTGGATTTTATTGTTGGGCCTTGCAATCTTTGGAAGGGGGCCTATCGCTGCACATCTCCCCACTTCGTGGACCTCTTGGGGTACTATTGTGATACCAAGAGAGGGCAACAACTCCTCATCTGCGAGTATGTTGAGCGCTTGCACAATGAGCCTCTATTTATAATACTTGCACAGAACGTTCAGGATTATGTTGAATAGATGTAAGAGGTCTATGAGGCCATCAAAAAACTGGCAGAAGGGCAAATCAAGACAGATGTTGCTACATTTGAAGCTGATTTAAATGATTTAAATGGAGACATGGAGGATGATTATGATAGCAAAGCTGCTAATGTAGAACCTAAGCCAAGTGAAACTTTTAGAGGACCTCCAACATTCATTGTTACTTCAGAGTTTGTGCTTGAGAAATTAGTGAGAAGAGATGTTGATAACTCTGATTTGAGATGGAAAAGGTTAATTCGTAGTGTTCGTGAACAATACTTGGCAAAGTTGAAAACTTCCAGTCTGACTGTGATGTGAAGATAAGATTGGAAATGTAGGGATGACACAGTGCATGGTTGTGCCGGTTTGACTTCACGGGGGAGATTGTTGAGATGTGAAGCCCAACAGTCATGTATTCTCCTGTCTCTTCGTATCCGAAGAGCTTTGTATAAATACATGAGTACAGACCATGTATCTAATAATGGATAATACAATCTTTCCCTGCTTTCCCGTGGATGTAGCCATTTATGGTGAACCACGTAATTCGTGTTGTGTCTTGTGTTAATTTGTGTTGGTTTACTTCTGTTTTTATTTCCTTTATCTACTCGTTTTCATTTACACCCAAAATTAACTCCTGCTGATATTTAATCTCCTACCGATAAGGTTTCGTTTTGCATTGTTGATTTTAGGGTTTCTATTTTGGTGCGCTAGAAATGCCTCAAATACAATTTTTCAACACAAAAATTGTGTTCAATCTTTTGATCTGTCTTTGGCTTGTCAATCAATCTTCTCTATATTTTGATTTTGCACGGATACTCTTCAGATTCTGAACTTCGGCAGCACCAGGAAATGTTACAGTAGTCAACATGTGACTATCTTATTTTCATCAAAGCTGTGTACATTAAGGCTTGCCACAACTTTGAGCGCGCGAAGTGCATTCACTAATTCTGCCATGCTTCAACAACCTCACCAATAGTGTCATTTTGCTTTCGAAGTGTTGAAGTTGAAAACTTTTGTATTGCAACGCTAACGTCAAAGTATAACATGTGATTTTGAGGGAACCAAACCAAAACTCAAGTTATCTGTGTACAAAGAAATGTTACATTGCTAAATGCTCTTCCCAATTATTGGTCAGATTTTTATGAAATACAACATACTCCCCCTTATCAGATTTTTCACTATAGATGTCTCTTACTTTAACTCAATCTCATTGACTCGAAATAGAAACACAGTGGTATAAGGGAAATGTATTTATGGATACATTCTATGCATGACACATCCCCACAATATTAATATTCTTAATAGTTACAAATATGCCACAAGACTCGATACGGTTGAAAGCACCTGATCCATCTGATACATTGCATCAGGAAAGTCCTCACCCTGATTTTAAAAGCCCTTTCTCAAGGGTACTTATCACACTATAGAAACATCTGAATGTAAGGATTATAATCCTTAAACCGGGCAGAACAATATCCCACAATTTTTTTATGAGGATCTAATGTTGCAAGCACTTCGAATTTCCCATAGTGCCTCCTCGTTCTCATCCAAACTTCTATTCTTAATGACATTTGTTTACAATCTTGCCATTGTTCTGCTTGATAATGCGTTCGAGACATTAGGCATCCGAAAAAAGATGTTTCCTGCTATAACTTCTTGTATCTGTGTAACAATGTCCTTTGCAATATCAAATTGACCCCTTTCAGCTAGCACACTGACCGCCAATACTTTACAATAGAGTTCTCTATCCTTCTCAAGATGTTCCACCTCGTACTTTGCATCCTTCCTCTTTCCAATAGTATCATACATATCAGAATTCTATATCCAGGGCATCATACATATCAGAATTCTATATCCAGGGCATCTTTGTTCGCAGTCATAAGAAGAGCATAGACGAGGTAATCCTTGATAAAAGGAAATGACAGAGGAATATTCTATAAAATGATCTCATATGTCTTGTGAAATTCTTTAGATGGCATTTTCCTATTTTGAGAAAAAGTCTAAACATCATAGGTCTCCTCCATTATCAATGACAATGATTCCACATTTAATGGTTTGCATTCTACAATTCCCCTTGGAGCTGCACATTATTTTTTACCCTTCTAGTAAGATTTCATCCCTTTTTCTGATGTCATAGCCGTGTGTTGGTCTTTCACATATAAACACCCACTCCCTTCGAATGAGCCTATATACTTTCATATTCATTTTCCATTCATGCTCATTCGCTATATTTATAATTCTCCACCCTATTATCTTAGGCCGTCTCATGTATGAATCTTGCTACTTTGATTTCTTATACTACCCTGATACCCTGATGAAAAGATGCAAAATTTTGTTTTCCATTGATTTCTTTGAGTAACCTGTCAACATGTCTGAACATAGAGGCTTCGAAACAAAACTCTATAATTGTATTATATGTGAAGACATTAGGTGGGCATTCAGGATTGCTTTTTTATTTCCTCCAGAGCAACAAATTCCTTGTCAAAAGACCACTTATGTTATAAGAAGAAATGAGAGCAGTGAAGATTTCGGTCTCTAATTGACAAGAATTCCTCAAATTCAGGAATTTTTTGTCCAGAACTTGCAAAAGTGGTGTTTGTTGGAGAAGATATGGAATAGTTCTAACAAATGTGTTAAATAATCCTTGTATTGTCTTGTCAACTTGTGATCATGAGCAACACTGTTTTCCTTTTGAAACTCTTCGAGAAGTGTAGAGTAACAAATAAGTTATCCAGAACTTGAATTAACATGTTCATTACAAATTTGTGCATGCCAAGGTATTAGCCAAATGCTTCTTGATCACTCACCAAGGTATGAAGTTCTGCCTTCTTTATAAAAACTTTCTATGCAAGATTCATAATTTGTAAGATTGGGTACAATGTTGACTCTTTGAAATTATTTATGTAAATTCTCACTGCATGTGACCAAACTTCCTTTACATAATCCATTTATAAATGCACCATGGAATAACTAAAAGGTTTCCCTTGATTTTTTAATACTGGCTTTGTGTCTTATAGAGTTATGTGAAATTCATGTACACTCAATACATTCTAGAAATACCTTGAAGTGTTCCAAGCTTCAATGGAATCAGCTAAGCCTTGCAGATCTTGCTTCGTGCACTTTGTATTGCGATAAAAATAGATCAAGTTGCTTTCAAAATTGCTTTAGAAAACTGATCAAAACTTCTCCTTAAGCCATGAAATTGCACAAGTATGTTGAGCTATGATAGGGGAGTATGATTGTGGAATGGTTTGGCACAAAGTTATCAGAATTGTGAACTATAAATTCCCAAAGTTTCTTACTCAATATTTTCTGAAAAATTACCACTGTCAAGCTCAATTGAAACCCTCCACTTGCCTTTTTTGAAAAATACCAAATGTAATTATGAGAAGCTATAAATTTGGATATTAGCTCATTTAGGTGAAATGAATAGGTGTGCACAATGGTTTTTCTTCAATATTCTTCCTTTACAAAATATCAAACATCAAAGTTGCCCCTTTTTGCAGCTTTTTGGAAGTGTAGTGTTCAAACTAGGTAAAATCCATTTGGAATTGATTTTGAAAAAATACCAAATGATGTTCTGAAGCTCTGAAAATTGACATGGATGCACATTGAGATGGGGAGAATTAAAAACACCAATTTGTTTGTCTTGAAAATCTTCTAGTTGCTTAATATTATCTTTCAAAGTCGATCATTTTAACAGATTTTATCATGTGTAGACATCAACTCTTCACAAAACCCTTCAATTTGGCCTTTTGAAGTCTTGTCAAAACTGATCGTACGAATTTGAAAATTGGTGTGCAAACTCATATATGTCAGATAAACATGTTTGCAAAGTGGTTTTGCATGGAACTGCTCTGGCTTCAAATTACGATTTTTTAAAGTGGGCCTTTTAAGTAGATTTTTCAACTATACTTTTGAGTGTTGAAATCAAATTTCACACATGAGAACCTAAAATTTGCATGAAATTTTAGGCTCCAACAGGTGGCACTGGTAGAGATGGCTTTGGTGGAGGCCATGGTGGTGGCTTCGGTAGTGGAGGTGGCTCTGGTGGAGGGCCTACTGGTGGTGGTGGCTCCGATGGTGGCTCTAGAGGTGGTTCTGGAGGTTCCACTAGACCTTTGTCATCCTCTGACGCTATTCTAAATGCTCTTCTTCATAACATGGGTCAGATGCAAAACTAGTTGGCGAGCCTCTCTCAAGCCTCCGCCCAGCCTATTTTCTAGCCTTTCTTCCGACATAGTCCATTGTCAGTAGCAATTCCGAGTACTCCTTTTCTGCAGGGAATGAAGATTCCTAAGTTTAAAAATTATGGTGGTAAAGGGGATCCACGAACACATGTGCCAACTTTCAATGCCATGTGTAGAAATTTATTTCATCACAATGCTTTGATGGTGAAACTCTTCCTCTAATCTCTCAATGACACAACACTCAAGTGGTACTGTTCCTTGCTTGATAATTCCATATTTTCATTTCATCAGCTCGTCAATCAATTTCTCTGTCAGTTCCAAGCTAATATCGGTCCAAAGATGACCTTCTCAGATCTCGTCCGATATAAGCAGGGAGATAACGAGAAGATAACTGACTTCATAGTTTGATACCAAGCGCTATTTTTGCAGATCTCGTACCCGCTACTCGACTCTGATGTGCAAAAGGTGTTCATAGGTAACCTGCAATGAGCCTAGCAGGAGAAGTTTTCCCTAATGAAATACCCTTCCTTTGTGCATCTGTGTGCCGCATTGCGAGAGTATCAACAAACAATAATTCAGTTCAGGGGATCTACCTCGTGCTCCCTGTCAGAAGGAAAGTCTATTGTGTCCATCTCAGGAAAAGAAAAAGATGTTGCAAATGTAGTCACTACGATCATGACCTTAGACACAACAAGAAGTTTATGAAGTTAGCAGAATCTTATTCTTCCATTTTATAAAAGTTGTTGAAGGATAAGATCATAACTTTGGAAAACCCTTGACCTCTAAAGGAACCTTAATTTGATTGGTATGATGTAAATTCATTTTGTTAGTACCATCGTGTCAATGGGCATGATACCAAGCATTACATACACCTACATCATGAGATACAGGATCACATCGATGATGGTACCATCTGTCTCGATGGGAAGAAACAAAACATGAATAAATTGATAACGAAGGCCAATAGTGAGTTGCAGATTTATATGGACCCATTTTCGTCTCATTCTATAAACTTGATTATTGACCCCTCTAATGCTTCTCCTCAAATATCAGTGCATGTTAACATGGTCTCAGTTACTCCTTGCTTGCAACCTGCGACTAGTTCACCAGATGTGACACTCACCTCGCATGACTTGCCCTTGAATAATAAGTCCTCTCCCCTATACATCCCTACTCGCCTCAATGGAAACATTGTGATAAGGGTGTTAGTTGACCCCGTGATTCAGGTAAATGTTATTACAGAGTAGATGTTATAGTCAAATTCATTATAGAGGGAGGAATATGAAGAAACAAAGTCTACCATACATACGCACGATGGCCTCTCTTTTAAGCCATATGGCTCTATAACTCTTTCTGTCCTAGTTGGACATAGGGCTGTGGATACGATTGTTGACATTATTCCAGAATCCAATCTGTTCAAGGTGAAGTTGGGCATCCAGTGGCTAGCTTCCATGAATGGAATCGCTTAAGTTATTCACAAATGTCTAAAGTTCTCTCACGAAGGTGTTGTGCATGTTGTGCATGACACTAGATATTAGCCATTGGTATCTTGTGGGGTTATTCATTGGATCACTTTTGGCCTGCCCTGATCAATTCTCTTCCTCCTAGAACGAACCTGATTTATCAAAACTACATAAAGTATAAAGTCGAGGGCAAAGGACAGCTGAAAGTGACCCCTTTGGTAGTGCAGTAGCAAGTTGCCTCCTCCTCTCAGAAGGGAAAGGAGAGGTCTGACCACCCTCAGGGTGCCACTTTTTCCCCCTTCCTGAAGAGGAATTTTGGATGGCTACTCCTGGATTTTGCATAAGAAGTTTGATGGTGCCTACTTGGCATAAAGCCAAGATTCGAATATTGAACCTTCCTACTTTGCCTCTTAGATCTTGGCCCTACCTGTATGATAAGAGGAAGTGTCCCCAAGGGAATCCTCTATGTCTCGGCCTCCACGGCCTCCTATCACTCCTTCTCCCAAGGCAGTGACTAGGAAGAGGCCTGCTGCTGAGGCATTAGATTTGATTCCCCCCACTATTGCTCCAACCTCCTCTCAATCTCTCCCTCCTGCTCCCATCCAAGAGTATCTCCCTCCATCAAAAATGGTTGTGATGGACACTCCGATGGCTAAGCAGGAGCCTTCTATTCCATCGCAACTCCCGGCCTCTACCTCCCGGAGTCACAAGCATCAGTGAAAGGCTCTAGCGGCTTAGCAGACCGCTTTGTAGAGGAAGGAAGTGGATTTGACCACCCCTATTTTATGGTCTATTGTTGTGTCCTCCTCTCTCATCCCCTTTGCTTTAGTTCAATCAACCTCAATGTTGTGTTTGGCTCCTACTGTGAGTGTAAACACCCTGGACCCTAAAAAGGTGCAGGTGTTTATTGCTCCTTCAATTGAGCCCCCTCTCTTAATGTACCTCCTAGACATCTTGCCATTTTCTAAGCCTGTGGACATGTCGAATACCTCAGTGGTGTTTGCCATAATTTTCTCCTTCTCCATGTCTTATGGCTCATCCATGTGGAACTCGCATCCTCTGATGAAGCAAAAGATGGAGGGTCGCCTCGCTAGCAATGGGGGCCGCAAGAGGAGTCTACCTTCTTTAGAGGGTGTTCCTACAATAGCATGTTCCATCCTAGTAATAGAGGAAGTTCTAGCATCCCCTGAGTTCTTCATTTCTCTCGAGTCACTCGGTGAGCCTAGCAGTGAATCTCGGGCACCACCTCCCTCGTCTATTGAGGTAACACATGAAAATATTGTGAAGTGCATGTTTAACTCTTTGGACAAGGTCCCCACCCTTTCAGTGATCTTTGTGAAGTCACTGACCTTTTCTCCACAGGAACCGAGTGGAGAAGACCTTGTGGGGCATTCTTCCTTGGCTCTTGTTGCGAGGGGTCAGAGGGTTCCTCCCTTGACATTTCACCCTTGTAGGCTCATCCACCTTCCTTGGATAATGATCCAGATTGGGAGGCTGATGAACTCTTAGTTGATGAGTGTTAAGGGGGCTCCTCTTCTTTATCTATAGTGTTGAGTGTGTGTGTGTGTTCCCTCATGCTCATGTTATGTGTTCCCGGATGACCCTTGTCACCCTCGTAGGTGCTTAGATATAAGAGTGATTATGCATTGTAAAACTTCCTTTATTTGTGGCATCGTTCATCCTCTATTATGTGTATTGATTTTCGGTAAGGGGACGATGCAAAGTGTTGGGGGCATTTAGGCTTCCCTTCCATGTTGACCCAATTTTTTTTTCATCTTCTCGTGCATTCTTCATATGGTCTGATATAGTAGGGGGTTGATTAAAATTCATTAAATATACTATTATTATACTTATACATATTTATGAGCAGCTCTGACCTTGAAATATCAGATCGCCCCTATGTCTCTTGTTCGTGATATTGTTGTTTTTTCTACATTGTTGCTCTTTCGCTCTTGCTTTGTGATGTTGTGGTACCTATGTGTTATCACTCGTGTGCATGACAACATTACCAAAGTGACATCTTGCTATGTTTTGTGGGCCACAACATCACTTTTTCATTCTTTCTTTTCTCTCCTTAGGATGTCACATGCCTTTGTGTTCAATACACACCATCCTAAGGGGGGGATTTCGTGTCAACTTTGATTTTTCGAAAATGCATTCGATGGCCAACAAATCTTTTCTTGAAAATCTCTGCAAATTTTTTCAAAAAATCACATTCTCAACAAGGAACCCTAGCGGAACATGTTTCCTTTGTCATGGGTTTGCAAAGAAAGAACTTGAAGAACTTTCTTTTGAGGAGGGGGCATATTTTCCTACAAGAGAAGCCTCAACCTTCCCCTCACAAGGGGTCATTTTCTTCCTTTTGAATTCCTTGATGAAGTAAACATATTTTGAAAGGATTTTTTGATGTTGAATTGATTTGCGAAAAATGATCTCACTTTCAAACATTGAGTCCCTTGAGTGGACCCCTTTTATTTTGAAGGGTTCCCGAGGGACCCCTTTGAAAGATCTTCCTTCAACTTTTTGATTGTCTACATGATTATCTGCTTGTTTTCCTAAGTGGCAACTTTTTGTTTTCTAATGTATGTTTTATCTACAGATTAGCGTGTTGCTTTGCAGGTGCACCTGTGAAGCCACTTTTCAGTCTGACTCTGTGGAGTCCCCTTACACTGGGCTTCCTTCAGGAGAGAGTACCTAGGGGGAACCTTCCTTGCAGGTTCGAGGGCTTGTGAAGCACTTAAATCCTACAGGATTTCTCCATCATTGGTATGCAGGCCTTTGGTGAACTTTGTTCAACTTCGTAGTTTTGAGGAGCTACAAAGTCCTTTGTTCGAAACTCCTTAGGCCTATGGAATCCTTTTCCATCCCTATAATTTTGAGCTCATCAAATTGTGGTCTGCTTCCTCGACGGTTCAGGTATATATTTCTAACTCTTCGATCTAATGTATCGAACACTCATTGACACTTGTGCTTGCTAAAGTGGGGGAAAATGTATAGGAGAAAATTTTCTCCCCTTGTGTAAATTCCCTTTTCCATCCTTCCACCTTAGAAAATCAAACCCGAATGTGAAATTCCACATCACCCATTCGAAATGAATCCACTTGGCGCTTTTTTTTTTTGTCGGTGGGGTAATATTTGTTGGGGATGCGAGCATGGCACACTGTTGTCCTTGACAGATTCCTACCTCTGGTGTCTATAGGGACGTTAGGTTCTCCATTGGGCATGAAGTGTAACGCCTCTGTGTTGACCAGTCGCCCCGAAAGTGACTCTTTCCCTCCTATTTTGATCTTGAAATGCCTATCTTGCTCATTCAATCCATCTCTTTAGTAATTCTTGATCTCTTGAGCATTCAACTTCATTCTCTTAGCATTTTCACAACATTCTTCATTGAGAAATTCCATCCATCTTGCTACACTTTTGCCACCATTGGAGTTGTGACTTGGTGTCCCGAGGGATTGCTTCTTCATTATTGTGGCAGCGTAGACCTTACCAAGCTTGCAACCTCCTCTACATGTTTGAGAGCACCTTGATTTGGAAGGTGATATTGCTTGTTGATTAATGTAGCATAGTGCTTTTTTTATTGTTCCGTTTCTTTCCATTATTTCCTTTATCAAATTTTCTCTATTGTGGCTTTCTTGGTTGTCCATGGAGGTGGAAATACCAATGTGGGGGTTTGACTACGGAAAACCCCTATACAACCCCAATTTTTTTCCCCTCTCTTGGTCGTGTGTAGGTGAACGTGTGTGTGGAGATTGCTAGCGAACTGGAGCCTCAATGAGTTGATTTTTATCACCCTTACTTTCATCTACCTTCTTTAACATTTATATAGTTATTTCTCATACTTTATCATTCTATTAATTTCGTTAAAATTAGTTAGCCATACAATTAGTAGGTTTTCTCATTTCCTGCATTATATTTTACACTTTTTGGCTATACGGACGCCAACGCACTAGAGAGACGCCAGTGCACCATGCTTTTGTCCTTGACCTGCGCTGTTGTCCTTGGGTAGAGAGTTATTTGAGGTGTAGTTCGTAATCTAGAAACTAGCTCGTCTAGCCCCATTTAGGTTTTTAGATTTGTAGAGTGACAAAAGCACTTGAGAGTGCTCTTCATTCTCTATCCTTGCCTTAAACACCCATTAGCTTGAGGTAAAAGAGGGCAACCCTTCGCTCTCGACTCTTCGTGACCTAGAGCCTTTGTGTGGTTGGTCCCCCTACCTTATAGTACATACAAACATGCATACATTGATACATGCATACATACATACATGTCATACGAGCATACATACATACATGTCATACAAGCATACATACATACATATATGCCATATGTGCATACATACATACATACATATAAATATATATACACATATTTAACACAAAGCAATACATAACGTGAGCGCGTTATAACATGCTCGTGTTATGTCTTGCTTAGGCAACTCAAGCACAAATGTAAAAAAATGTCAAAACTATGAAATAATGTGAGCACATAATAACACACTTGAGTTATTTCTTACTTTTGGAATCCCAAAGCCTTAGGCTTGGTATTTTCTTTGGATTACCAACCCAAAGGCTTTGAGTGCCTTCCCAATGTCCAAATACGTGGTTTTGCATATTCTACAATATTTCACATAATTGTGTTCATGCTAAGCATTAGGTTTGCACATGTTTCAAGTTCAAACAAATCAGAAACCTAGTTAATGTTAGGCTCTCCCTTTAGCAATTTAACAATGTAATGTTTTTCATATTTTTACAATGTTAAGCCTTTCATCTTTAATTTCTTTTGTTTGTGTGTCCATTTTTTGGAAAAAACCAATGTTTGGTATTTACTTCTTTATAAATTAACTATTCATCAAAATTTCAAATAAATTACATTTTTAGAAACTCGATTCCATTTTACGCATATTAAAAGAAATGATTTTCAATTATTTTTCAAAATTTATAGGGGTAGCATGGCTAAAATTCTATTTTTTAGAATGTGTCCAATTTGAAAATTAGTAAAAAATTAAATATTCATTAAAAGATTATCAAAAAAATCGGGCGTAAACTACATGATGTTAGCTAATTTCTCACTGAAGCGATTTTTGAAATACAAAAAAAAAGAGTTAACCTTTTCAAGGAGCCACAAAATTCGCTATGTTATATTTTTTTGACAAAAACAACACCAATTTTTGTGGCTCCCTCTTTTGAACCCCTTAATCTATACCATTTAAAAAAAAAGGTAGTTTAGAAAGAAGGCTCGAAGCACTTGCTACATATGTTTTTTTGCATCTTAAAATTTTGAGTGTAACTATTCTCAATTTCTCATTGAAGGTCAATATTTCTTGATTTCAAAAAAAAAGTGGCCACTTAAGACCCCTTTTTGGCCCCCCATCTTTTTGCACTTACCTCACATAATGCTCACAAAATTCAAAATCAATAGAGTAACCTGACAAACCATCAACCATCTTTTTGTTTATGAGAGTTTTGAGGCCCTTTTCACCAATATGACCCATCTTGTGGTCCCACAACTTACATGATACAAAGTTATCAATTACATTAAAAAAGTTACAAAAGTAGAAGCATTGAGTCTAAATAGGGTGCCACACCTATTTCCCTTAGCTAAAACCAAATTCCCTCTGCTTAACTTGCAATCACTCTTTTCAAAAATGACATGCACCCTTGAATCATTCATTTTAGATAGAAAAATGAAATTTCTAGCTAAACCGAGAATGTGCAATACATATTTAAGGGTTTTAACCCTTTGATCACTAAAAATCAATTTGACCTCCTCTTGACCTACAAATTTTTGTGTGCTATTATCCGCAAGGAAAAATTTCCCACCATCATAAGTTGCTTGATTAGATAAGGGGATGCCTTTCTTGGAGTGGTTATTTGTTTTTTTCTAAAAGGCCCAACAAAGTTCATTGCCATCGATGCAAACATGGTCAGTAGTACACTATTGGAACATATTGGATCCAAGTTTATCTAGATATTTTAATTTTAAAGCACCTGAAAAGGAAACATAAAAACCACTTCTTTGGATTACTAGAAAAGGCTTTGAATTAAAGTTTCAATGAATCAAATAAGCCAGGATTAGGTATTGCAATGTCTTTTTAAGTGTATTCACTCTTTGTTCTCTGTTTGATTGATTACATTAGATTAAATAGTAAATAATAAATTAACATGTAATTGTTTTGATTAAGGTAAAAATACATGAAGGGTCTAGATCCAAATACAAAGTAGTCAAGAAGGAAAAGAAAAGAAATTCTCACATGAAGAGAGACTGAAACTATCAAAACAAAAATAAAGAGAGAAAAACCAGCAAGGACCAACAAATGCTTTTGACTGGAGCAATAAGCCAAAAACAAATTTTGAAAGGGACCCAAGAACTTCAAGAAAAGCCAAATAGACAATCAAGATAGTTTGAATCCAAACCTCACCAAAGGGCTCTAAAAAGGAGGATTGAAATGGAATGTCCTACCATTTTCAAAGAAGAAATCTCAGTCGAAGGACTCTCAAGCGCAACATCAAGTTTTCTCCTAACTTTGCATGTGGATCCTCTACCCTCATTAACATGGTCCTTCTCTATGGTTTCCAATACCTTCCTACTCACCAAAGGGCTTTGAAGATGACAGGAAAGGGCAATCCTAACCAACTTCAAAGAAAAACCATTCTCAAAACAGGGGCTCTCAAAGACAACTTCTCATTTTCTTTGTTCCTTGCATGAAGAACCAAAAATGTTACCAATATGATCCCCTATAGTAGTTTCTAGCACCATCCCTTTGTAATGATATTGATGACACTCCACATCAGACATCTTGATCTCATTGGAGTGCTCTTTTTCATAAACAAGATCTTGGCACATCAAGGAGAAGTACCCAACTTCATGAAAATGGTACAATAGAGAGGTCTCATAATGAATAATAGGTTAGATAATAGAGCCCAACTTTTTTGTAATTGTTAATTTATAGATTAGATTATAGCTATACAATAAATAAATGTCAGTAAATAAATATATCAAAAGTTAGTTGTCAGAAGTTTGGATGGTTGAACAATATCATGACTATTATAAAGTATATAGTAGCAATGTAAAATGTTACATACTTTTTTTTTGTGTAATAATGGCTTGATTCAATCTCTTTGTGAATGCTCTCAATTTCAATATGGTATCGAAAAATCTCTTTTCTTTACTTGTGAGTAGTGCAATGCTTTTTTTTAGATTGTTTTAATTTTAAAATGACATTTTTTAATACCAATCTAATGTAGTCTCAGTAAAACTGTAATATCTTTTTGATTTCATTAATGAAATTTAAAAATTCAAAATATTTTAGAAAACTAACAGTGAAGAGAATAAAACCCAAAAGTGTTTTGAAAATATTACTTGTATTAAGCGAACAATTTGAAATAGAAGATAGTGACTATGAGTTTTAACGTGACAATTCATATTTGTGTATCATCAACTATAGAATTTTTTTAATTTGATTGCTCAAGGCGTGTGAAGAACCTTGCATGAAGAAGAGAAGCTTATTCTGGAAGATTATGTATATTTTTGCCCATGTAGTCAAAAGAAAAAAGGATTATTCTAAATTGTTTAGATATTTTTGCTAGCTTCATACGACCCTCAATATTGAAAATAGTAGTAAGTTTTTTCAATTAATTATTCTTCTATAAATGCCACATATACCTATTGTTTTGGTTGTCATGATTGATCATTGAATATGCTTGAGGATAGAGGACATATGCAATACACAAATTCACCATTGATATTGTAGGTATACATTTGATTGTGTTATTAATAAAAAATGCTCAATTTGAATGCCAATATTAAATTATGCTTTTACATTGAAGTTTGGATGTGTATTGGGGATGATGACAATGCAAATAAAGGGCAGTTGATTTTTTTTAACATTGGAGATACAAGGTAAATATTTTCAACTGTTTTATTTTAAAATTATTGAGATTACTTTGGTTTTTCAATGTAGGATGGTGTAAAATGCGTTTAAAGAGAATAAAGGTTAAAATATTGATGCAATTGGAAATTACAAGTTCAAAATTCTAAATACTACTGACTTATTGTAATTATACAAGTGCACTTTTGGTTGAATTCAACACATTGAATTTGATAATGTTTACATATGACTTTTATTTTGCGTTGTGTGTGATCCTCAAAAAAAAAAGCCTCTAGACGTTGACTAGATGGTGACACATGTTGTATTTGATTATATCTTATTTGATGCTAAAGCTTGCACATGACATGAAAAATGAAGGCTTAAAAAGGGATATGATGTAGATATTGAAGATAATGGAGAAGGAAAAAATTGAAGACTTTATCGAGCTTAAATGTACTAAGCACAATTGAATTAGAGGTTGGAGGCCTTGGAGGTTGGAGGGTTTTTATCATCTCGGTCTATCTTCTTTCTTAGACATGATACTTTGTATAAGAAGAACCATTTCAATTTGTGTCTCTTCATGGAGCAAGGGGGCTTGGAATTTCTTGGTAGAACTTGTGGGTTCAATTAATGTATTCACTTTTGGTTTAGTCTCTTTTGTACACCAGAGGAAGAATTAGTTCCCAGAGCATTAGAAGAGGAATATTGACACTTTCAAAGGAAAATAAGCTCTCGAAGGGGATTTACTCTCTCATTGTAAATGGAGGATGAGAATATTTTATGCTCTCTCAAATTGTATAGAGGTTTTGCATATTTGATAGTCAGGAGATTCGATGATGGAGTCAATTTGGCGTTCCTTGGGTGAACGAGGAGAATTGGTGAAGGTGCTTCATCAAAGTATCTAGAAGGGTTGTTGTGTTCAGTCCTTTCAATGTTCCATCCTTTGTTTAGATTGATGTAATAAGGGATAAATCTTTGATTTATTACATCAATAACTCAATATTAAATTAAATTAAATATTAAATAATAAATTAAAATGTAATTGTTAATTTATAGATTAGATAATAGTTAGATGATAAATAAATGTATCAAAATCTTGTTGTGAAGAAGTTTGGGTGGTTGAGAAATATCATGGCTTTTATAAAGCCCATTGTATACAATGTAAAATATCATCTAAAAATTATAATAAAATATTCCATATTATTTCTTGTATAAAAAAATGGTTTGATTCAATCTATTTGTGAATACTCTCTATTTCAATATTCTTGAGTCATTTGGTTGACATCTTGCTCCATAAGCAACTCTTTTGTACCAATAATATGCCTTGGATTTCAAGAACCAACTTCTGTTCACTAGTCACATATGGTTATTCAGTTTGTAGTTGCACTGCCTCATAACGTATCTGACATGGAAAATGCCATGTATTTAGAATTGGATGTAAAGATCTAGTGTCTAAGCTACCTTGTTGTTTTTTCCCAAAATCTCTTATGGACTGTAAAACCAAGAACAAGACTCTCTCATATGCTTCTTTTGGGAGGAAAACATGGTGTAGACTCAACCCCATGACTTACTTTCCCAATGAACTTATTCTGTGAAATGTTTCTTTGGAAACTGCTCGACCTTCCCATGGCCTCCCTTAGATCTTCTTTGAGAAGTTATAGCATCTATGAGAATTGTTCCTCTCATTTGTAATTTCATACTACTAGGAACAATTTGATAATAACATGTTGGAACTTTAAATAGAGTTTCCAAGGGATGAAAAATTTATATAGGTTCTAGAAATAATAGATAGAACAATTCACATATATTCCTATATATAAGTCAACTTATCCCTTGAGAAACAACCACCACAAAAGCTCAAACTAGGATTTAATGGGCCATCTATGGGAACAACCTAGAAATTATACATTTTAAGTGCTAAAATTGTTTTATGGAAACAATCATCTCTAGCTAAGTTATCCAAATGCAATCATTTAGCCAAGAAAAGTGGCCAATCAATCAAGAATACTATCAAGTCACCTAATATAGAAAGAAACAACCACTCCAAAAAGTGAACCCATGCAAACACAATTGATGGTACCTATGGAGATTCAACAATCTGGAATGAATGTTATTTCAGCTCATCTAAGAGGTAAAGCCCCTTTCTAAATATTTAATAGATGTAATTAGTAGCCACCTTATACTCTTAATCAATTCATGCACTCCTTCTAGAAGAATATGAAGAAAACCTCCTTACCAAAATAAAAGCACAAGATGTTAAATCTGAAAAGAATCATAATACATGTAAGAAAAACACAAAAAAAAAAACTTTGGAAAAGAGACGAGACACAAACACAAAGACACATAATTTATTGTGGTTCACCAATTTGGCTACATCCACTTTGAAGTAGGGGAAGTCTGATTTATTAATCCTTATTTTTACAGACATACAACAACACAAATATATCTACAACAAAACATAATAATAATCTTGTATCTACAATGTATTTACAAATGTATGTGGAATACCATCACCTTGTGGATGGCAAGAAAAAAAACAATGGATAAGGAGTCCGTTGGACTTCACTTATCCAACAATCTCCCACTTGAAGTCCAATGTTTGCTGCAAATCTCAAAGATACTCCCCCACTTCATCCTTATTGTCACATCTTGACAATGTCGAGAGAAGTCCTATAAAACTCAAACTTCTCCCTTGGTACTATCTTCATGAATGCATTTTTCAGATTCATCTTTGTATCAATTTTCTCCACTTTCAGTTTGCTCTCTTCAAGTACATTCTAGATGAAGTGATATTATAGCTCAATATGCTTGTTTTGATTATGAAATTCTGAGTTCTTTGCCAAATGAATAGTGCTCCTGCAATCACAAAAAGGGTGCAAACATGTTGTTTGAACCCCAACTCACCCAACAGTCACTACAACTAGATCATCTCCTTCACACCTTCAGTGAGAGAAATATATTTAGCCTTGATAGCAGACAGTGTAACCACCTGTTGCAACCTTGAGACTGAACTGATCGTTGCCCCAACAAATGTGAACACATAACCTGTTGTTGACCTTCATTTTTCCAAGTCACCAACCATATCAGATCAACATAACCTCGCAGTTGTGCATCTCTCCCTCCAAAAAAAAAAAGATAATCTAAAGTGCCTTTTAAATACCTTAAATCTACTTAATTGCTTCCCAATGAGTTTTACCCGGATTGCTCCTAAATCTGCTCACTACTCCCATTGCATGGGCAATGTCTGGTCAAATAGAAACCATGACATACATGAAACTCCCAACAGTTGATGAGTAAGGAATACCCTTCATGTTTTCTTGATCTTGAGGTGTTTTGGGACACATTTTAGATGACAAACAAAAATGTTTAGTAAGTGGAATGCTCATAGGCTTAACACCCTTCATGTTGAATTTGTCCAAGACTTTGTCAATATACTTTTCTTGTGACAATCTGTTCCCTCTTACGTTTGTCCTAGATTATTGTCATACAAAGTATTCTCTTTGTTGCCCCTAAGTCCTTCATTGTAAACTTTTGATCTAATTGTTAATTCAAATCAAAAACAACTCTCATGCTAGTGTTGATTACTAGCATATCATCAACATAAAGCAACAATAAAACAAACTCACCATTATCCAACACCTTGTAGTAGACACACAAATCAGATTTACAGTGTGTGAAATGTTTCTTAGCCATGCAAGAATCAAACTTGAGATACCACTACCCTGGGGCTTGTTTGAGCCCATACAAACTTCTCCTTAACCTGCAATACAAATATTCTTTACCTTGTTGCTCAAAACCTTTAGGTTGATGCATATACAACTCCTCTTCTATGTCACCATGAAGAAATGTAATCCTCACATCAAGTTGTTCCAACTCAAGATCATACACCGCTGCCAATTCCAAAACCACTCTAATGGTGGTCATCTTCATAACCGGTGTGAAGATTTCATTGAAATCTACTCCTTTTTGCTGATCATATCCCTTCACCACTGATTTGGCTCGATAAATTTTCTTGCCTCCTTCCTTTTTCAATCTATACAACCATCCATTCTTCAAGGCTCTTTGATTGAGGGGAAGATTGACCAAATCCCATGTATGATTGGTCATGAGTGAATCCATTTCATCTTGCATTATCTCCAACCATTTCTCATGATTAACATCGTTGGAGGCTTCTTTGAAATTGGTTAGCTCTAATTGATCAGAAATCAACAACTGATAATCATCAAATTTTGCTAGAGGTTAGTGCTCCTGAGTAGACCTCCGAACTTTAGGAACTAATTCCTGCAAATTACTTTGTTCCTACAAATTGCTTTGTTGTAAATTACTTCCAACATTATTCCTCTATAGTTCCTACGAGTGGGACACATTGTTTGGACACTATTGAGTGAAAGTTTCATAATTAACGAAATGGTTGACAGGTCATGATGAAGAGCAATGTATGGGAGTAAATGTTTGCATGGGATTTACACCTCCCATTGACTTTTATTGTGAAGGACCATCCTTCATGGGATTTTTACTTTGCCTCATATTGTCATGAACAAGGTGTTGCAATGGATTTTCAGTTTGAAAATTCTACACATTTGAATTAACCATTGGCTACATATTTGAACTAAGGAGAGGTCGCGTGGAAGGGGTAGGGGCAAGTGCATTGAAGGTCTAAACTTTGTCATGTTGTTGCAAATAACTTAGTGATGTGATGGGTGGAAAATATACCTCACGCGATGGTAAAGGGACATAGATATTGCTATCATTGGCAGATTGGAATCACGTGGTAGGGATAAACTATTTTGTTGGCATCTCCTTAGGTGCCAGCATAGAGCTTTTAATGGGTTGTGTATGGTCAAAATCATGTTGTTGCATGGTGTTTTGAATTTTCAGATTGAAATTAGGAGGGATTGCGCCATGTTCAAATACTTGCATGTGAAGGGTGGAAGCGAGTGTGGGAGTTTGCTTAGTGCCAAAGTCTTCATTTGTGCATGTAGCAGCGGATGTACTTCCACCATGTGCCAAATTTGGTACCAATTGTCATTTTTGAGGTAGAGTTGGTACCATTTTTGGATGTGAAAATTGCAAATTACTCCCGCTGCCAATGTCATCAACAAGCACATATTCATTTGTTGATGGCTCTTATTTTTGTAGACCTAGGAACACCTTTTCATTAAAGACAACATCTTTGTTGTGAACTAACTTGTTTTTAATCGGATTCCACAATCTAAAGCCATATTGTTCTTTTCTGTACCTAACAAAGATACACCGCTCAAATTTGAAATCCAATTTCCTTCAGTTCTCCTTGGGAATGTGAACGAAAGCTTCATAGCCTAAAACCCGCATATGATTATAAGAAATTCATCTTCCTAGCCATCTCTCCTCCGAAGTGTCAAAAACAAATCGAGATGAAGGGCTTCAATTTATCAAATACACTATTGTGTTAATTGCTTCCATCCAAAACTCCTTTCCTAAACCTGCATTAGAGAGCATACTCTGAGCCCTCTCTAAAATCACTCGATTCAACCTCGCAACTGCACCATTCCCTTTAGGTGTGAATGGTACAACCTTAATGCGTTGAATGCCATTATCTGCACAATAACTATCAAAATCCAAAGAAAAAACTCACCCTCGCTATCTATTTTCAAAATTTTGATTTTGTTCAAACCTATTTGGTTCTCAATAATAGCTTTAAATTTTTTGAATTTGGTAAAAAAATTAGACTTCCTGTTAAGCATATAAAACCACACCTTTCGAGTACAATCATCAATAAAAGTAAAAAAATAATTTTCTCCTCCATAAGAGGTTACCTCTATAGGACCAAATATGTCCGAATGCATAAGCTCCAAAGGCCTTGTCTTTTTGTCCTATTTGTTATTCAAAAAACTAATCCACCTCTATTTTACATAGAGACAATGCTCACATAGATCCAAATCAACAGATTTGAACCCCAAAGATGATCCATTTTTAGCAAGATTTCAAGTACCTTCTTGCTCATGTGCCAGAGCCTTCTATGCCATAGTTTTGCCTCGCTGTCCACAACTGCTATCACAACTCTCACTTTAGCAAGACTAGATCTAGCACATATAAAGTTCCCAATTTTCTCCCTCTTGCAACTACTAATGCCCCTTTCGTCACATTCCAAGATTTTGAAGAAAAGGTGATGCTACATCCTTGAGCATCAAGTTATCCAACAGAAATCAGATTCCTTTTTAATTTAGGAACATGTCTTACATTGCGCAATAACCATTTATTTCCATCATTCAACTTCAACTTCACGTTACCTTTGCCAATGATATCACATGCATTATTATCACTGAGATAGACTTTTCCAAATTTTCCTTCTTGATAATTTTGAAAGGCTTCCCAGCATGAGGTTGCATGGAATGACGCATCGAAATCCAACACCCATGAATCAATTGTAGTTTCACTTGTTGAGAAGACTAGAACATTTTCATTTGATTCATATTTGGTGTTCAATTCATTGTCATTTGATTGATTCTACACCTTTTTATATGACCAACAATTCTTTTTGCTATGACCTTTACCACAAAATCAATAACCTCCATTTTTGCCTCTAGACATTCATCTTCTTGCAGATTTTGATCTCCTTTGATTGTTATTTCTGCCTCTTTCTTAATGTCTACCTCTATTGCCAAAAATCAAAGCATCACCATATGTGGTTCTTTAATTTTTCCTTCGCATATCTTCGCTAAGAAGAGATCCAACAACATCGTCAAATTTGAGTTTTGTTTTTTGGATACGGAGGTGTTGATTGCCATCACTACTCCTTCCCAACTATTTATAAGAGAGCACAATAATAAGATAACTTTGATTTCATAATCCAAATTGATGTTTACCGAAATCAATTGGCTGATTAGAGTTTTAAATTCGTCCAAGTGATTGGACATGATACCTCCTTCCTTCATTTTTAGATTTTATAGCTTTTTCATAAGGTAAACTTTATTCGAAGTTGAGGCCATCTTGTACATATCGGTGAGTGTTTCCCACAATTCCTTTGAGGTATTTTCTGTTGTAGCATTGAAGAGGAAGTTGCTGGATACTAAAAATATAATTGTTACTCTCACTTTCTTTTCTAATTTCTCTCACTCCTAATTAGCCATCATAGCTAGATTTTTGGCATTTCCTTCCAGTGTGAGTGAGAGATCTCCTCTAATCAGTAATGACTCCATCCGCACCTTCAGCCGATATCCAAAATTTTGCCCAGAGAATTTCTCAATTTTCTGTTTATCTATTTCCTCCATTTTCTTTGGAAATTATCACAATTTCCTGATCAGCTTCTTCACCGAGCTTTAATACCAATTGTTGAATAATTTATAGCAGATTAAATGAAACAAGAATGCAAAAAATTTAAACTCATAAAAAGAGATGAGACACAAACATGAAGACACATAATTTATAGTGGTTCACCAATATGATTACATCCACTTTGAAGCAGGAGAATTTTGATTTATTAATCTCTGTTTTTACATACATACAACAACAAACATTTATCTGTAGAAAGACATAATAATAATCCTTTATCCATAATGTATTTACAAATGTATGTGGAATACCAACTGCTTGCAAATGGTGGGAAAAAATAATGGATAAGGAGTCCGTTGGACTGCACTTATCCAATAATTATAAGGTTATATGGCTAAGAGTTATTTGGTAGATCTGAATTTGCTACTAAGTAGAAGGTAGTCGACAGTTGCATGATTCAGTCAAAGAATATTATAAATGTATCATAGAGTTGAGAATTATGTAAAGTAGAAATGCTGCTCTCCCTATATTGTATCGATGTCTCATCTCATGTTTTTTTGTTCCTTCATGAAACCAACACCCAAGCCGATGGGTCTTTGGGTTGAGTTTAAAGATAAAAGTAAAAGTCCAAAACATTTATCAATACAAAAAAAAGTCCAAAACATAATCTGAGAAGACACAGAGTCTGGGATTTAGGCATATTTGGAGGAGAAAGCAAGAGACACATGAGATGAGAGGTCTATTGTAATCACAAACAATAGAATGGGGAAAAAATATATGTTGCTGGTTTTGTAAAGAGAGAGGAAGATCATGATCAAAATTTCTAAATCTGTACAAAAACAAGATTGTTGAGAGGCAATACTCATTTGATTCCTAAAATTGATTGTGATAATCTCCCTTTTCCATTTCATCACTATATGTGTGGTTTAAAGACAGTTTTGTATGGGTGTATGAAGAAAATATTTTAAATGAAAGAATAGTCATAAAAATGCAACAAGTCTCCTGTGTAAACTAGGATCAATTATCATAAAGAGACAGAAATGAAAAACCTTGGATGGTGATTGTCAAATGTGAAACATCCAAAGAGAGTTTTGTACATTATTTTCCAATCTTGTTTAGATGCAAAGACACTTAAGTATTCTCTACATAGATATGTGAGTAAATCTGTGCATGTTGAGAAGATTGTGAAGTTGTGCAAATGTGGTTATGGGGATGATCTTCAAGGAATAAACAGTGTCTGTTGAATTCTTTTTTGTTTTGGTCTAAAAGTAAGGATGTCCTAAACATAGATTGTAAACAAGAAAAAACCAAAACTGATTTATGTTTTTTATTAGATATTTCTATGCTTATCAGAAGTAGAACACAAACAATCTAAACAATCCTTTTCTTGATGAATCCCAAAATCTCAATGTGTAAAATTACAATTTATGGAAGAGTAGAACAATTTTTTTTTTTTTGAAATTGCAGAAAGATATTCTATCGGGGAAGGAAAGGTTGATGCTCTTGAAGAACACCAAGGTCTCTGAACTAAATTTAGAAAGGACAAAATTCCCTTGAAACTCCTAGTGACAGATGAGATATTTCCTAAGGTTTCAAGGTCAAAGGTTGCATCTAAAGCATTGAGTAGGTTTAAAACTTTAAACAACAAAAATACACATCACATTGGAGTAAAGCCATGCAAATTTCTATTAAGAAAGTTGTTGTGCTCTGTCAAACTAGAGGAAGATTCACTTCAGCAAAACTTTGTCAACAATATTTATGACTAGGATCAATTGGTTGCCACCGACAGAAAGGTAGAAGAAGAGGATTTGGCTGTAATCACTCTTAGAAGCTTTCCTCTTATTGTAAACTTTGTGAGGCATTTAACAAGAATTTTGAGGATACAAATATCACATTTGACCAATTGTGTTTGGTGGCAAAACCAAAGGGACGTTTCAGTTAGCAAAATAATTGAAAAGGTGTGCTAAAAGCAAAATGAGACTACTAGATCTACCAAAAGAAAACCATCCCACAAAAATGTGAGGTGCTATTGTTGTGTTAAGATGAAACATCTTCAGAAATATTATAGAAAAAGTACATACCTTAGATCTTTCTCAATGTAAGAATTATGTGGTATGGTATTTTAATGGTGGTGCAAGTAAACACAACTTGCAATAAGGATTGGATTTATCCTTTTCTATTTACTCAGTTCAAAAATGTAATTGTCAGTGATGGCAGAACAAATTTGTATAGGATTTTGGAAATGTTCAAATCAAACTAGTAGGAGGTAAAGAAACTACGTTTCAGAATGTTTTGTATATTACGTGTAAAAGTAAGATTCATTTAAATATTAATAAAATCACTAGGCAAGGACATTTAGAGGTAACATTCTGTGTAAATCATTGTTTTTGCAAGAATAAGTATTGTAATAAAGTTATAGTCTCATGTGTCAGAGAACACAATCTCTACCAGTTTCAGGTGGCTGACCCTTTAAAAGTTAAAAGCACACATGTCATGGTTATTATTACCAAAAATCCATTTAGCATCAAAAGAATGGTAAATTCTTCTTCTTCGTTCCCTTCTAATTGAATGCTTGTATGTCCTCACATATGGGTGTGAGTCAACAATAAATAATCTCATTGTTAATGTTGATGGATGAATAGTGCATTATTTGAAGGCTCTTTGTTTCTAGAGGAATTTGGAAACATTAAAGAGCTACAATAAATTTCTATCATGCAGTTAGTGGTAGATCTATGAGCTACAAGACAAAGCTTCCAGGGCCTCTTTATGGACTCTTTGGGACTTAGAATACTTACTGTCAGAAGCAATAGAACAAAAACATTCATTTAATTCATATGTTTTTTGAGGACACGTCCCCTATACAATTTGATCCCATTCCCTATAGGGGATGTTTTGGGATGTAGAGATAGGTAGGAAACATCCCCACGATTTACCCAATTTTTTTAAAAAAGAAATATTCTAGGGATATATTTTTTAGATAGGAAATGCCAATGGACAGCAGAGAGAAGCTAGTTGTCCCCTACAACCTACGTAATTTTAAAACTTTCTTTAAGAAAAAAAAAATCTAAAAAAGGGGGGAGGAATAGGAGGTGGGGGACAAAGGACCCTCGCACTCCGTTACACCAATCCTAAATCTAAAATAGCCCCAACAATAAACTAAAAAAAAAAAACCCATTTTATCACTTTCCAATTTGTTAAGAAGAAGACAAACAGAGAGAGAGAACAACAGTGGAAAGAAAGCAAGAGAGCATCAAATATATATATCATTCGAGGTAAGTTTACTATCCATTGTTCATTTGTTCAAATTTCTTTACATTTTTTTTGTTTTTTAAAATTTCCAAGCATTTAGGAAGGGTTCTTTTTAGAGTGGGAGTGTTGTAGGGGTTGAGTTCAAGTAACTCATTTGGATGCCCTTCTAAATCACTCCCAATCTATGCAAGAGATACATTTAATCTAAAAAAACTTCTTTTACAATTTGGAATAGCCAAAGGAAAAGATAAGAAGTAAATATCAAGGGAGTAGAGTATGGCTATGCCATTTGTGCAATAAAGATAAAAGGAGCAGCTATATAAGAGTTTATTCTCATCTTCCATGCATTAATTGACTAGACATAAAAAGTTGTGAAAAAATAACCTTAGCTAAGAAGGCTGAGGTGACTATGTTGCACATAGAGGGGGAGGTAAAAAAAGGGGGAACATTAGTAGAGACTATACAACCTAACATGCTATTGCCTACTCAAACTATAGATGTTGGGAGTCAAACATAAGGAAATAAAAAGCTATTATTGTTGAAAGGTTGTTTAATGTGCAATCATGATAGATGGTTGAGTCTTCTATTACCATTTTTTTTCCCCAATGCCATACCATTTCATGTGCCACATTCTTCCTATTTCAAACAAATGTTTGAAGATATAATTATTGTTGGTATCTCACTTTCCCCCTCTAAAGAATATAAGCCATGCACCACCCTGCTTGATAAATAATATTCTAAGGTGAATGTGGTGATGGAGGAAATGAGACAAACTTAGATAAGAAATAGCTGCTCTATCATTATGGATAGGCGGACCAATATTAAAAATTATCCACTCATCAATACTATTCACATGTTCAAATGGATCTTATTTTCTTAGAACTATTGATTGTCTAAGAGGAAGGTGAAATGAAGAATTTTGTGTGATCAACTAGGGTTTTAGGACCTAGGGCAACAAACTTCCACATTCACATTCAAGAACAAACCCTTGAGATTTCAATGCAAAGGAGATTGAAATTTGACAAAGGGTGTGTTCTATGGGATTGAATGATGTAAATGAGGGGTTCACCACCAAGTTTAGACTTGGAAAGACAATGCAATGAAGAATGAAATGCAAAACCCTAGTTTGATGCAAGCTTGATGTAAATGACACAAATGACTATGAAACAAAATGAAAAGTTACAAAACTAAAAGTGTGCACCTAGAATTTGAAGAGAGATGAAATGGGGCTCTGAAATCCTGAAAATGCTACTTTTTAGGCCTAGCGGGACTCATTCACCATTCTAGGCGAATTAGTCCCAATTCTGGAAAACTATACTGGAGCAAGTTTCAGCCAAATGGGTATCCAAATCCATAAAAATCTCTTAAAAATAGGTACAATGAGACTCATTCACCACTAATGGTGAATGAGTCCACTTTGAATTTTTTGGAAACTCAGAAGTGGAATCTGTAGCTCCCGGTCTACTCAATCTATACCTCCAGGTGTTCGGATCTAAAAACTTGATTTTTGGGGCTATATGTGACTATTTGTAAAGATCTTGGCCTTCCAAGTAGAGAGATGACTCCAAAAAGTTTGAAACCTATTCTTCAATGATCTTCCAAGCTCCAAGATACCTAGATCTGCAATCACACATGCAAAGAGGAGAAGACTTGTTGATTGTTAGGGAATGGGTTTAGGTAATTAAACCAAATGACGAAACAATGAAACAAGGAAATGAAACATGAACAATGATACGTTGAATGATGATGTCTATAAATCTGAAACTCAATCATGAAATGGCCATGAAGGATGTAGATCTTGATCTTTGACAATAAGAATAGAACAATTCTTGGTCTTGGATATTCAATGCTACATCACAACACTAGCTCACTAACATGATTAATGGTTGATATGTTTGACATGATGATTGATCTTGAATTGCTACAATAATTGATGAAGAATCTTGCCCTTGAATACCTTAGAAATGATCTTGAATGCTTAACCCTTGCTTGCTTGACTTGATAACATGAAAGTATGATGTTGCTTAGATTTCTTAGGCTTCTTAGGGATGCTTAGATGAAATAATGATTTGGAAGATTTTTTATATAGGCAATCCACTCACATGACCATTAATTTGATCCCCAAGGCCGACATTAAAGAAATTTGAACTTAAAACCCATATTTTCTTGCTCAAACCTCAAAAACAACCCAAATGGGACTCATTCGCCATCTTGGGTGAAAGTGAAATAAATACACTTCACAACACTAAATTAATGCAAAATTGGGTGTATTTAGCTAAGAAGGGCCCTAAATCCCATGTGTATGTGTAAGACACATTACAACACTAGATTAGGTCCACTTGGTTTACAAGCCTCCAAAATTTAATGTGAAGATGTAAATAAATACATTTTACAACATTAAATTAGGGCAAAGTTAAGTGAATTAGCTTAAAAAGGGCCCAAGACCTAATGTGGATGTGTAAAATACCTCACAACACTAGATCAAGGTGACATTAAGTCCAAAATATGCAAGGAGCTAAACAAGCGTGAAAAAGGCTAAGGACCCTTTTTTCGATGTTACATTTAGCCCCCACTTTACTAAGAGGATGAACTTTCTTCAAATTCACACTAAAGTAGACATTCAAGAGGGGTCTAATCGTACTAATGCAGACGACAAAGGATGAAAAAGATCAAAGTAGCGGTCAAGCCCCCAGGATCCAAGATTCTAAGTCAAACCAACATAAGCACAAAAGGACACACACAAGGTGTATGATTTGCAGAAAAATGAGATGCGTGATCATGCAATGTCAATAACTAGAAGGAATAGAAGTACAAATGAGAATAAATAAAAAGGTGGATCAAGCTTCGTCCGTTTTTCCATCATGATGTGGATAAGATCTAAGCTAATTGTCCAAAAATGTACACTCACTTTGAGGCCATGTAAATTTAGGTCATCCGCAGGGTGAGAAGTCCAAAAATGGTGAGAAACATACACTCATGGTTGGTATGTACTCACACACACACAAGTGGCTATGGGGAAAGTCATGCCTCAGACTGGGCTTCCCGCTGAACCATACCAAAGTTATACCTCTTGATAACTTTAATAAGGCACCACACAAAAATGAATTTTCAAGCTTCATGAGACAAGCAAAACTTTGTATGCTTAGAGCTCATGAACAAACAAGATGGCTCCACAAGCATGCAAGTTGTGTTATGCAAGGTGGCCATATAAAAACAAATGCAAAATGCAAAAATAGGAAATGGTCAAAGGAGTCTTGCTTAGTTCATGTGAGGTCTTTAACTTAGGGAACATTGTGCCTAATATCTCCAAGAGAAGACCAATCAAAGAATAGAAGATTCACAACTTAGGGGATGCAGTGTGTCACATCAAGCCACTAAGAGGAATGCAATATGCTAAGAGAGATCATGCTCATGAAGGAAATTATACCCAATGTCATCCACAAAGCGAAAAACGCATTGTATGAAGCAAGAAGGCTGCACCAAGAACCATGAAAAGGAAAAATAAAAAAGAATGATGCCAATGTATGCTCCCACTTTAAATAAATTGCTAAACACCATGTTGTGAGCAATTACTTTAAAGTAGCAAAAGATAAATGACAACAAAAAAGGAGGACATGAGAGCTAATATGGAAATCCCTATGTCAAGTCATATGTTTCCAATAAGATGCATCATGAATAAGTATGCCACATGTGAGTTAACCTAAGGCATGTCATCCACATCCCAAGCTTTCCCTTATATGTTCATGAAAGGTGATCAACTAGCCAAAAGGGGCAACAAAAAGTGACATGTGAGGACAAGGCTAACTAACCCCTTGCCCCCAGTTAGTGTAGGACAAGGGTGAGCCGAATAAAATGAAAATAAGTATCAGTTAGAGGAATTAGGTGCTTCAACACAAGGAACAACACCACACTCCTTGAGATGTTGAATTTTGTTGTTTAAAGCCTTAGATGAAAATGGAGATAAGGGAGGTAACCCTAGATCTTTCTTGAAAGAGTATGATATGTCAGTTTGATTCGTGTGTTCATTGTGTCCATGTGTAGGAGGGAGATTGTATCTGATACCATAGCAATCTTCCAAGTTAAATGAAGGAGGTTTATTCTTCTAAGAAGGATCAACTTCTTCGCGAGAACACAAATCCTTTTTAAAGTTATGTTTTGTTCCTTCATGAGGGATTGGAGTTATATAGCCTCCATCACCACCACGGGGTAATGTTGTTGATGTAGAACCAAGTTGAGCATATAAAACACAAGGTTATTTTGTTTTAGGTTGTGAGATTTCACACTCTCCTTTAAAGGGAGGTGTAAAACCCCAATCGTTACTAGAACTTGTATCTGAAAATGTATTGTTTGTATATGAATCTTTGGACCATGAGGGTGAGATTTTGGAAACTTTATTGAAACGAGGCATAAAATCTAATGACCCCCAATTATCACTAAAGAGTTTTGTTGTAGGTGAAGAATTGGCATCAACTTGTATAGGTTCAAGTTTTGATTTTGGAATGAAAGTATTGGAAATATTGTGATCATATGATTCATAGCTTCGTTCATCTGCTTCAACTGTGTATATCTTGTTATTGTACTCAAATTTCATTGTATGGTGGAGAGTAGATGGGACTCCTTTCATAGCATGGATCCATGTGGTCTCCCTAGGAGAAGATGGTATGGAAGGGGTCCTAGTATGACATGGATAGGGGTAGGCAACACCACAGGTCTGACCCCAATAAGTAATGTGATCATCCCTAGTGGTTTCCTATTAACATTGTCAAAGCCACAAATATGAACATCAGTAAGTTGAATAAACCTTTTTTCCATGCCAATTTTATCTAGGAGGTCAATGCTACAAACATTGATTTCAACTTTGTTGTCTATGAGAGTGTGCCTAACTGCAGTGTCATTGATGATCACCTTTATCATCACGACTTCATTCTTGTTTGGAGTCTCAAGTGAGGGAAATTTATATTTAGAGAATGCCATTTCTAACTACGTGACATGTGTGGGATGAAAGGAGGATTTTGCATTATTCAATTTCATAGAAGCTTGGATCTCCTCCTTCTTTATTTGTAATATTTCTTTAAATAGGCACTTGTATGTAGGTGATAGTTGAATGAGTTGCCACACTGATATATTAGCATGAGTCTTTTTAAGATCTTCAACACTAGGCGCACTAAGTTGAGGCAATGGTGATGTTTTGGGAGAAATTTGTGATCTCCTATATGTTTGAGCAACTGTGTTATATCTTGGTTGTTGCAAAACATTGTTAGATGGCATAGTAGATTTCAAGAAATATCTTATCTTCTTATGCGATTCATTAAGGGGAGTTGACTTAGGAAGCTCACTAATTAAAGGAGATCCAATTAGTGTTGTCATAACCTCAAGAATCTTCTCTTTATTTGCATGATCTCTTAGTGAAAGGGATTCTAATGTCACTTCACCCAGGGAAGCCTCCTTATATGTGTCAATGTTAAGATTTTCTTGCACCATGATATCCTCTCTAGGAGGAGAATTTTTAGGAGAACTACAAACCAAATGTTCTTGACATTCAAAGGTTGGTTCTTCTAAAATGACTTCAACGCAAGTAGGGGAATGATCAATGGATGAATTGTCTTGTTGAATAAGGGTTTCCCTAGGTGAAGGGGGACAACTAGGATCCTCTGACCTTCAGTGATTGTGTTTTCTAATATCAAAGTATCTTCTTCATGAATAGGAGAGATACTAGGAGAAGAACAAATGTTATTATCATGATTACCTATGGTTTTTTTGTCTTGTTCATCAATGTCTTGTCCACTAAGAGAGGTAAGAGGAGAGAAACAACTAGGATTATCAAAAATATCATTGATTGGTTCTTCCAACACCAAAATATCTTCTTCACCAATAGGAGAGATATTAGGAGAAGAACAAATATGATCGTTAGGAATGTCCAAGGTTGTATTCTCTTTCACTAAAACACTCTCATAGGGAGGGGATTGTTTCTTAGCATACCTAAATATGTAAGATAATAACATTGTTTGAACAAAAATGAAAAGAACTTGTATCAATCTCATGCAATGTTTCAGTAATGTAAACAATGTATATCCAAAGATGCAAATGGATTTTATCTAATGTATGCAAAACTTTAAGAATGCAAATAATGTGTATGCAAGAATGAAAATAACTCTTACCTTGAAATTATGCAAAGCTTTATGATTGTAAAAATTGTATATGCAAAAGTGAAAAGTGATTTTATACCTATGATGCAAAGTTTTTGAAATGTCAACATTTTCAGATTTAATGATGCTTGTAATTGAAATGATTTCAAAAATGAGTACCCTAAATTGATGTTTTTTGAACTAGATGCATAAAACAAGTGTTCTCGAAACTTTCCAGACTTATAGTATATGTTACGAGGAGGCTTAGGAAGCACAAAAATGAGGCTTTTGATGTTGTAACAAGCAGTTTAAAATTTGGAATGAGACTGATTCGTCCAAGGTGGCGAATGAGTCCCAGTTAGGGTTTTTAAAAAAAAAAATAGAAATTTTCAATTGTTTTTGATGCTTTATATGTTGTATGACTGAAAGACTAAATGAAAATGTAGATTTTATATGATTTGAGATGATTTGATATGAAAAAATGCTACCTATATGCACTTTCACTAATGCAAAAAATTGAAATCCTAGAATGAAAAATGCAATGCAATGTTAATGCAAGCTAAATCTAGGATGATGATGGACTCCAAATCAGCAAAGAGGGTATTTGAAATGTAGGCTCACCAAAATGAAATGAAATTTTTTGTGTGCTCAATTAGGGTTTTAGGACTTAGGGCAACAAACTTCCACATTCACATTCAAGAACGAACCCTTGAGATTTCAATGCAAAGGAGATTGAAATCTGACAAAGGGTGTGTTCTAGGGGATTGAATGATGTAAATGAGGGGTTCACCACCAATTTTAGACTTTGAAATAAAATGAAACGAAGGATGAAAAGAAAAACCCTAGTTTGATGCAAGCTTGATGTAAATGACTTAGAAATGACCATGAAACAAAACTGAAAGTGTGCACCTAGAATACGAAGAGAGATGAAATGGGGCTCTAAAATCTTGAAAATGCTGCTTTTGGTGGGACTCATTTGCCATTCTAGGTGAATTAGTCTCAGTTCTTGAAAATTGTACTGGAGAAAGTTTTAGCCAAATGGGTATCCAAATCCATAAAAATCTCTGAAAAATTGGTACAGTGGGACTCATTCACCACTAATGGTGAATGAGTCCACTTTGACTTTTTTGGAAACTCAGAAGTGGAATTTGTAGCTCCCGACTTGCTCAATCTATACCTCTAGGTGTCTAGATCCGAAACCTTGATTTTTAGGGTTATAAGTGACTTTTTGTGAAGATCTTGGTCTTGCAAGTAGAGAGATAACTCCAACAAGTTTGAAACCTATTCTTCAATGATCTTCCAAGCTCCAAGATACCTAGATTTATAATCACACATGCAAAGAGGAGAAGACTTGATTGTTAGGGAATGGAGGTTTGACTTGGTCAAACCCCGTTTAGGTAATTAAACCAAATGATGAAACAATGAAACAAGGACATGAAACATGAAACATGAACAATGATACCTTGAATGATGATGTCTTGTAGATGATGTTTATAAATATGCAACTCAATCATGAAATGGCCATGAAGGATGTAGATATTGATCTTTTACAATAAGAATAGAACAATGCTTGGTCTTGGATCTTCAATGCTACATCACAACACTAGCTTAGTAAAATGCTTGATGCTTGATATGCTTGACATGATGATGGATCTTGAATTGCTACGACAATTGATGAAGAATCTTGCCCTTGAATGCGTTAGAAATGATCTTGAATGCTTAACCCTTACTTTCTTGACTTGATGACATGAAAGTATGATGTTGCTTAGATTTCTTAGGATGCTTACAAATTCTTAGATGAAATAATGATTTGGAAGCTTGTTTATATAGGCAAGGCACTCACATGACTGTTAATTTGATCCCCAAGACCGACATTGAAGAAATTTGAACTTAAAACCCAAATTTTCCCGCTCAAACCTCAAAAATAGCCCAAATGGGACTCATACGCCATCCAAGTGGTGAATGGGTCCCACAGGGGCTATTTTGGAGGCTAAACTATTGGGGAATGCATAAATAAAGTTTATATGTTGATTTTGTCAGGTTTTTGACCAAAATAAGCCTTCAGATGCATAATATGGGGTCATAGGGGCCTATTTATGATGATGTAAAGGTTATAAATGAAATAGGGCCCAAAATTCAATGTGAAAGTGTAAATAAATACACTTTACAACACTAAATTAAGGAAAAATTGGGTGTATTTAGCTAAGAAGGGGCCTAAATCCCATGTGAATATACATAAGACACATTACAACACTAGATTAGGTTCACTTGGTTTACAAGCCTCCCATTTTTAATGTGAAGATGTAAATAAATACATTTTACAACATTAAATTAGGGCAAAGTTAAGTGAATTAGCTTAAAAGGGGCCCAAGACCTAATGTGGATGTGTAAAAACCTCACAACACTAGATCAAGGTGACATTAAGTCCAAAATTTGCAAGAAGGAGCTAAACAAGCGCAAAAAAGGCTAAGGACCCTTTTTTTGATGTTACAGAAGGATACAAACTTCTAACTATTGAATTTGAAGCATGCTATAGAAGAGATTGGGCCATCTAATGTTGTACAAGTTGCGATCGATTCAACTAGTGGAGGGTGCTTACAAAAACATTTTCTAGACTTCATGTGTTCATGCATTGAAAAATGGAATGAAAGACATTGGAAAGATAGATTGGGTGAAGGTAATTGTGGAAAAAGTTAAAGACATATAGATGTTCATTTGCAACCATCACACCTCACTTTCTTTATTCAAGGCCTTTTTTGAGGAAGAAATTCCTCAAGGCCCATACATATTAGATATGTTAGCTACTTCATTTTGTTAGAGAGGATTCTTGAGGTGGAGTCTCTACAAGTAATCATGGTTAATTCAAATTGGGGTAGATGGCTAGAGGCAAGCACGACTAAAGGAAAAAATATAAAAGAAAAGTTCCTTGACAATGATTAGGGGTGCATGATGAAGTAAGAAATTGCTGATTTTATTATTAAATTTAAAAAAAATTAATTTATTAATTCTTCTAACTCAAATTATTTTCATTATTTGTAATAGCAATCATTCTTTATCACTTGAGTCTTAATCTATTTTGAAATTTTAAATTTTGTAATTGGTTTGCAAGTATTTTTTCTCCTTAATTTCACTTATTATGTGAGTAATAAGGTATGTTGATACAAAATCTCTTAGCGTCAAAGAAATTTATGAGAAATTTGATAGTATGCTAGGAAAAATGAAGCAAGTCATTCATAGAAGGGATCCTACTTTTGGGATTTTATGAGGAGCATATTAGACCCATTGTGATGTAGTAGTAGAACACTATGAACACTCCACTCTATGCATCAACCTATTCTCTAAACTTTAAATAATGGGTAGCCCAGCTAGGAGCATATCTCCATCCTTTTAACAAAGAGGTGAAAGAAGGGCTCATGAAGGCCCTTTGGAAAATGTATATTGATGAGGAGTCCTCTTTACTTTGTACACAATGGCTAGCCTTTGTCAATATAAGTGGTCCAACATTTAGCAAACCAAAGGAAAAGATGGATAGAGCTACATTAGCTCAAATTGATCCTACTGCATGATGGGTGTGACTTAACAAGGATACCCCATAGTTGAGGATACTTCCCACTTGCCTCCTTTCATAAGTTGTCAATTCTTTTGTTTCAAAGATGAGTTGGTACATATGTAGCTTGAATAAGTCATTTAAGAAGAAAAATATTACCTCTCATTGAGCAAAGAAGTCAATAGCCTTGCATAGTGCCTTGAGGCTTCAAGGATTAAAAAACTCCTGAATATTGTCAAACTCTAGTTGCACATTGGGATGTTGATCCCATGCATGCCACACAAGTTTATGAGAAAGCACAAGAGGGTTTGGTTGGGATTCTATTGGATGAGGTATCCCCTCATAGTGACAATCACTCATACTCAAACACTAATTTTAATGCAATGTTACCAAATGTTGATAAGGGACATAGACATATTTTCTATGTTTTTGTCATTTTGTAGTTGAAACTTGTAGCCTTCAAGAATTTTAGAATTTTGTTGCAATTTTTATACAATATATATACACATTGACAATGAAAGCAATTAAATTTTGTTAATTTGGTTGTCAACTCTCATGTGAAACCTCAACTTAAGTCTAATATTATGTATTACAGTTTTATTATATATATGACATGAATCATTATCAATGTTGTTATATGAATATTTGAAATTTCCTTATATTTTATTTTTTTTCTATTTTCTAATAGTTATTCCCTACCGTCCCCTAAAAAATGGCCTCCTAAAATATCCATTTGGGAACATATCCCCCTATCCCTTGCCATCCCCCTCCCAAAAATTTATGGAGCATAGGTTAATTCCTTTCAATCATTCATTATATTAACATGCCAAAACAAATTTTAAGAGTACTTAGCTAAAAAATTGGCTACAAGGATTTTCATCGAATACTCATCACAATACATCAGCAAGAAGTTTTCAAGTCATTGAAATATAACTAAGCCTACCTTTATTGATCTCAATATTTAATGCAAATTTCTATATTTCCTACTAAATTTTCCCCTACCCATATACAAATTCATGAGGAAAGTGCCTTCATCCATTAAAAAATTAGGCTTGTCATCATTCCTCATTTGAATACAAGTATACTATTTCAAAAACTCTATTTTGGTGCATTATTCAACCCATGTACTAGAATACTACATAGAAAACACATACATGGATATGTCACATCCCTGTGGTCAAAGTCTAGAAACTAGAGGAAGGGGTCACTGGTAATGCCATTAAGAGGATTGGCCATCCATCAAAGCCTAAAAGGTTGGAGGGGTTTTTTCAAATGTAGGGAGAAATGCTATGCTAGGAGACAACCACAATAAAGAGGTGAGGGTGCAAGCTTGACTAAGAAGGGGTCACATCATTAATAAGCATGACATCCCTATCCATGGACAGTGGGATTTTTTAAGTCGCATGGAAAAGTAGGCACCTAACAATATTTAAACCTCCACAACCCCTTCATCTATTGAGACACGTGTGGTTTTGGAGAATTTTTTTCAAAACCTAAGCAACAAAAGAAGAGAATGCAAAAAATGACATGGGAAAACGTGAGGAAGGAGAAATTGTGTGGGAGAAGGAAAAAACATGCATGGGAGAGGGATGAATTGTGTGTAGCGAGATAGGAGAGGGAGTGGACAAAGAGGAAGATAGCATAAAATGAGGAAAAAATGCCTTAAGAAACTAAGTTTCATGGATTGCAAAGGTGGAAGGAAATGCATGAAATGGATTTGTTGAAAAGGTTGTAGAAACTTTTAGGCAAGCGGAACTAGCAAGTGAAAGTCTAGACTCCGCAACCTTTGTGAGCATCCTACCTACTTGTGATTAAATGAGAGATTGTAAAGAGGCTATATACATCCATCCAAGGAGGAATTTCATGTCAAAAATGAGAGGGTTGGAGAAGAAATCCATTGTAATGTAGAGAGACATAGTGAATGTTTTACTTGGACGAGGGTAGCAAGAATGTTGTATACACAAATAATTGCAGAGATTTTGAGAAAGATGAATGGATGGCAATGGGCAATGTTTGGTAGTTCTAGGTTTTCTTCCTTTTCATTTATCCTGTTTCAATGCAACACATGCTTGTAAAAGGATAAGAGCTTAAATATTTTTCTCAATATAATCCTGCTTAGAAATGGAAACTCTCTTCTGAATTGGCAAGGACTCATCAAGTCATTTGATTTTAACTACACTTAATTATCATTCATATTGATTGGGAAGCTTGTTGCTATTCAAATTTTTTAGGATGAAGATGCACGTATTAGTTAGAGACTATGAATTTTGTGTGGTTTCTTTAGTCCTTACATTTCTAAGTAGAATTGATGCACAAGATTTGGGTAGGAACACATAAATGGTTAGAGATAAATCCGACATGACTATTTCTTAATGTATTTCCATGTGGATCTCTATGCCATTATTTTCAAACCCTAAGTCAATTTCCAAATGAGCCTACAATAGAATACCAAAATAATAATGATCCCAAAAATGACCAGTAGTAGTCTAATGAATATGTTAAACCTACCATTTGCTATTACACAAGTAAGCAATACTTGTAGCATTTCATAAGAAAGTTTATTACGGTACAATGAATAAACCAAAAGCTGCCCAAAGCGAAGTGTAGTAAAAAATAGAACGAAAGATCTATACACATTCATGGACTTCATTTTTTTGATAGAATAGCTAAGTTTCATAATATATCTAGCAAGCATATGGCTTCCAAAACACATGATCTGCAATGTTGAAAATTGCCCTTACTATAAAAGGAAAGAAGGGACAACATCATAGATTGTGGGCACACATTTATGGATAAAAGGTTTCTTAGATTTTTAGGTTGTTGAAGCTTAGTACAATATTGTGTTACCAAATTTCACAAATCAGTTTTACCAGAATGCTTTTAAACACTTCAAGAGTAGCTTTGCATCTTATCAATTCAAAAAGAAGAAAGTGTAATAAGAAGAAAAAGTTCAAATTAAAATTGAACATATATTAATGTCCACCAGTGACAAAATAGGTCTATGGGAACTATTAGATGAGCTAAGGGACTTATATTTATATTCTTGCATGATTAACTAGAAGGAAACCATCATTTAATTTGATGATGTGGTTTAGAAGGAATAAAGTGACAACCATTTGCAATCATATGGTATGAAATCTACTAATCTCTTATTGCTGACCATGAAGATCATAATCAATTATAAGTGGTGAGTGTGAATATTACATAGTCAAGGAAATAGACTATTAGAAGGATATGGGATTGCACCACAAGATAAATGAATCAAAAGGTTAAGAATAATATTACTATCAATATAATTGAGTGCACATTGTCATATGATGATCTTCTAGATATAGTGTTGTTAATTGTCTTGAGTATTACTAGGGTATTGATCATGCTTAACTAAGTTTATAACTAAGGTGCTATGTCCTTCGACATTCAAAGGATATACCAATACGATATATCCAACAGTACTCTTGGGTTATACCAAATACACAATTTTATCAGGTTTGTCCAAATTTTTACCTTCATGGTTCACCATCCAGTCTTGTTATGTCTACTTAATAGGTTATTGGACTGATAGAAATTTTTGATAGTGCAATACAACATTCCCTACCTAATTCCTTAAATAATGTAAGTCCTATTTCTTGGGCTAGATTATAAATGATCTCAAGTTTGGCTACATCCTCCAATAATTTGGATATTTCTAAGTTGCATTCAAGCCAAAACAGATGAATCCATGCCACAACCTTGGTATCTTGGAATTAATTAGTGACCAATGGTTTTTCCAAAAGTAGCATTTTGCAAACACATGTTAACAAACATTGCAAAATGTTTTCTCTCCATCACATATTACAAAGTAATGCATCTATTGTTCAAATCAGTATTGGGTCTAAATATGACATTTTTGGTTTAAGGGGCTTGCCAAAATTTTGAGAGGTGAATGAACTAGAAACCTAATCACCACAGTTGGTCTACATATACAAATTATCAACTCAGGTACAATGAAGAGGACAGATCTGGGGCCATCTTTGAGAAATACAGTATGACCCTACAGCCAAGACGTGGATGGACACAATGCCAAGTTTGAAATTAAAAAACTGCACATGCACCTACCATTCCCTTGCCTCTGCAACTATAAAAAAATATAAATTACTCTTATGATTTTCAATGCTTATTAAATGATAAAGAGTTTTTAAAAATCATAAATAATTCCAACAAATATTTTCTCCAAATAACAATATTCCTTCTTCTTTGAAAAAAATTACAATAAATTTTCAATAGAACTTAAAGATTGATAAATCTAGAAAATATTTATTTAAAAAAAAATGATTGAAATGTAGTAAGATATGTAGAATCAAATTAACCTAAGAGAGTTGGTTCATAGGATTTTAATAAGCGTAGTGTAATAAAACCCCATTGGCCTAGCAATCTTCAACTTCTAGAGGAAAGACAAAGAAAGGAATCCTGCCCCTTTGCCAATCATGAAGAACCATCTTTGCAATAGTTATCAAATCCGGTTCTCCACCTTTTAAGAAGGAGAAAAGAGACAAGTTATTTTCCACATTCACACCAACACTAATTATGTCACTGTTTGATCTTGTTAAGACACTACAGTAATTAGGATAGTGATGATTCAAGTTTCAATGTCACAGTAGAACTTTCGATCCAAGTAGAATACCTTTAAGAGCTTTCCAGCTACCTTGCACAATTGACTGAACAAATCTTCTTCATTGATCATGCAAAGCATATTATAAATAGAAAATGACTCACTCTGGTTAAATTGAAAGACATAATATGGATATGACATCAAAGCTACAAATGCAGAACATAAGTGACTACTTGAAGCAAGGCAGGCGAATTAGTATTTTCTGGGTACTATTTAAAGTCACATGTAGACAACCATCATTATTGGGAACATTCAAGACCATATACAAAACCATAAATCCAAGTGTTACAAACTCTGGTAATATATTTGCTAAGAATGAGGTTAAGAATATGAGAACACAAACATAAAGCTATCACAAAAGCTCAGTACAACATTACATTAATCCATTCCTATATCATCTCATATGTGAATCATGTTTAACTTTCTGACTTTAGAAATAATAATTTATAGTCTCAAGGAAACTTAATTTAAGGAATGATGACCTATACCCATAACCACATTTCAAAGTAACTGCATTTCAACATAATATAGTAGAATCATTACTCAAAGACTGTCATGAGATATTTCAAAATTATGTCCCACTCCCTATATTCCAACTCTTGGTGACTGTTTATGCTAGTGACCAAGAAATGCAAGCATAGAGGCAAGAAAAATTTCTTGTTAAAAGTATAAGTGATTATGCATTCTGCAAAAGTTGAATAAAATAGGCTACCCTTAAAAGTGGGACCACTAAATATTAGATCACGGGCTCACTGGAACAATCTACGATTAGGTCACAAGGTCACCATTGAAAATTTTGAAATAACTTGTTTTTTTTATTGATTTCAATTGCTACTATAGCTACCATTAATAGTTAAGCCCTACCATGAAGGGGATAGAGGCAGAGACAAGAAAAATTTTACACAGAAAATTTCATTATATTATATTCTTAAATTTTATCAGAACAACAATATGAATTTTTTTGCTTCTTCAGAGCAATTTTAAATTTTTCTTCTGTCACCTCACAAACATAACAAAATCACAAACTATATAATAAAAACCCACGGCCAAAGTATATTAAATACAATATTAAAGGCTATTAATATCAGCCATGCTGTCAAAGTTCAATCGCACATAAAAGCATAGACTATTTAATATAAATACAAGTCCTTTTGAATTAAATATTCATCCTTAAGACTTAAATAACAACCAGCTCATAAGCCACGAACAACCACCACCAAAAACATAAGATACTGCAATATCGCGGTGAAGACTTGACTGGCTAGCGGTACCGCGGGGGTCATCGGCCAACCACATAACCTGTCTTGGGAGAGACCGCGGTGGCCGTGGTAACCGCATTACCATGGTGAGGGAGATGGTCGGATGTGGTGAGGCGGTGTATACCGTGCCACTGTACACGGTCAACAAGGTAACTGCAGGACAGCGGTTACACTGCTCTGGCGGTTAACCACTCAAACTAAGTGAGGAAGCAGGTAGGTCATGGTAATGTGGGAGATGAAGCACGAGGCAACTGCGAGACTATGGACTACGAGAGGATGGGCCGCAGTATCATGGTGGACACCATGGTACTGTGAGCAGTGAATGTTGAAGGCGCGGTGGAGCGGTGAGACCCAGAATGAAGCGCAGGAGTTGAGTGAAACTCCAACACTCCCCCTTGAACACAACTCCTACCATCTTTGACTCCCAATCTGTCACTCTGATAGATGAACTCATCTCTTCCTAGTGCCTTTGTGAGAATGTCTGCGGCCTATTCCTCCAATCTGCAAAATTTCAAAGTAATTTCTCCAACGTTGATTAATTCCCTGATTAAATGGTAGCGCGTATCAATGTGCTTGCTCCGCTTATGAAACACTGAATTTTTTGAAAGTGCAATGGCTGAGTTGTTGTCACAATTTTTTTTGTAGGCTCAACTTGTTCAATTTGAAGTTCTTTTAATATTCTTCTCATCCACACAGCCTGGCAAGAAGCACTTGTTGCTACAACATATTCAGCTTTAGCTGAAGATAATGTAACTATTGGCTATTTTTTAGAAGCCCAAGAAAAAATTCCACTGCCAAAGTGAAAGATATAGCCTGATGTGCTCTTCATGTCATCTATGTTCCCAACACAATCACTGTCAGTAAACCCAGTTAACTCGAATTCATCTGATCTTGTATACTGGATGCCATAATTTTTTGTTCCATTAATATATCTAAGAATTCTCTTCCCAGCTTTCCAGTGAGAATCTTTTGGTGTTTCCATAAATCTTGATATCAAACTAACTGAAAACATAATGTCTGGCCTTGTGGCTGTTAGATACATTAAACTTCCAACAAGTTGTTTGTATAAGGTCGAATTCACATCTGAACCTTTATCCTCTTTACTCAGCTTCAGACTAGTCACCATTGGAGTAGGTGCAAGCTTACAATTCACAATATGATTTTTTTTTTAAACATCATTAGCATATTTAGTTTGAGAAATAAAAATTCCTTTTTCATCTTGATTCACTTCAATTCCTAAAAAGTATTTCATCAGACCTAAGTCTGTCATCTCAAACTCTTTCATCATTGCTACTTTGAACAAATCAATTGATAGATTTCCAGTCAAAATTAATTCATCTACATAAAGATATATGATCAAGATTTTACCTTCTTCATTCACTTTAGTGTACAGTGTTGGTTCATTGCTGCATCTGAGAAATACATTCTGTGGAAAATAACTATCTATTTTGCTATACCAAGCTCTTGGGGCTTGTTTCATACCATACAGTGCCTTCTTCAGCTTGTAGACTTTGTCTTCTTGTCCCAATATTTCATATTCAGGTGGTTGTTCTATATATACTTCCTCCTCAAGATAGCCATTTAAAAATGTTGATTTAACATCCATTTGGTGAACTAACCAACTGTTCTGTGCTGCTATGGCCAATATCATTTTGACTGTGTCAAGGCGAGCTATAGGTGCAAAAGTTTATGTATAGTCAATTCTAGTTTGCTGTGCATCAACCAATCTTGCTTTGTGATTTTACACTTCTCCATTTGCATTCAGTTTTGTTTTATAAATCCATTTAACACCTATAACATCTTTGTCTTTTGGAAGACTCTGCAATTCCCATGTCTGATTGTTTTCAATTGAATCTATCTCTTCATCCATTTTTGTTATCCACTTCTCCTCTTTAATTGCATCTTCATAATGAATTGGATCTTCTGCTTGAGAATAAAATGCAAAAAGTATAAATTGTTGTGAATCATTCTCACCTTCATTCTGATTATAAATGTCACTTATCTAATTTTTTGTCTCCTCATGCTTGCCAAAGTTGGGTTTGATAAATCACTTGAATCTGCAGAATGTGGAATTGAACGTCCTATGCCAGAGGTTCTTGATGTAGATGGCATCTGCAGTTCTCTTGTTTCTACTCTTACATTGCTTGATGGTGTCACTTGTTTACCACTTGCTTGAACTTGAATTGGTATAGCAGTTGGAAAATTTGTAGGTACAAAAATTTCATTTTCCTCTTGTGGGATGTTGACTGAAACATTAACTATGCTCTCTCTACTTCCATCCCATGCTTCATCTTCAACAAATTGAACATCTCTGCTGATTATGACCTTTTTAGTTATTAGATTGAAAAGTTTATATGCTTTAGATTCATCACTATAACCAACAAATATACATTTTTCTCCTTTATTATCAAGTTTTCTTCTCAACTCATCAGGTACATGTGCATATGAAACACATCCAAAAAATTTCATGTGAGATACATTATGATTTTTGCCATTCTATGCTTCTTCAGGGATGATATTCATGACACTTTTTATTGGGCATCTGTTCATAATGTATGTTGCACAAGATACAGCTTCAATCCATAACTCATTTGTTAAATGCTTGGCTTTCAACATACTTCTAGCCATCTCCATTATGGTTCTATTTTTTCTCTCAGCTACCCCATTCTATTGAGGTGTGTATCTAGTTGTGAACTGCTTGTGTATACCATGCTCTCTACAAAAATTTAAAAATTCTTTTGAAACATATTCTCCTCCTCTATCTGTTCTCAACACTTTGATAAAATGACCACTCTATTTTTCAACAAGACATTTGAACTGACAGAAAAAATCAAACACTTCACTTTTGTGTTTCAAGAAATAAACCCATGTCTTCCTTGAATAATCATCAATAAATTTCAGAAAATAAAAACTACCACCTATTGAAGGTGTCTGCATTGGACCACACAAATTTGAGTGAACAATTTCTAAAGGGGATTTTTCTCTTGTTGATTTCCCTACTGGGAAAGACTCTCTATGCTGCTTTCCTAGTATGCACCCTTCACAAACTCTCTCAGGTTTTTCAATTAAAGGTATTCCCTTGACCATACCTTTCCTATGAAGCAAATTCAGACCACCAAAATTCAAATGACCAAATCTTAAATGCCACAACCAATTTTCATCTTTTACTTCTGCTTGAAAGACAGTTTGAGTAACAACGGATACCTCTTGTGCTTGTGCATAGTTTGTGCTCGGATCTGGCTAAATTCTCAAAGGAAACATTCTGTTGTTTGTCATCTTGATCTTAGCTATCAACTAGCTACTCGGGTATTTGTCTAAAATTGTGGACAGTCTATTTTTAAAAGTCACTCTATAACCCTACACTCATCAAATTGTGTTTAAGACCTGGCACGAAATATGCATCTGAGATATATTTTTGCTCCCCCTGCTTGGTTAGAATATTAACATTTCCCTTTCCTTTGACTAACACTTTGTTGTCATTACCCAGGGTGAAATTTGACTTAATATTTTCATCTAGACTTGTGGACAATTCTAAATTTCGTGTCATGTGATTACTACAACCTGAGTCTAAAAACCAAACATCTTTTTCACTAGCTTGTGCTACATTATAGGCTAAAAACATTGTACTCTTATTTGGTCTATGGTCTTGACTCTCTTTAGTAAAATTTTCATTTTGTCTACCCATATCATACTGCTTCTTTCTACACTCATTCATATAATGTCCAAATTTTTTATAGTAATGGCTTTGGACCTGAGATTTTTCATACCTTTGGCCTTGAGGAAAATTTTGAGATGGTTTTTGGCTGCTGCCTCTTCCACTTGAACTTGATGGGCTATTTCTTCCACCTCTATTGAAACCTCTTCCTCTTGCTCTGAAATTCATTCTACCTCTTTCTCTTCCTTGGTTAATTGAAGCTTGTGTCTTGAATGCATTCTCCAATGACATATTAGCTGTTCTGTTGAGTCTGTGCTCATGAGAAATGAGTGAAGCATAAAGTTCATCAATTAAATACTGGGTGAGGTCCTTTGTCTCCTCTATTGTCACAACAATTGAGTCAAATCTTATGGGTAAACACCTCAAAATATTCTCTACCACTTTGACATCTTCTAATGTCTCACCATGTGTTCTTATCTAGTTCACCAGTCCCATTATCTGGGTGAAATAGGAATCTATAGACTCATTGTCTTTCATAAACAAAGTCTCAAACTCCCTTCTCAGTATTTGCAACTTTACAGTTTTAACTTTCTCCATTCCTTGATAAGCAATTTGTAAAATGTCCCATGCTTGCTTGGACCTGGTTGTAACTGAAATTCTTGGAAATATACTTTCATGTACTCCTTGTAGAATGAAAAAGTGAGCCTTTAAATCCTTCTTCTTGTTGTCTTTCAGCAAGTCTTTCTCTACTTGTGTCAAGGCATTATATGCTGCTGCATCTGTCGGTTCTGGAAACCCATTTTCTACAAACTCCCATAAATCTTGTGAACATAACAAGGCTCTCATGGTGATTGACCAATAATCATAATTCTTTCCATTTAACTATGGAATTTGGGGATTAGACAAGCTTGTGCTTGCAGCCATGTTTTACAGACACTCTAAAACACTCTAAGACACTCTATAGATGACCTTAGGCTCTGATACCACGTGAAGGAAAAAGACAAAGTCAAGAAAAATTTAACACATAAAATTTCGTTATATTATATTCTTAAATTTTATCAGAGCAACAATATGAATTTTTTTGCTTAGATTCAGAGCAATTTTAATTTTTTCTTCTGTCACCTCACAAACATAACAAAATCACAACCTACATAATAAAAACCCACGGCCAAAGTATATTAAATACAATATTAAAGGCTATTATTATCAGCCATGCTGTCAAAGTTCAATTGCACATAAAAGCATAGACTATTTAATATAAATACAAGTCCTTTTGAATTAAATATTCGTCCTTAAGACTTAAATAATAGCCAGCTCATAAGCCACGAACAACCGCCGCCAAAAACATAAGATACCGCAATACCGCGGTGAAGACTCGACTGGCTAGCAGTACCGCGGGGGTCACCGCCCAACCACAGAGGTCTTGGGAGAGACCACGATGGCCGCGGTAACCACATTACCATGGTGAGGGAGATGGTCGACTGCGGTGAGGTGGTGTATACCGCGCCACCGTACTCAGTCAGCAAGGTAACTGTGAGACGATGGTAACATCGCTCTGGCGGTTAATCGCTCAACCGTGATGAGGAAGCAAGTAGGTCGCGGTAATGTGGGAGATGAAGCACCAGGCAACCGCGAGACTGCGGACTGCGGGCAGATGGGTTGCGGTATCGTGGTGGACACTGCGGTACCACAAGCAATGAATGTTGAAGGCGCAATGGAGTGGTGAGACCCAAAATGAAGCACGGGAGTTGAGTGAAACTCCAACAACATAGACCATATATGAGCTATGATAAGGCCTCTCATAGGTAATAAAGAAAACCATCCCTTGGAAAAGAATCTATTTAGCCCTTGATCAGTCAAGTTTTCTCCCTACTCACTTTTAGGATGCGTATCTCTAAAAGTAATAATTCTTAACAGTTGTCAACTAAAAATACAAAAGTGTATTTTTCAAAAAGCCATCAATATTGATTATCTGGTTTCACGTTAGTCATGAGACTATAAAAAATCAGGTTTAAAGTTGTAGTTGTATGATTCCAAAGTACAATATATTGCATGTACTATTAATATGATAGATACCACAAACTAGTAGCAAGATAGGTAGCATAATTGTCCTACAGTTCAAAATAGTTTAGACTAATCTACTGTTTCATTTTTTATTGGCAGTTTGTATTTTCTATTTTTCTGTAGCAGAAAGCATATGAGTTCGAATCTTGGTTATTGCCATGAGCTAATCCTAACTTTCAAGACTTAACAACTAGCTAAAAACTCCTAAGCTTTTCTATGTCTAATTTCATTTTCCATTTTCATCTGATAGAAGAAAAAAAAGGAGAGTTACTAGGGGCAAAGCCTATTCAATAAAAGTATGTCAAACACAATGCAATACAGAGAAAAACTTGAAGGAATGCAATTTTTTCATTAGTATAGAATGTGAGGAAAATATTTGCAGCTCAAAAAATGTAAAATATGTGTAGCATAGGCAAATTTTGAGGGAAAACATGGAATCTACTCAAAACCATGTATATTTTGGAAAATATGATAATTTTTATTTACATTTTATAAGGAAAAACCAAGAAAATTATATTTTGAATTTTTTTAATTGACATATATATATATGTGCTAACTATATATATATATATATATGACAATTTGTGAATAATTAGCCGACTCAAAAAAAAATTATCTATAAAAATGTCACATTAGGAAAGGATTTTTTTCCCAATATTCCATCCCTCATTTACACAACTGAAAATAATTCCATGTTGAGTTCACTTTGTTCTATTAATATTAATATCCTCACAATATTTTATATATATGACAGTTTGTGAAAAATCAGCCATTTGGAAAAAAAATTGCCCATAAAATTGGGCCTTTACAAAAAGAGGTCATTTCCAATCTTCCATCCCTCATTTATACAACTGAAAACAATTCCATGTTGAGTTCACTTTGTTTTCTTTTCAATTTGTAGCCAAAATTACTAATACTAAGTTCCTCATCAAAATTGAACAGTTATCATAATTCTTGACGAATAAGATACTAGTAGCTATATGGAGTCATTGATGCAAAACAAGATAGCACGAGAACAATCCTCTTTCATTCTGACATAAAAGAAAATTGAAAATCTAATTTGCAAGACTTTGAAGATAATCTAGGAGAAACAGAGGAACACCCATCAGATACAAATTTTAGATGCTCTGGTGGACAAGGCTTTGAAGATAGCATGGGAGAAAACAGTTCAACCATCAAAAAATATTTTTATATGTTCTATTCATATACTAAATGTTGTTAACTTTATGCATCCATACCATGAAATATAACACATTTCAATTTAATACCTTAAGTTAGCATGAGAATTATTTACGCCTTTATAAACTCATGGTTTTGAGACATTTCAATGTTTAGTAAGTGTAGTTCTTTACCAGTGCTTTGCTATGCAATAGGGTGGAATAAGCTTCTATCTAGGAGAGGAACACCCATCAAATACAACTTTTAGATGCTCTGGTGGACAAGGCTTTGAAGATAGCTTGGGAGAAAATAGTTGAACTATCAAAAAATGATTTTTATGTGTTTTATTCATATACTAAATGTTGTTAACTTTATACACCCATATCATGAACTGTAACACATTTCAATGTAATACCTTAAGTTAGCATGATAATTGTTTACACCTTTGTAAACTCATGGTTTTGAGACATTTCAATGTTTAGCAAGTGTAGTTCTTTATTAGTGCTTTGCTATGTAATAGGGTGGAATAAGCTTCTATCTAGGAGACAAAGAGATTGAAATAGTCTAACAATAATATGATAAGAAAAAAGTATCACTTGAAATTTGGATTTGTGTATACATACATGTGCAATAATCCTACTCACGTGCTAAGGGATGTAGATACATAAGAGATGATATTGAACCCTAGGGTAAGGATCAGAGTACCACCATTACAAAATTCATGTGGCAGTGGCACATAGGTACCATTTGAAATCTTTACAATTCAAGTGTACTAATTTCTGGCTCCAATGAAATCCATACATCCACCGTAACCATAATATAAGTATCCTTCGTTAATAAGAGGATCCTTACTCACATTTTTAGAGAGATCAATCCACTTCAAGGTTAGGGATATTTTATTTCTAAAAGTGGATAGATCAATTCATAACAAACTGTGAGTGATGACCGGTCAATTGCTGAGAATGGATAATCTCTTCTTCACTTTCAAGTAGTCTCAAAAAGATGTTCCTAAAGATAATGTTTAATGAGACTTAATCACAACTGAAATATACAAAATAGACAAACTATAGTACCCTGAATTCTATCACAGATTAAAAACTAACGTACTAAATTATATATAAGATAAATAAAAAATATCTAACACTTTATTACTATAAATGATTTTATACACAAGAATTAAGTAGTATTAAAACTGTTAAAAAATAACTTGCTTTTATATTGAGAAAAAATATATACCATGAGAATGTTAGTAATATTATCTCTTTTTGAGATCAATAACTCTTATAATGTGTTAGAAATACAATCTAGTGTTTGAAATTGAGCATATTGTTCGATAAAGGGGTGGCAAAGAAGCTCATAGGAGAAAGGCCTTTCAAAAGCCTCTAATTGCAAACATTGTTTTACAAAATCCTTCAACTCCCTACATTGGTTGGGCTTAAATGTCACACACTAAGCTTTGACTGCTTAGGTGGTGCATGTGGGCCTGCTTAACCTGTTTCGTTCCTAACTTCAAATTCCGTTCTCCTAAACCATTGTTGTTCCAACTGTTATAGTCAGCGGTCAGCGATCGCCAGTTCTCGCGCATAGGAAAACTCAAATTCAAACTCAAAACTCACTGTTGCCGCGCTGCTCTAAAAGTTTAGTGTATGCCATAAAGTATTTGATCACACATAAAAGAATGAGATAGCTCATATGGTTATTGCTGCGTACAAAAGATAGCCTAGCTCTCAAATGATTCGGTGATGCCTTGTCCGAACACCTCATTTCGCCATCATTGCCACAGATTCCATTCACTTGCTCTCTGTGTTACTTTTCCCCTTCACATTATGAGGGAAGAGGACTTCTTTGTTGTTGTCTCAAGGCCTGCCTTCATAGGAAGAAGATCCTATTGAAGATTCAAATTGTAGCTTGGGAAAAGCTAAGGGCGAATGTGCTTTCATACTCGAATTCGGTTTAAGAGAAGCACCACCATGGAAATGGGATCTGAGCACACCCACCCTGGAAGATGTTGTTTCAAACTGTAACCTGTGCTACCAGGCTCATTGAGGAAGTCGTAGTCCCTCCAAATTCCCCCTTCTCCACTCCCAGGCATTACTCTTTTTCTATCTTACTCCACGAAATTCCTCCATTTCTTTCGCTTCTTCTCAACGTTTGGTGTGATCTTTCGAGTCCTTATTTGCTAAATGCTTGCAGTTGTGAGGGCTACAATAGCTCTGCAAAGGAGTTATTGCTTAGTCTCCATTATGCATTTGGGCTTTCTTTGGAAGTATGTTTTTGAAAAGTTAAGCAACATTATAGGGTGTCGTACCCTTCACAAAGGGCTGAAAAGGCCAAAGGAAAACATAGTTCAAACACAACTTGAACTATAGGAAGAACCAGAAACAACTGACAGACAGTTGTTGAAACCAAAACCATTAAACAATCCCAGAACTAGAGGGGTCTAGGCTGACTCCACGAGACTTGGGCCGGGAAGCAGCAATAGATAGGTGGGGTCCCTTCTTCTTCCGAAGGACAACCGACCAGGGAGGCTTGACATCAACAACCACCGGGGAAGGAGAGAGGAGCAGCTCCACCCCAAGCACCACAAGAGAACCACCAAGCATCGAAAGCAGAGCAACAGATAATAGATAATCTAAAGGAGCAGAAGAGGTGTCCAACAAAGGGTTGACAGAGACAACAGCGTCAGTAGAACGGACAGGCACAGTCTTACCAGCGTCAACAAAATGCTCCAAAAGAGGATCAATGGAAGGGAAGTCTGGGAGAGGAATAGAAGTATGATCAACACCCCCCAACGAAGAAGCATCTGAGGGAGAGCCCATCGTGAGGTGATCCAAAAGAGCATCCTTCCACCAAGTCACAACGCCCTTGTGACGAACATGAGGACTGGTAGCAGCCAGATGACCCATTGAAAAACACCGCCGACACCAAAAGGGGAGCCCCTCATAGTCAAGGAGCTACTTCCACGGTCTGTCCTCCACCAGCAAAACAACATCTCCATGGAGAGGCATGGAGATGTAAATATCAACTAACAATCGGGCAACAGTGGTATGCCCAAACTCCCTAGTTGTAGAATCCACCATTAGAAATCGACCAATGGAATTGCCAATGGCCTCGAAGCATGATTCCTCCCAAAACTGGAGAGGAAGGTTAGGCAGACGGACCCAGATAGGTCTGGTGTTCGACGGATCCATAAGGGGGTTGAAAGAACGAGACCAAGGCCTGATGGCCAGAGAATGAATACCCCACATCCACCCTCTGTCTAGAACACAGTTTTGCTCAAGAAGGGAGCCAAATGTAGCAATAAAAAAGCCCCTAGCGCTAGGGTAGAGTTCGATTTCCCCAGCAACCAAGGGCTTCCAAGAAGCCACCACCCAATCGTGGAGATTCAGGAGGGATGGCCACAGGCCATTGAATCTGCAAACCACCCCTGTTTTCAAATAATACTCTTCATTTTCTACAATCTCAAGACCAAAAACCACCACTGGGGTGTCCCGGGCACAAGGTAGAGATCTGTGAGGAGGAGGTCGAACACCCACCTGAGCAACATCAGAAAAGGACTTAACCTTCCCCACTGAATACCCAGCAACAAGAGGATGAGGGATAGGAGCAAAGCCCCCAATCCCATCAACAACAGCCACTAGCACCGAGGCAGGCGAAGGACCGGAGCCCTTAGCAGGAGGACCGGGGACACCACCAAGTAGAGAGGCAGCCAGGGGCGCCAAGGAGGCCGGAACCGATGCAGGGCGAGCCAAAGCAAGGCACATAACAGTTGCAGAGTGTGGAATGCCATAGGAGACACCACCCAGACAGGCAACAAAGCCATCATCACCACCAGGAGGAGAGAAAACGCCCCCAGCCGGAAGCACGCAGTCCCCAGCCGAGCCAGCCACCACACCCACAACGCTCACCGACCGTTGCAGAGAAACGCTCACCGACTGTTGCAGAGCAGGAAAGCACGTGTTCTTCCTCCCACCCATGCACATGATTTCAAACCAAATTTTTTGTTTCTTTGGAAGTATGTTATCTTCCCTACTGCTATTGTGTAGACTAGCATGTCTTTTCCTCCTCCTACATTATTGTTGTTATTTGGTATCTTCAATAATATAAATCCAATTTATATTTTCCCATTTTATAAGTTTTTCGTTATCCTATGGAATCCAAAGAGAAGGAAACAATGTATCATGTTTTTTTCTGTAATCACACTTTATATATTCGATTGGTGTTATGATTTTATTTTTTATCATTAATCTATTTTATATATTTATGTATCATTAGCTTGAAAGGTGGGGAACTAATGAATTCTTCAGTGCTTATTTTATATCTTGATGTTTGTTATTCTCAAACAAAATAAGTTACATATTTATTCTGATGGAGTGTACTATTCTAAAGAGGTATTTTCATTATGTGAATTTTATTATAACTAATTTTTTGAAAATTTAAATGGAGGCTTTCTTGGTGGGCACTTGTCTATGCAGGTGACAATTTGCACCTGCATAAATAGTGCCATCCGATGCACGGGCCTCCCTTGTTTTTAGCATGTCCGTATATTTCTGCCTTCTTTCGTATTTAATGGTAACTGTGCATTATACGTCCATTTTTATTAGTGGCACTGACAATCTATGCGCTGTTACATACTCTCCCGTGTGTTATGTTTTATTTTTATTTTTTCTTCTTTAAATTTTATTTTTAACATTTAGTTTGATTGATTAATAATTGAATATTTACTTAATGTTATTTTTTTTATAATAGTTATTTTTTAAAATAATTTTTTTTATATAATGTTTTAGATTTTATTTTGTATATAAAAAATAAGAAAAATTAATATAAATTGTAGAAATATTTTAATTATTTTATTTATTATATATAATTTACATAAATTTTACCTTTTAAATTATTTTATTTTATTTAAAGAATTTATTTATTTATTTAAAAGCTATTTTATATTTTTTAAAGAATTATTTTTATTTATTTGTTCCTATTTTTGTTTTAATTTTTAGGTAAATATTAAAACTAACATATTCATTTTTAGGAAAAAATATATAAAAGAGGTTTGATATTTGTCATTGTCTCTTATAAATTCTTTTAAAAAATGTGTATGAAAATTATTTATTTATTTTTTACAAACAATAAAATAAATTCACTTTATTATAATTTTCATACCATTCAAAATAATAATGTAATGTAGGAATATTTAATTGAATTTATCCTTTTACTTTATAAATCTAATTATAATAGTTTTATATTACTATTATAATTAATATTTAATAGATTACTATTATAAATAGAAATACAGTTTATTATTATATGCAATACATAAATTTTAATATTTTAAATTATTTTATTTTATTTAAAGAGTTATTTTTATTTATTTAACCTATCTATTTTGAATGGTAGAGATAATACCTAATGTGAGACATTCCCATCATGCAAAGTCTAATAACCTAAGTATAACATTCAACATGCTATTTCACATTATTAGAGTATTATTTCAACAAGAGGTTATTTCAACAAGAGGTTATTCAAGATTAGAGTACTTATACTAATTCTCACATTATACTACTAGACTAAAGTTATTATAATTAATAAATAATATAATTTTATATAATACAAATTAAAAATTAATATATAAATATAATGCAATACATAATAATTTATGTATAGTAATTATATATTGCATTATATTTATATATTAGTTTAATTTGTATTATATAAAAATATATTATGTATTTTTATCTAAAATTAGTTCTTAGATAATAATTACTTTATGTATTATCTATGGATGATGCATGGATGTCGGGTGCATCTAATTAGTTCTAAGGTAAATGTTAAAACTAAGATATCATATTTATCTCGAAATAGATTATAGAGGTATATGCATAATTTTAAATATCTATTATATTTATTTCACATTAAGCATAGATAGTACCTTCATTCTATTATACATATACTTTTATAATCTAAAGCATTATACATTAGAGAACAAATATATCTTTTGTTTCTAGTATTTTCTTATATCACCTTTTAAATAAATAAAAATAGTTCTTTAAATCCATAATCTAGTATAATTCTAATTTATAATTATTGCATGATACATTTCTTAAATTATGAAATTACACATAATAATTTTAGTCTAGTAGTATAATGTGAGAATTAGTTTAAGTACTCTAATGTTGAATAACCTCTTGTTGAAATAATACTCTAATAATGTGAAATAGCATGTTGAATGTTATACTTAGGTTATTAGACTTTGCATGATGGGAATGTCTCACATTAGGTATTATCGCTACCATTCAAAATAGGTAGGTTAAATAAATAAAAATAACTCTTTAAATAAAATAAAATAATTTAAAATATTAAAATTTATGTATTGCATATAATAATAAATTGTATTTCTATTTATAATAGTAATCTATTAAATATTAATTATAATAGTAATATAAAACTATTATAATTAGATTTATAAAGTAAATGGATAAATTCAATTAAATATTCCTACATTACATTATTATTTTGAATGGTATGAAAATTATAATAAAGTGATTTTATTTTATTGTTTGTAAAAAATAAATAAATAATTTTCATACACATTTAAAAAAAAATTCTATAAGAGACAATGACAAATATCAAACCTCTTCTATATATATTTTCCTAAAAATGAATATGTTAGTTTTAATATTTACCTAAAAATTAAAACAAAAATAGGAACAAATAAATAAAAATAATTCTTTAAAAAATATAAAATAACTTTTAAATAAATAAATAAATTCTTTAAATAAAATAAAATAATTTAAAAGGTTAAAATTTATGTAAATTATATATAATAAATAAAATAATTAAGATATTTCTATAATTTATATTAATTTTTCTTATTTTTTATATACAAAATAAAATCTAAAACATTATTAAAAAAAAATATTCTAAAAAATAACTATTATAAAAAAAATTAACATTAAGTAAATATTCAATTATTAATCAATCAAACTAAATGTTAAAAATAAAATTTAAAGAAGATAAAAAAATAAAAATAAAACATAACGCACGGGAGAGTATGTAACAACGCATAGATTGCCAGTGTCACTAATAAAAATGGATGCATAATGCACAATTACCATTAAATACGAAAGAAGGCAAAAACAAGGGAGGCCCATGCATTGGATGGCACTGTTTATGCAGGTGCAAATTGTCACTTGCATAGATAGTGCCTTCTTGGTGGTCCTATTCTTAATAAAATAGATACATTACATTCATTCAATAAAACAAAGAGTTGCATCACTTGAATTTTATTCATCATGAAGTTTAAGTATCTAGGCTATGAGCAAATTTTTTGAGTTTGTCGAGCATAATTTTGGAGATTGGAGACACTAATTTAGGGCATATAAACTTGGATGAATTTTGGGAGAGAATTGAGAGGGGAAATAGGCCCCCAATTACTTAGTGTCCGATCGAAAGTGGGTTGTTGCTGCAAGTGGTAACTTGTTTCTAGTTACAGTACAATGCACTAATCTAGTTTTGGAATGTATCAATCACGATGAGCCCAACACAAGGGGATAAGAACAAGCGATAATAGACTAGTGATCAAAATCAACCAAGACACATTTGCCTCATGTCTGAAGTTGATAGAAAGAGAGCTAAATGTAAATTTCAATTTTACTCTCTCATAAATGCTTTCAAGAGCATAAAGAACAACACACAAATGTTATTTCTCGAGAGTGGTTTACTACACCAAAAATAGGAAAATCTCAATTGCCCAAGAAGCTACATAAAACCCAATTTATGAATGAAATTCCCGAAATAATCGTGCTTTTACATAAGTTGAAAGGTAACAAAAGAGCCCATAATTTTGAAGATTGGATGTATTTCTTTATATAAATAGTCATTCATGACGAGCAATATTTAGATTGGGCACAACTCATATGTGACCAGGTGCATTCAATGATAATTCACTTTCCCCTCAACAAGTTCTTTTACATGTCTTCCTAATTGTTGTGTCATTGCCTACACTAGATTGTGGCCAAGTTTGAGACTGGTTGAAGTCCAAGATGAGGAAATTAAGATCTATGATTATGATAAGCTCCAGTTGGAGAGGAGCTACACACATTTTAGGAGGGTGAACAACGTGTTTACCATGAGGATAGTAAGGGAGATACAAGGGGATGTAGGTCAACAAATATCTCCTAAGGTTGCACAATTGATTAACACATATGGTAGCCATTTCATTCAATTCCAAAGGTTAACCTAGGGTTGGGGTTTTTGATGGAATCCCCTACGAACTACCCAAATATATAGAAGATATGTTTTTCTTAATTGAAGTGTGCAGATAAATTATTGAAGAAAACAAAAGGTGCCAAGAAAGAAAAAAGGTAGGTGTTCAAGAAAAATTCCTTAAATCATTTTTGTTGTTATTTGATAAAAAATATTATCCTTCCTTCTTTGACAATTCCTTCCTTATACAAATGTATCTCTTATAGGAACCCTCATCTAAACCTATCCATGTATTTTCATTCCCCTTCCTTCTTTCATTACCCTTCCTCAATTGTCATCCACATCACATGATGTCCCATTCTACATATCTCACAAAGATGACCACTTTGATAATGAACCCCTACTAGATGATTCTAAGTTTTTCACTCACTAAAATTGACCACCTCTTGTCTCTCCCTCAAATTATCCTACTTGATGATGCCACCTAGTCCTAAATCTCTTCACTTGCATACTCCTTACTAAATAACATCATTACCCATATTGAGGAGCTAGAGATATTACAAGGTATTTGATATATTATCCACAATCATGTCCCTTTATAGTCTAGTTTACCTTCATCCCTATCTTCTTGCCAACATCTTTTCTTTTTTCCACCTAAATTTTCTTGCCTACTCCTCATCCAGCCCATATTCCTACTCTCTCCTACTCTCTCTCTCTCTCTCTCTCTCTCTCTCTCTTTATTCCTCCTTTTAACTATGGTCATGTCCCTTTAAGCAAGTTCTTTACATCCTACCCTATGTGCCACCCTCTCAACCCTTACCCTTCACTTGTCTTGCTTGATCTTCTCTTACCACTATTGTCACTCCCTCTTCTATCCTACCCTGAACCCCACAAACCTTGCCACACTCTTATCATAAGATAAAAACCTTAACATGTCTTACCTCAACATCCAAACCTATACCCCTAAATATATCATTTACCATCTAGTTCAAGAAATTCTAATAATTTAATGCTAACTATATATTCTCCCATCATCTTATACCTTGGGGGATGGAACCTTAAACCTTCTCCACAACACAATATATTTGGCTATAATAAATCATCCAAAAGAACCATAGTTCACCTTGTTAAACATTGACATACATGTATAATTGGATAAGTGATCCTAAGATACACATTCAATCCCTTATAGATTAGTGTGTGTTGATTATTATTTCGATGATCAATTCATAGCTAAGCTTTTTATCTATTCATTAAGGAAAAAACCTTAAAATGGTTATACTCTTTATCTACCTATTCTATTGGTTCTATCCTCTATTGCATATATCTTTTCATGGAACACATTCAAATCAACATAGGATTGTAGGTCAGTTTCATCAATGTTATACATTGCAATCAAGGTGCAAATGAGAAGGTGATTGGTTTTATCTTCTATTATTAATCGCTTCTTTCATAGATCTCATATCTTCTTCTCGACTCTAATATCAAGAGATAATTTATTAAAATTATTTTGCCAAAAATTCACAATTAAAATCTCTTGCACAAATATCCAGATTTTATCACTTTGTACCACCTTGTATGATTATGTGATCCTAATAAGATGCTACTCCTAATGTGAGATGCAAGATGAAGAACTAATAATGCAAATGAAAATAAGTAACAAGATAGAAGGGCACCTCAATAAGATTAGCCTAAGAAAAATATGAAAGCAAGATAAAACAAATGAAATGCTTGTTATACCTTCATATTGTTGCTTCCTTGGTTGGCCCTTGATTTTTGAAGTCTTGTGTGCTCCTTGGATGGCAATGAAGTTAAAATGGATGTAAGATGAATTGATGCAATATGGATTGATGATGTAAATGCTATAGTGGATGACAGCTTAAATGGAAATTTTGCAAAAGTTTTGTTGCAAAAGACTTAATTCTTAAAATGAGGGAATTGAAGGGATATTTATAGGCTAATTGGAATTCTCTAGAGAATTCAACGGTTGGGATTGATCCAACAAATATCAAGATGAAGGGCTATGGTGAGTTGACTCACAAGCCCTCACATTTTGACATGTGGAAGGTGAGATGTCTTAGGGTGGAGTGATGTGGAAATGAGGTGGAAGAGAAAGACAAGAGGTGGAAGGGAAGTACATGAGGTGGATGAAGGACAAGTACCTTTGAGGTACCTTGGGGGATGAGAAGATTTCCTCAAAAAGGAACTTCTTGTCCCCAAATGAGGATGAAAGAGACTTTTGAGGAATTTTAGAATTCCTCAAAAATCTCCATGGGAAAAGGAGAAGTGTGTGGAAAAAATAAATGTAAATTAAAAATTTACATTCAATGGAGGATTCATTAGATAAAAGGAGGTCTCCAAAAAGCTGGAAATTTGTCACATGTGGGAGATGTGACAAGTCCAAGGTTCTAGAAGCCTTGGGCACATGTAAAATGACATGTCACATTTGCATGGGGGATGAAGAAGACCTTGGGAAGATAAAAGTGAATTAAAAATTCACATGGGGAAGAGGGGAACCTTGGTTGAATAAATGTGAATTAAAAATTCACATGGGGAAGGGAGTCCATACCAAAAATGGTAAGTGGGAAGGTTGACCAAAAAAAGGTAAGCCAAATGTGGCTAATGATTCTGATTAAGGTTGTGCAAACACAAGATTAAGGTAATTAATGAGAGATTAGAGGCAAGTGGGAGATTATGGAGGATGTGACACTTAATCAAGATTAAGTGGTGCACATCCTAATCACAGATTAATTAATTTAATCCGGATTAGAAGAGGGTTATGGAGAATGTGACAAGGAGAGAGAAGAAAGAAGAATTAAACATTGATTTTTAATCCAAATAGGTTGAATGACCAAATTAAATAATTTTTCATGTTTATTTAATTTAGAGAAGGAAAGGGGGTAAGGTAAAGTATTTAATTTATTTAATTAGATACTTTAGGAACCTTAGGCAGAAAATGAAATAATGATTAAATAAATTATTTAATCACTGTTAATGGAATAGATGAATATAATAGACGATTTTGATCATATGGAAGTGATCAAATTTGGATGTCCACATTTTTCCCCTCTTCGAAGTACTATTAGAATAACCGTGCTTCGAAGAAAAGAAAGTGCGGATGACTCTATAGAGGAAGTAATCGGGAATATGATGCCCCAACGTGGGGAAGAGGATATGAGACAAAATTAGGGGAGTAATGGATGAATATGCCCCAATCCAGGAAAGGGGTGATTACGGCAGAGAAAATTGGTAAATGTGAAGGGTATGCCCCCTCGAGAGGGTGACAAGGGAAAAAGAAGGGTCCCAGGCAACATCTCGATAGGAAGAAACAAATGGTATGGTTGGAAAGAGGGTGAAAAATTAGGCAAGTTTTCCTTTTGAACGAAGTTAATCAGATGAACGGGGTGCAAATGGCGGCCCCGGGAAGTGAAGGGATTAGTCAGAGGAATAAAACGGTAAATAAAAGGTAAAAATACCTTTTCAAATAGAAGGAAAGGCAACAAAAACCATTATTAATGTATTTTAACACATTTTAAATGTTTTATCAAAAATGTAAAACATGGGTTTTGTGGACGGGAAAAAAATAGAAAATGGGTAGGAATTGAAAATTTGAAAATGTGAAAAAAAATTTGAAATTTGGGAGAATTAATTGAGGCGTTATGTGCCCCCACGGATAGATCCCGCTCTGTCCGTCATTGGTGAGGGTGTATCCACCCGCGGCATGCAGTGCCAGTGCCATAAAATGAAGCCTGCAAATGTGATGGCGGCCATGCGGGCGCACCAGCTCTGCCTGCTGCCAGAGGTCGTGGTGTGGTCGACCGGCCGAGCGGGGAATTAGCCAGGGCAGGGTCTGCCCACTCAGGCCGAGGGCGGGTTCACCCCGGCAGTCCAAGGGCGTGTCCACCCCGCTACAGGGGCGAGTCTGCCCCACAGGTGGGAGGAAAGAGGGAGGGGGAAGAGGAAAGAAAGAAAGAGAAGAAGGAAAAAAGAAAGTGGGGGGAGGAGGAAGAAGAATTGGATGAATGGGGAATATGCAATGAGATGAAATGCGACATGAATGTAATTTGCCATTTGTAGAGTACTGATTTTTGCTATAGCATAAGACACCGGGCATCAGGGTATGTAAACCAAGACGGATTAGTGTCCAATGCAGAAAACAAACACAACAAACAAGATGGCTATCCCAACACCCCAGGGTCATGATGACTTTGGTCGGGCCAGGTATTGGAATAACCACAAGCACAAAAGGATGCCCCAACATAACACAAGACCTCAGGGATCTTGGTGGGTACTACGCGGGACAACCAAGAAGACAAAAACAAAGAAATGAATAAAATATGCCCCTATGTTGACTAGTCAAAGCACACCGTGATATGATGGATCAAGGCGACCATGACAAGTGATGATAGGGAGCTCAAATGATAAACAAAAGTCAAAAGCATCAAAATATCACAATCAATTTTAGATGTCCTTTGCCATAGGATCAAGATGATGGATGGGGTTGATGAGGTCTGTTAGGAAGGATACATCCTATTGAGACCAATGATGGATAGTAAACTAAAAGATCTATATGACGCAGGATACTAGAAATCGATTGGATCTTGTGATATAGATGAGTGTTGTTTGTAAGCACCAGCTCGGATGGGGACATACTTGACGATACAACAAGATGACATGACACAAGACTCAACCTAAAGACCTAGGGGCTCGAGCGTTGATCAAAGATCAACCTTGCCTACGTGAAAGCACAGAGCCCTCGTAGTTCAGGAAAAGACCATGGTAAAAATGGAAAGAGGAAAGTGAAGACCTCGATAGATGACAAAGACCAGATGGAAAAAATGCCCAGGGGGCGGACCAAATGATTGACCTTGCCTACGGGAAAGCATAGGGGCAACGTAGTGTGACACAAGGCCAAAGACAGTTGATGGAAGAGGAAAAGACAAACAAAAGACAAAACCCCAGGGGTGAATCAAATGATTGACCTTGCCTACGTGAAAGTGTAGGGGCAACGTAGTTTGACACAAGGCCAAAGACAAAGGATAGAAGATGACAAGACAAACAAGAGACAGAGCCCTGGGGGCAGATCAAATGATCGATCTTGCCTACGTGAAAGCACAGGGGCAATGTAGTTCAACCCAAAGACCAACGACAGACAATGGATGAGGGGTGATAAGATGACAAGGATAAATAGAAAAAAGGATGGAGCCGATATGATGAGACAAGATAGACGTGCAGGATTGGATAGAATGATGGTTGATATGTGTAAGATATGTAGGATGTGAAGCTTAGGGATGGGATAGGTAATTTAGATCATTAGAATATGAATTCGAAAGGTGAGACGATGGATAGATGAGCGATGAAGATGTGAGAAAGATGTGGTAAATAGATAGGAGGGATGAATTATGATGTGAATGGCATTGGGTTGCATGTGGGTAGCCTAGAGCTAGATACCAATGACAAGGGATAGTAGAGGGAAATGGATGGATGGATAAGCAGATGCTTGGGTAGGTGGATAGATGAGATGAATATTGAGAGGATATTTTTAAGATGTGATAAATAGATAGGAATGATGATAGTGAGATAACATGGCATTGGATTTCATGGGGGTAGCCGATAGCTAGATACCAATGACAAGGGATGATGAGATAGAGGGAAATGGATGGATGGATAAAGGTGGGGAGATAGAAAGATGCGAGGATAGGTGGATAGAGGGATATAAAATTGGAGGGATGGAATGGATTATTGGATGGATAAATGGATGGGAGGATAAGGATTAAAAGATGGAAAAGGACTAGTGGATGAGAGTATAGGAAGATAAGGATTGGGAGATGGCAGAAATTACTGGATGGATAAATGGATGGGGAAGATGGGGAAGATGGGGAGATGGAGAGGATTACCTAGAGTAATGGATGGACGATGTCTCAAGTACCAAGACACAAAGAAGGAGATGCCCCCACTCTAGATGTGTCATGTGTGATGAGGAAAGAGGGAAGGAAGATAGAAGGATGGGGAAATAAAGGAGCGAATGGATATGGATTGTAGTAGGATGGGAGTATAGGAAGATAAGGATTTGGTAGATGGAAGGGATGACTAGATGGATAAATGGATGGGGAGGTAAGGATGGTCAGGATGTAGAGATGGAAAGGATTACTTAGAGGGATGGATGGACGATGTCTCCAAGGACTTCATTGCAAAGAACGAGATGCCCCCACTCTAGATGTGTCATGCATGATGAGGCAAGAGGGATAGGAAGATGTGTGGAAGGAATATGATAGTGTATGGATGGGGGGAATATATACCAAGAGATGTCCAACGCATATATAGGTTTTACCCTATCTTTATCAAGATCACAAGGAAGATGGAGGGATTGGATAGGATGCGAAAGATGGTGGGTAAGATGTGGAAGATAGGTAGATGTAGGAGATGGAGGAAAGGAATGCGTAAGTGGATGTTTCCCCCAATTGTGGAAGGAGACTAGATGGGGGATTTACACATGATGCCTGTTTGCCAGGTTTTCATCATGGTACTAATCCAAGGCGCTTGTTTGCCAAGTTTTCACCATTGGACAAATGATTTTCTCCTTCTTCTTTTTTCATATTTTTCTGATATTTTTCTCTTTTTTTTGCTGATTTTTTGGACTAGGATGTGGACGAAGATGGATAAAGATAGGGATATGGATATGCAGATTTTAGAGGATAGTTGATAAGGATAGGGATGAAGGACTCATGCATCAAGTTCCATATGAGGTAATAAGAGCCCATGTTTGAAGCAACTATTTGGATGTTGGTACAACCTTATTAGAATGGATGGATTATGCAAGAGGATGGATTAAAGGGATTTGATGGGGGAGATAGAGGGGATTGTGGATGGGATGTTGGAAAGTGTATGGATGGAATAATGGAGTGGATGTGTGATGGGGGAAGGTTTTCAGGACCAACATTGGCACATGTGATGGTGGATGCGAAAAGATAGGTGGATGAATGGGTGGAGAGTGTGGTGATAATGGAGGCATTGGGATAGTGAATTTAGGGATGTAGGGACCCAAAACAGATTTAGGAGATGGAGGATGTAAATGATTTTGTGGAGGAATAGCAACTTTGGATGTCATTATGGATGTTTCATTTGAAGGTATGGTACCTTTTTTCTTTGGGATCCACATGGTTTTGAGTGTTGCTTTGGTGGGCCTTTGTGGCCTTTTGGATTGATTGGGATTTCAGATTCAATTTTTCTGTTCTTCAACATGTCTGTGGAAGGGGACATGAGGAGCTTTAGATTCATGTGGATGTTTGGATTTATGTATTGTTGCTTTGGCATCCAAAATGCTTTTAGTAGCAATCGGGTGGGTATGAGGAGATGGATGATGTGGAGTGATGGAGGTAGGGTTATAGGGATTACGTGTAGATGGAGAATGTGTAGGTATGTGCCTTTGTTGATCCTGATTAGGAGTTATGAAGGTAGGATTTTTATGTTGTGTACGAGGGAGAGGGGGTGGATGAATGAAAGGATGAATAGGATAAGATGGAGGGGGTGATTTTGGGATATAAGGACCCAAAATAGACTGCGTACATGGAGGATGTGTGGGGCTTGATGGAGGGATATAAGAAACCATAATAGATGAAGGATGAGCAATGGTGGATGGAGGGACATAAGGACCCAAAATGGATTGAGAGGATGAGGGAGGAAGATGGATAGTTGTTTTGAGGTAATATGATGGAGGAGGAGGGATGGCAGCAAAGGATTTAGTAGAGCGACGATAAGTGCCTCTCGTTCCTTTGGAAGAGGATCGTTTAGGATGTATGGAGGTTATACCAACATCTTTAGAGTGGGAGTTTTGGGAGACATATCCAAGACCATGTGTGCCTGGATGTTCTTGGACTTGAATGGGTTCTAAAATACCTTGCTCATGAAGGCCTAAACCTTTTCCTTGATAGTTCATGTTTTCAAGCATATGATCTATGGTAGGATGCTTATTCTTTTGGAAGCATGATGTGAGTGTGTTAGCAGGTGGAGGAGGAAAGGTGGTGCCTATACTTTGTTTTGCTTCTGCAAGAAGACCACCATGGATGTGTGTAATATTACCAAGGTGATACAAAACTGGCATTGAGATGGTAAGACTAGATGGCGATGAAGGTTCATGCAATGGAGATGAGGGGATAGCAGCATCAGGAGGAATGAGTGATAAGGAATCATGAGAGGAATTGGGGAGTACAATGGGATCTAGATTTATGGTAGTGGATGATAAGGGCTCATGAGATGGAGTGATTGGATCTTGAAGGCAAATGGGATCATGGGATGGAGTGGATGGGAGGATAGGATCATGACTTGGTTGAGGATATGGATCATGAGATGAAATGGATGGAAGACTATGTTCTTGAGATGGAGTAGCTGGGATGGAGTGATCTTGATTTGGAGGAGGGGATATGCTTGTATGCTTTGGATCAAGCTCTTGGCATGAATCATCTTGTGTGGGATGTAGGATTATGGAAGAGTGTTGGAGGGTTGCCTCAATTGGGGGAGATAGGAGGATGGAGGATTCATGAAGGTTATGGGATTGAAGTTTGTGAATATTAGGACTGGAAAGAGGGGATTGGATGTCTTCAATGGATTGGGTGGATCTAGGAGTAGAAGACGGGGATTTAATGAATTCGATGGGTTGGACCGGCTCAACCATTTGGACAATGTTAGGAATGGTGATGGGTGGGATAGGTCTAGGATGGAGGAGGGCCTCATCACTAGTGACAGTACATGATAGAGTGGGAGGGCATGATGTCTCTTCTTGCATGAGTCCTTGGGCGACATTTGGAAGAGATGTAGGATTAGGTAGAGTGATGGGAATGGATGGAGGATCAAGGATGGATGGAGGATTAGGATTAGGGATTTGTGGATTAGGATTAGACGTGGGGATGTGATTGGATGGAGGACTAGGAGGAGATGGAGGATTAGGATTAAATGAGTGGATGGGACTAGATGGGGAACTTGGAGTGGTTGGAGGAGATGGAGGATTATGATTAGAGGAGTGGATGGGATTGGATGTAGGACTAAGAGGAGATGGAGGATTAGGATTAGGGATTTGTGGATTAGGATTGGATGGAGGACTAAGAGGAGATGGAGGATTAGGATTGGGTGAGTGGATAGGACTAGATGCAGAACTAGGAGTGGTTGGAGGAGATGGAGGATTATGATTAGATGAAGGATTAAGATATAATGCGGTGAAAGGGGGAGTGATGTAGGAAGATGTGGATGTTGGATTAGATTGGGAAGATTGGGATGGTGAATGATAGTAGGAATATGTAGATGAAGGATTAGAATGGGGAGATGTGGAATTAATGTAAGGATATTGGGATGGGGGATTGTGATAAGAAGGTGTGGAGGTTGGATTAGAACAAGAAGATTGAGGTGGTGAACCACCATAGGAAGAAATGTATGGTGGGTTGGAGTAGGAGGATATGGATGGTAGATAAGGATGAGGGGATTGAGATGGTGGATTAGGATAGGAGGAATATTGGGATGGGGGATTGTGATAGGAATGTGTGAGTGTTGGATTAGGATGAGAAGATTGGGATGTGGGATTAAGGTAGAGGTATTGGGATTGTTGATGATGATGAGGATAAGAGGAAGTGGATGTTGGATAGGATAGAGGTTGAAAGGGAGGACATGATGAATATGTCGATGGTGAGGATGTTGGATATCCCTTGTCAAGGGTAGCATAAGAACCATTATTAGATGTGGATGAAGGCATGGTGGGATAGTTTGAAGAATTAGTGGGATTTTGGGAGGCAATTGGAGAGAGCTTGCTAGCAATGATAGCGTCAAGGGGATCTATATAACATTCTTCATGATCAACAAATTTTTTGTTATCGTCATCAACGAAGTTAGGATTCCCCTTGATTACTATTATTGGTCATGTGAGAGGGGGATAAATATTCATGATGGATATAGATTAGAAGGAAAGAATAGATGATGGATAGAGAACTAGGATGGATTGGAGGCTGATATGGGGATTAGATGAAAGCTCAAATTAGGATTGGATGAAAGCTCAGATTAGGATGATGGGATTAATGCTCAAATTAGAACTGGATTGGAGCTTAGATTGGGATTGGATTGAAGGATATGATAGGATTGATTTGGAACCAAGATCATGGGTTTCAACTAGAGGACGTAAGGTGTTGACAATCAGATTTTTGCCAAATTTGGTAGTTTTCAAAAATTGTCAAATTTTGCCATTTTAGGAAACTTCGCAGGAATACATTTGAGAGTCCAAGTTTTTCCCAAAAAATACCCAATACCAAGATAGGATGAATTGCCCCCTAAGGTCCAAAAATTTGAGATATTGATTCAGAGTTATTAACGGAAATGTTTTTTCAAAAACTGAAAAAAATAGTAAATTATGATTTTGAGGGTCAAAATGAAACTTTGGGGGTTCGAAAATGTGCTAAAAAGGGGTCCAGATAGGTTGGGAATCTACATGCCAGCTCATAACGCAACCACCCGTAAAATTTCAGCCAAAACCCACATCGGAGTCAAAAGTTATGGCCTCCGAAAGTTTTTGCATAAAAGTCAAAACCTTCAAAATTGATAATTGGAATGTATCAATTTGATGATTTGGATGAGGATTGGTTTGATTGGATCAATTGAGTGTTTAGGATGATCAAATGGTTAAATGGAGGCTTTGGGGGTTCGAATGGAGGTTTAAAATGGTCAAACGGGTGAAATTGGCCATTCAGCGGGGCGTATCCGCACTTCTGCAGTAAAACTGCTGAAACAGTGGGGCAAGTACGCCCCTCTACAGTAAAACTGCTGAAACAGTGGGGCAAGTACGCCCCTCTGCAGAAAAATAGCAAAAGGCAAGTATGCCCCTCTGCAGTAAAACTGCTGAAATAGTGGGGCAAGTACGCCCCTCTACACTAAAACTGCTGAAACAGTGGGGCAAGTACGCCCCTCTGTAGAAAAACAGCAAAGAGCAAGTATGCCCCTCTGCAGTAAAATTGTTGAAACAGTGGGGCAAGTACGCCCCTCTGCAGTAGGAAGTGTAACTTGGTTTGGATGAGAGATTTTGGTAAGACTTAAAATGATTCAATGACAATTTGACTTATCAAAATTTATTGATTCTTCAGAGAAAAACACTTTGAACAAACACAATCCTATGATTAGTGTTAAGGGGTATGGCCAACAAAGGTCTTACTCTAGGATGAACAAAGTTTCTAAGGTGTCCTCGATATACTCTCGGTACGTGAGGCACAAACCCTTGAACACCAGTCCGTCACAAGCATGAGTCGGGAACCCCAGTGAGATACTGAAAGGCTCGGACCAACTCTTCATATTTATCTAGGTATCACCCTAGCTTCAACGCTTCACCAATTACGATGCAACTGGATTGGGATACAACTTTGGCTCTCCCCCCTTTATATACCCCGCTGGTACACGTGGTTGGAATCGTCCCTTAGGGTGATGAAATCCCCAAGTAGGTCCCTCTAAGAAGAAAACACTAACCATTTCCAACTACCCCCTTCGGATCCCCACCAAAGTGCAAAGGGAGAGGATGAAGATGAATTAATGCCCCTTTAGGATAATACAAATGAAACAAACACAACAAGTAGCCAATTTACTTCCTCCTAATTATACTAAGTGAATAGATATAGTAGCAAGGAAATATATTCAAAAAATAAGATAAAGGCCCTGCAAGCAAATGTTAGTTGTTTATCCTTTGCCCTTTGTGATTTGTAGAAAAAATACGCAAGATACCTACAAGAAATTTGACTTTTTGAATGTGTTGTTAAGGGAAAATCCGCCCCGCTGCAGTGAAAAACGCTAAACTGGTAGGGCATGTCTGCACTTCTGTAGAAAATAGTCAAACGTTGCACATCAAGGGCAAGTACGCTCCTCTACAGAAAAATAGCAAGGGCAAGTATGCCCCTCTGCAAAAAAATAGCAGACAGAAAAATAGTAAGGGCAAGTACGCCCCTCTGCAGAAAAATAGCAAGGGCAAGTACGCCCCTCTGTAAAAAAATATCAAGGGAAAGTACGCCCCTCTGCTGTAAAACTGCTGAAACAGTGGGGCAAGTATGCCCCTCTACAGTGTCCAGGAGGGCAAGTTCACCCTTCTGCGACCTGAATCTGCAAATAAGGTAACAACAAAAAATGTAAAAGAAAGAGACCCCTTTGTGGGTCCCACCGGGCATGCTAGAAATGTGATCCTAATAAGATGCTACTCCTAATGTGAGATGCAAGATGAAGAACTAATAATGCAAATTAAAATAAGTAACAAGATAGAAGGGCACCTCAATAAGATTAGCCTAAGAAAAATATGAAAGCAAGATAAAACAAATGAAATGTTTGTTATACCTTCATATTGTTGCTTCCTTGGTTGGCCCTTGATTTTTGAAGTCTTGTGTGCTCCTTGGATGGCAATGAAGTTAAAATGGATGCAAGATGAATTGATGCAATATAGATTGATGATGTAAATGCTATGGTGGATGAGAGCTTAAATGACAATTTTGCAAGAGTTTTATTGCAAAAGACTTGATTCTTAAAATGAGGGAATTGAAGGGATATTTATAGGCTAATTGGAATTCTCTAGAGAATTCAACGGTTGGGATTGATCCAACAAAGATCAAGATGAAGGGCTATGGTGAGTTGAGGACTCACAAGCCCTCACATCTTGACATGTGGAAGGTGAGATGTCTTAAGGTGGAGTGATGTGGAAATGAGGTGGAAGGGAAGTACATGAGGTGGATGAAGGACAAGTACCTTTGAGGTACTTTGGGGGATGAGAAGATTTCCTCAAAAAAGAACTTCTTATCCCCAAATGAGGATGAAAGAGACTTTTGAGAAATTTTAGAATTCCTCAAAAATCTCCATGGGAAAAGGAGAAGTGTGTGGCAAAAATTTACATTCAATGGAGGATTCATTGGATAAAAGGAGGTCTCCAAAAAGTTGAAGATTTGTCACATGTGGGAGATGTGACAAGTCCAAGGTTCTAGAAGCCTTTGACACATGTAAAATGACATGTCACATTTGCATGGGGGATGAAGAAAACGTTGGGAAGATAAAAGTGAATTAAAAATTCACACGGGGAAGAGGGGAACCTTGGTTGAATAAATGTGAATTAAAAATTCACATGGGGAAGGGAGTCCATACCAAAAATGGTAAGTGGGAAGGTTGACCAAAAAAGGTAAGCTAAATATGGTTAATGATTTTGATTAAGGTTGTGCAAACACAGGATTAAGGAAATTAATGAGAGATTAGAGGCAAGTGGGAGATTATGGAGGATGCGACACTTAATCAAGATTAAGTGGTGCACATCCTAATCACAGATTAATTAATTTAATCCAGATTAGAAGAGGGTTATGGAGAATGTGACAAGGAGAGAGAAGAAAGAAGAATTAAACATTGGTTTTTAATCCAAATAGGTTGAATGACCAAATTAAATAATTTTTCATGTTTATTTAATTTAGAGAAGGAAAGGGGGTAAGGTAAAGTATTTAATTTATTTAATTAGATACTTTAGGAACCTTAGACAGAAAATGAAATAATGATTAAATAAATTATTTAATCACTATTAATGGAATAGATGAATATAATAGACGATTTTGATCATATGGAAGTGATCAAATTTGGATGTCTACAGATTATACATAGGTGATCTCTTTGACCTTGATAACTCTATTTTTAACCTCGTCCTATTCTCAAGAAACCAATAATTCTGCAAAGAACACCAATAACTTATAATTTTATCCTTAATCCAACCCTAACAATTAACTAAAATAATCAAATTTTCCTTATTCCTCTTTGTCATCTAAACTTACTATCTCCATTCACAAGCTAACTCTAATTGGATGAAGCTAGAAAAAATCCTAGTTCCATCTTTCATGAGTTTCTTTGAATAACCTTATCCAACTTCATCTATCCAACCCTTGAACCCCAAACTCTTCTTATTTTACCAAATTTACCATTTCTTTGTAGTATATTGACCTATTAATTTTTTATGAAACATGCCTTACTATTATACTCTCCTTTTTGTTTTTCTCTATTAGCTTTTTGTAATTCCTTATCACAAAATCATGTTCCCTTTTACCTAAATATTATTTTTTCATCTTCACTTCCATAATATTCTCCTAGGATATGCTTCTACTAATCCAACCCTAGTAATTACTAGAGTTCTTTTTCTTTTTCTCTTTTTCTTAAGTTTCTGCATGGCAAATTTTTCTTGACTTTTTCCTTTTTTTCTCTTTTGGATTATTTTCCAATTTATCTTTTGTCAACGAGGATTATCCTATTCTATTAATTTTCTATATTTGATTTGTTTGATCCTCTAATTTAGTTACTTGTTACTACTTTAGCATCATAGATTACATTTGGACTAGATAATTATTCACTTTCTAATCAATGGTTCCAACACATCATTATAAAACTATTAAATTTGGGACAACTATTTATATCATGTGATTTATCACCACAAAAATAACATGTGGATTTTCATCCTTTTTTTTCTTCTACACTCATTAGCATAACATCCTAGTTTACCATAGTTATACTATTTTGGCCTTTTGGTTCTCCTTCTTTCTCCAATACCTCTATTATTATCATGGTAGCCTACCCTACCACCTCCATCTCAATAATTATCATGGTAACTCATGGAAGGTCATATATCTTGAATTTGTGGTAGCATATAATGTATATTGTTAGGTGGTCTCTTACTTTCTCTCAATTGAAGTTCCCACTAGCCATGTGCCAAATAAACATTGAATTATTTTATAGCTAAACCCTATGTTCTATCCATACCCATATCCAGGAAAGGGGTGATTACGGCCGAGAAAATTAGTAAATGTGAAGGGTATGCCCCCTCGAGAGGGTGAGGAGGGAAAAAGAAGGGTCCCGGGAAACATCTTGATAAGAAGTAATGGATGGTATAGTTGGAAAGAGGGCAAAAAATAAGACAAGTTTTCCTTTTGAACGAAGTCAATCGGACAAATGGGGTGCAAGTGGTGGCACCGGGAAGGGAAGAGATTAGTCAGAGGAATAAAACGGTAAATAAAAGGTAAAAATACCTTTTCAAATAGAAGGAAAGGCAACAAAACCCCCTATTAACGCATTTTAATGCATTTTAAATGTTTTATCAAAAATGTAAAACATGGGTTTTGTGAATGGGAAAAAATTAGAAAATGGGTAGGAATTGAAAATTTGAAAATGTGGAAAAAAATTTGAAATTTGGGGGGAGAGGAAATTTGGCTGTCGGGGGGCGCATATGCCCCTCACCGGGCAGATCCACCCCGGCCGATAGAGGGCGGGTCCGCCCCACTGCAGGTCGAGGGCAGGTCCGCCCCGACAGTCCGAGGGCATGTCTGCTCCGTTGCAGGGGCGAGTTTGCCCCACAGGTGGGAGGAAAGAAGGAGGGGGAAGAGGAAAGAAAGAAAGAGAAGAAGGAAAAAAGAAAGTGGGGGGAGGAGGAAGAATAATTGGATGAATGGGGAATATGCAATGAGATGAAATATGACATGAATGCAATTTTCCATCTTTTAAAGCACTGATTTTTGCTATAGCATAAGACACCGGGTGTCAGGGTATGTAAACCAAGACGGATTAGTTTCCAATGCATAAAACAAACACAACAGACAAGAAGGCTATTCCAACACCCCAAAATCGCGATGACTTTGGTCAGGCCAGGTATTGGAATAACCACAAGCACAAAAGGATGCCTCAGTGTAACACAAGACCTCAAGGATCTTGGTGGGTACTATGTGAGACAACCAAGAAGAAAAAAACAAAGAAATGAGCAAGATATGCCCCTATGTTGACTAGTCAAAGCACACCATGATATGATGGATCAAGGCGACCATGAAAAGTGATGATAGGGAGCTCAAATGATAAACAAAAGCCAAAAGCATCAAAATATCACAATCAATAATGTCCGTTGCCATAGGATCAAGATAATGGATGGGGTTGATGAGGTATGTTAGGAAGGATACATTCTGTTGAGACCGATGATGGATAGAACTAAAAGATCGATATGATGCAAGATACAAGAAACCGATTGGATCTCATGATACAAATGACCATTGTTTGTAGGAATCAGCTAGGATAGGGACATTCTTGATGACACGACAAGATGATGAGACATAAGGTGACAAGATGATAAAATGATGAGATGACAAAATAGACACACCCTAAAGACCTAGGGGCTCAAGGGTTGATCAAAGATCAACCTTGCGTACGTGAAAGCACAAATCCCTCGTAATTCAGGAAAAGACCATGGTAAAAGTGGAAAGAGGAAAATGAAGACCTCGATGGATGACAAAGACCAGATGGAAAAAATGCCCCGGGGGCAGACCAAATGATTGACCGTGCCTACGTGAAAGCGTAAGGGAAATGTAGTGTGACACAAGGCCAAAGACAGTCGATGGAAGAGGACAAGACAGATAAAAGGCAAAAACCCTGGGTGCGAATCAAATGATCGACCTTGCCTATGTGAAAGCGTAGGGGAAACATAGTTCGACTCAAGGCCAAAGAAAAACGATAGAGGATGACAAGACAAACAAAAGGCAGAGCCCTGAGGGCAGATCAAATGATCGACCTTGCCTATGTGAAAGCACAGGGGCAACGTAGTTCGACACAAGGCCAAAGAAAAATGATGGAAGATGACAAGACAGACAAAAGACAGAGCCCCGGGGGCAGATCAAATGATCGACCTTGCCTACGTGAAAGCGCAGGGGAAACGTAGTTCGAACGACAACAGATAAGGGATGATGAAATGACCAAGATAAATGGAAAAAAGGATGGATTCGATATGACGAGACAAGATAGACTTGCAGGATTGGATAGGATGATGGTTGATATGTGTAGGATGTGAAGCTTAGGGATGGGATAGTGATCTAGATTATTAGAATATGAATTGCGAGGATGAGAGGATGTATAGATGAATGATGAAGATGTAGGAAATAGATAGGAGGGATGAATTACGATATGAATGGCATTGGGTTGCATGCGGGTAGCCGATAGCTAGATACCAATGACAAGGGATAATAGAGGGAAATGGATGGATGGATAAGAAGATGCTAGGATAGGTGGATAGATGAGATGAATATTGAGGTGATATTGTAAAGATGTGAGAAATAGATAGGAATGATGATAGTGAGATAGCATGGCATTGAATTTCATGGGAGTAGCTGATAGCTAGATACCAATGACAAGGGATGATGAGATAGAAGGAAATGGATGGATGGATAAAGATGGGGAGATAGAAAGATGCAAGGATAGGAAGATAAGGATTGGGAGATGGTAGGGATTATTGGATTGATAAATGGATGGGATGACGAGGGGATGAGAGTATATGGAGATAAGGATTGGGAGATGGCAGGGATTATTGTATGGATAAATGGATTGGGGGGGGGAAGGATGGGTAGGATGGGGAGATGGAGAGGATTACCTGGAGTAATGGATGGATGATGTCTCAAGGACCAAGACACAAAGGAGAAGATTCCCCCACTCTAGATGTGTCATGTGTGATGAGGCAAGAGGGGAGGAAGATAGAAGGATGGGGAAATAAAGGAGCGAATTGATATGGATTGTAGTAGGATGGGAGTATAGGAAAAGAAGGATTTGGTAGATGGATAAATGGAGGGGGAGGTAAGGATGGGCAGGATGGAGAGATGGAAAGGATTACTTGGAGGGAGGGATGGACGATGTCGCCAAGGACTTCATTGCAAATAACGAGATGCCCCCACTCCAGATGTGTCATGCACGATGAGGCAAGAGGGATAGCAAGATGTGTGGAAGGAATATGATAGTGTATGGATGAGGGGAATATATGCCAAGAGATTTCCAACGCATGTATATAGGTTTTCCCCTGTCTTTATCAAGATCACAAGGAAGATGGAGGGATTGGATAGGATGTGAAAGATGGTGGGTAAGATGTGGAAGATAGGTAGATGTAGGAGATGGAGGAAAGGAATGCGTAAGTGGATGTTTCCCCCAATCATGGAAGGAGACTAGATGGGGGATTTACACATGATGCATGTTTTCCAGGTTTTCATCATGGTACTAATCCAAGGCGCTTGTTTGCCAAGTTTACACCATTGGACGAATGATTTTCTCCTTCTTCTTTTTTTTGTATTTTTCTAAATTTTTTTCTTTTTTTTATTTTTTTGCTGATTTTTTTTCTTTTTTTTATTTTTTTACTGATTTTTTGGACTATGATGTGGACGAAGATGGATAAAGATAGGGATATGGATATGTGGATTTGAGAGGACAGATGACAAGGATAGGGATGAAGGAATCATTCATCAAGTTCCATATAATAAGAGCCCATGTTTGAAGTGACTATTCGGATGTTGGTACAACCTTATTAGACTGGATGGTTTAAGCAAGAGGATGGATTAAAGGAATTTGATGGGGGAGATAGAGAGGATAGTGGATGGGATGTTGGAAAGTGTATGGATGGAATGATGGAGTGGATGTGTTATGGGGGAAGGTGTTCAGGACCAACATTGGCACATCTGATGGTGGATGCGAAAAGATAGGTGGATGAATAGATGGAGAGTGTGGCGATAATGGAGGCATTGGGATAGGGAATTTTGGGACATAAGGACCCAAAACAGATTTAGGAGATCGAGGATGTGAATGATTTTGTGGGGAAATAACAACTTTGGATGTCGTTATGGAATTTTCAATTGAAGGTATGACACCTTTTTTCTTTGGGATCCACATGGTTTTTGTTTTTGCTTCAATGGGCCTTTGTGGCCTTTTGGATTGATTTGGATTTTGGACTTGATTTTTATTTTCTTCAACATGTCTTTTGTAGGGGACACGAGGAACTCTATATTCATGTGGATGTTTGGATTTATGTATTGTTGCTTTGGCATCCAAAGTTCTTTTAGTAGCAATGGGATGGGTGCGAGGAGATGGATGATGTGTGGATGGAGTGATAGAGGTAGGCATTTGATGAGGAAGTGTGGATGGATAATGTGTAGGTATGTGCCCTTGTTGATCCTGATTAGGAGTTATGAAGGTAGGATTTTTATGTTGTGTATGAGGGAGAGGGGGTGGATGAATGAAAGGATGAATAGGATAAGATGGAGGGGGTGATTTTGGGATATAAGGACCCAAAATAGACTGTGTATATGGAGGATGTGTGGGATTTGATGGAGGGATATAAGAACCCATAGTAGATGAAGGATGAGAAATGATGGATAGAGGGACATAAGGACCCAAAATGGATTGAGAGGATGAGGGAGGAAGATGGATGGTTGTTTTTAGGTAATATGATGGAGGAGGGGGGATGGCGGCATATGTCTTGGTAGAACGATAGGAAGTACCTCTTGTGCCTTTAGAAGAGGATCGTTTAGGATGTACAAAGGTTGTACCGATATCTTTAGAGTGCAACTTTTGGGAGACATATCCAAGACCATGTGTGCCTGGATGTTCTTTGACTTGAATGGGTTCTAAAATACCTTGCTCATGAAGGCCTAAACCTTTTCCTTGATAGTTCATGTTCTCAAGCATATGATCTATGGTAGGATGCTTATTCTTTTGGAAACATGATGCGAGTGTGTTAGCAGGTGGAGGAGGAAAGGTGGTGCATAAACGTTGTTTTGCTTCTGCAAGAAGACCACCATGGACGCATGTAATATTACCAAGGTGATACAAAAGTGGAATTGGGATGGTAAGACTAGATGGCGATGAAGGATCGTGCAATGGAGATGAGGGGATAGCAACATCAGGAGGAATGAGTGATAAGGGATCATTAGAGGAAGTGGATGATAAGGTTTCATGAGATGGAGTGATTGGATCTTGAAGGCAAATGGGATCATGGGATGGAGTGGAGGGGATAGTGTGATCTTGAGATTGGGTGGATGGGAGGATAGGATCATGACTTGGTTGAGGATATGGATCATGAGATGAAATGGATGGAAGACTATGTTCTTGAGATGGAGTAGATGGGATGGAGTGATCTTCATTTGGAGGAGGGGATATGCTTGTATGGTTTGGATCAAGCTCTTGGCATGAGTCATTTTGTGTGGGATGTATGATGATGGAAGAGTGTTGGAGGGACTCCTAAATTGGGGGAGATAGGAGGATGGAGGATTCATGAAGTTTATGGGATTGAAGTTTGTGAATATTAGGATCGGGAGGAGGGGATTGGATGTCTTCAATGGATTGGGTGGATCTAGGAGTAGAAGATGGGATTTAATGGATTCGATGGGTTTGACCGGCTCAATAGTTTGGACAATGTTAGGAATGGTGATGGGTGGGATAGGTCTAGGATGGAGGAGGGACTCATCACTAGTGACAGTACATGATAGAGTGGGAGGGTATGGTGGCTCTTCTTCCATGAATCCTTGGGCGACATTTGGAAGGGATGTAGGATTAGGTTTAAATGAAGGGATGAGAATGGATGGAGGACTAGGAGGAGATGGAGGATTAGGATTAGATGAAGGGATGGGATTGGATGGAGTACTAGGAGGAGATGGAGGATTAGGATTAGATGTGTGGATGGGATTGGATGGAGGACTAAGAGGAGATGGAGGATTAGGATTAGATGTGTGGATGGGATTGGATGGAGGACTAAGAGGAGATGGAGGATTAGGATTGGATGTGGGGATGGGATTGGATGGAGGACTAGGAGGAGATGGAGGATTAGGATTAGGAATTGGAGGATTAGAATTAGATGAAGGGATTGGAATGGATGGAGGACTAGGAGGAGATGGAGGATTAGGTTTAGATGGAGGAATGGGATTGGATGTAGGATTAGGAGGAGATGGAGTATTATGATTAGAGGAGTGGATGGGATTGGATGTAGGAGTAGGAGGAGATGGAGGATTTTGATTAGAGGAGTGGATGGGATTGGATGTAGGACTAGGAGGATATGGAGGATTATGATTAGATGTGGGTATGGGATTGGATGTAGGATTAGGAGGAGATGGAGGATTATGAGTAAGAATTGGAGGATTATATGAGTGGATGTGTGGATGAGGATTAGATGTAGAATTAGGAGGAGATGGAGGATTATGATTAGGTGAGTGGATGGGACTAGATGGGGGACTAGGAATGGTTGGAGGAGATGGAGGATTATGATTGGATGAAGGATTAAGATATAATGCAGTGAAAGGGGGAGTGATGTAGGAAGATAAGGATGTTGGATCAGAACAAGAAGATTGAGGTGGTGAACCACCATAGGAAGAAATGTATGGTGGTTTGGCGTAGGAGGATATGGATGGTAGATAAGGATGAGGGGATTGAGATGGTGGATTAGGATAGGAGGAATATTGGGATGGGGGATTGTGATAGGAATGTGTGAGTGTTGGATTAGGATGAGAAGATTGGGATGTGGGATAAAGGTAGAGGTATTGGGATTGTTGATGAGGATGAGGATAAGGGGAAGTGGATGTTGGATAGGATAGAGGTTGAAAGGGACAACATGATGAATATGTCGATGATGAGGATGTTGGATATCCCTTGTCAAGGGTAGCATAAGAACCGTTATTAGATGTGGATGAAGGCATGGTGAGATAGTTTGAATAAGTAGTAGGATTTTGGGAGGTGATTGGAGAGAGCTTGCTAGAAATGATATCATCAAGGGGATCTATATAACAATCTTCATGATCAACAAATTTTTTGTTATCGTCATCAACAGAGCTAGGATTCCCCTTGACTACTATTACTGGTCGTGTGAGAGGGGGATAAATAGTCATGATGGATAAAGATTAGCAAGAAAGAATAGATGACGGATAGAGAACTAGGATGAATTGGAGGCTGATATGGGGATTAGATGAAAGCTCAGATTGGGATTGGATGAAAGCTCAGATTAGGATGATGGGATTAATGCTCAGATTAGAAATGAATTGGGGATTAGATTGGGATTGGATCAGAGGATATCATAGGATTGATTTGGAACCAAGATCATGGGTTTCAACTAGAGGACGTAAGGTGTTGACAATCAGATTTTTGCCAAATTTGGCAGTTTTCAAAAATTGTCAAATTTTGCCATTTTAGGAAACTTCATAGGAATATGTTTGAGAGTCCAAGTTTTTTCCAAGAAATACCCAATACCAAGATAGGATGAATTGCCAACTAAGATCCAAAATCTGAGACAGTGATTCAGAATTATTAACGAAAATGTTTTTTCAGAAACTGAAAAAAATAGTAAATTATGATTTTGAGGGTCAAGATGAAACTTTGGGGGTTCGAAAATGTGCTAAAAAGGGGTCCAAATAGGTTGGGAATCCACATGCCAGCTCATAACGTAACCACTCGTAAAATTTCAGCCAAAACCCGCATTCGAGTCAAAAGTTATGGCCTCCGAAAGTTTTTGCATAAAAGTCAAAACCTTCAAAATTGATAATTGGAATGTATCAATTTGATGATTTGGATGAGGATTGGTTTGATTGGATCAATTGAGTGTTTAGGATGATCAAATGGTCAAATGGAGGCTTTGGGGGTTCAAACTGAGGTTTAAAATGGTCAAATGGGTGAAATTGGCGGGGCGTATCCGCACTTCTGCAGTAAAACTGTTGAAACAGTGGGGCAAGCACGCCCCTCTACAGTAAAACTGCTGAAACAGTGGGGAAAATACGCCCCTCTGCAGTAAACAACAAGGGCAAGTACGTCCCTCTACAGAAAAATAGCAAGGGCAAGTACGCCCCTCTACAGTAAAACTACTGAAACAGTGGGGCAAACACACCCCTCTGCAGTGGGAAGTGTAACTTGGTTTGGATGAGGGATTTTGGAAAGAACTTAAAATGATTCAATGACAATTTGACTTATCAAAATTTACTGGTTCTTCACAGAAAGACACTTTGAACAAGCACAATCCTATGATTAGTGTTAAGGGGTATGGCCAGCAAAGGTCTTAATCTAGGATGAACAAAGTTTCTGAGTCCTCGATATATGCTCGATACATGAGGCACAAACTGTGAACACCAGTTTGTCACAAGCGTGAGTCGGGAACCCCAACGAGATACTGAAAGGCTCGGGCCAACTCTTCACGTTTATCTACGTATCACCTAGCTTCAACGCTTCGCCAATTACAACGCAACTGGATTGGGGTATAGCTTTGGCTCTCCCCCCTTTATATACCCCACCAGTACGCATGGTTGGAATCATCCCTTGGGGTGATGAAATCCCCAAGCAGGTCCATCTAAGAAGAAAACACTAACCGTTTCCAACTACCCCCTTCAAATCCGCACCAAAGTGCAAAGGGAGAGGATGAAGATGAATTAATGCCCCTTTAGGATAATACAAACGAAACAAACACAACAAGCAGCCAATTTACTTCCTCCTAATTATACTAAGTGAATAGATAAAACAGTAAGGAAATATTTTCAAAAAATAAAAGAAAGGTCCTGCAAGCAAATGTTAGTTGTTTATATTTTTCCCTTTGTGATTTGCAGTAAAAATATGCAAGATACCTGCAAAAGATATGACTTCATTCACCAACAAGCAGGATTAGAGGATTAGAGCACAAAACAGCAAAAAAAAGAGACAAAAATGAAGCTAAACTGCCACTTTTTCACCTTTTCAAATGTGTTGTTAAGGGCAAATCTGCCCCTTTGTAGTGAAAAACGTTGAACTGGGAGGGTGTGTCCGCACTTCTGTAGAAAACAGTCAGAAACGTTGAACAACAAGGGCAAGTACGCTCCTCTATAGAAAAATAGCAAGGGCAAGTACGCCCCTCTATAGAAAAACAACAAGGGCAAGTATGCCCTTCTGTAGAAAAACAACAAGGGCAAGTACGCCCCTCTACAGAAAAACAACAAGGGCAAGTACGCAGCTCTGCAGAAAAACAACAAGGGCAAGTATGCCCCTCTGCAAAAAAATAGCAAATAGAAAAACAACAAAGGCAAGTACGCCCCTTTGTGGAAAAACAACAAGGGCAAGTACGCCCCTCTGCAGCATCTGGGAGGGCAAGTTCGCCCTTCTGTGACCTGAATCTGCAAACAAAGTAACAACAGAAAACGTAAAAGAAAAGAGACCCCTTTGTGGGTCCCACTGGGTGTGCCAGAAATGTGATCCTAATAAAATGCTACTCCTAATATGAGATGCTAAATAAGAAACTAATAGTGCAATGAAAAGAAGTAACAAGATAAAAGGGCACCTCAATAAGATTAGCCTAAGAAAAATATGAAAGCAAGATAAACAAATGAAATGCTTGTTATACCTTCATATTGTTGTTTCCTTGGTTGGCCCTTGATTTTTGAAGTCTTGTGTGCTCCTTGGATGGCAATGAAGCTAAAATGGATGTAAGATGAATTGATGATGTGAGTGCTACAATGGATGAGAGCTTGAATGGCAATTTTGCAAGAGTTTTGTTGCAAAAGACTTGATTCTCTAAATTGAGGGAATTGAAGGGGTATTTATAAGCTAATTTGAATTCTCTAGAGAATTCAATGGTTGGGATTGATCCAACAAAGATCAATATGAAGGGCTATGGTGAGTTGAGGACTCACAAGTCCTCACATCCTGACATGTGGAAGGTGAGATGTCTTAGGGTGGAGTGATGTGGAAATGAGGTGGAAGGGAAGTACATGAGGTGGATCTTGGGGGATGAGAAGATTCCTTGGAGGAATAAAAGTGAATTGAAAATTCACAATGATTGGAAGAATCTAGTGGATAAGAGAGGGTCTCCAAAAAGCTGGAGATTTGTCACATGTGGGTGATGTGACAAGTCCAAGGTTCTAGAAGCCTTGGGCACATGTAAAATGACATGTCACATTTGCATGGTGGATAAGAAGACCTTGGGAAGATAAAAGTGAATTAAAAATTCACATGGTGAAGAGGGGAACCTTGGTTAAATAAATGTGAATTAAAAATTCACATGGGGAAGAGAGTCCAGGCTAAAAATGGTAAGTGGGAAGGTTGACCAGAAAAGGTAAGCCAAATGTGGCTAATGATTCTGATTAAGGTTGTGCAAACACAGGATTAAGGTAATTAATGGGAGATTAGAGGCAAGTTGGGGATTATGGAGGATGTGACAAGGAGAGAGAAAAGAGGAATTAAAAATTGGTTTTAATCCAAATAGGTTAAATGACTAAATTAAATAATTTGTCATGTTTATTTAATTTAGAGAAGACAAGGGGGTAAGGTAAAGTATTTAATTAGATACTTTAGGAACCTTAGGCAAAAAATGAAATAATGATTAAATAAATTATTTAATCACTATTAATGAAATAGATGAATATAATAGATGATTTTTTTCATATGGAAGTGATCAAATTTGGATGTCTACAACTATATACTTGGGTCTCTCTTTGATAGTCAAGTTTTTTCCCACAAGGGTTTCTCCATGCACATTTGGTGTTATGTACCATATTCTAATGGTTTGTTTATTTGTATTTGTTGTTATATACTTCCACATAATTTCATAATGCTCAATCTAATATTGAAGAGCTTATATTTGTAGTAATCTACCCTACTTTACCAACATTATGCATTTCCCATCATATAATTAGAATTTTGTGTATCTTATTTGTAAATATTATCAATTGCTCCCCAACCTTAGAATCCTAATGAATTAATTATTTCCCTTTCATGAAATTTTTTATTTTTGTTCCATGTCCACCATGATTCCTTTCACTCCTCCCATAGACTTTCTATCCTCCCTTAAAATTATAAAATTACATTTGCACCTTTAGTCCCTCACTTTACTCTATGGAGGTCCAAATGTCTCATTTAATCTTATAATCCTCATAAGTTTTTATCCATGATGTACCACTATTATATACTTATGCTTTTCAAAATTTCAATATTTATGTAAAGTAATTGCTAAGTGTTCATCAAGTTCCACATCCTGGCTCCAAATGTTTGCTCCTCATTCATAACACACAATAGCTAATTTATTTGTGTGTAACTCAACTTTGTAGAGTGTGTGTGAACCATCAAACCTACCCCTCCTTGTGCATGCAACATTAATCATCCTTAGACATGCTCAATGTGTATACCTCTTTTTCAATGACCACTCCATCTCATTTTAGAGATGCCATTTTTTTATGCATGGTACATACTTATTGATCTAAATGTGCACTAGTGACAACTTAGTTCTATGTGGTAGTTTGTGCTGGACATTTACTTGGTGCCACATGTCACCATGTTGACATCACTAGTGGGCCCCAAAATTTAATATTATAGGCACTTGGTCTTCTTTCATGTGCTATATGGACTCAATAGTGAATGATTGCTTGCTAGAAGTCACCTTCAATGATGGCATGCCTAATCTTGCATTGATGTGGTTGGATTTCTAAAGTTGTAGGAATTTACTACACACTATATGACACCTATGTGGCAACTATAGTAAGCTAAACTCTCCATTTGTGGCTTGGTTTTCTATTATGTATGCATGGGTGACATGGTGAAGATGTATGTCATCTTCTAGTTAGTAACGCATAAACTAGCCTCAATAATTAAAATTACTAATGTGCATTTTTCTTCAATTTATATGTGTTGTCCATATAATATCATTCCATTTTCATGAAGGTCATAAATCTTCATCAAATTAATCAACCTTCATCTCTTAATTGTGATGCTTGATATCCCCATGTGGCACATCCATTGTGGTGTTTGGCCTCATTGCATTAGTATCCTATTGGTCCTTCTAGACCCCTCTTTAAAATATAATTATTTTGAGATATTTGAGCCACTCACATGGTGGCTTATCAATGGTGCCACATGTCTACTCCAGTGGGTCATTTCTTCTACATAGTATGTTAATTTTTTTTATCATTTCTTAGTGATGGTGTTAGCTGTGATATACCCTATTATTATTGTCTTAGCCTTATAAAGTGATTCTAATTATGCATCTTGAGATTATGTGGCTTTTTGTAGATCATTGGTATAGAGTATTATTTTGTAGCATTATAATAATCATTGATAGATCTACCATATATAAAATGTGATAATGTAGGGCTCACTCTTGATGGTCTTCAAGCACTATATATACCATTATTTAGGGATTTCCTTTGTGACAAGGATAATAATTATAGAGGCCAACACAAATAGTAAGTATGACCAATTTCCATATCTTTATACTATCCAAGAACTCACTACTATATTGACATCTAAAACACTAGTGGCTATGTTTTGCATTTTTTGTTGTCCATGCCTTAGTTATGCCCTATGCGCCCTAAATATAGGGTTTTCTTCCTCTAGCTAATAATATTGTGAATATGGTGGTTGTGGGTGTGTATTGTGTCCTTGGTGATATATTTGAATTACACATGGCTTGATATGGCTTGCAATTTCTATAGAGGTGTTCCATGTCATTGCATATTTATATTCTTTTTATTATAATTAATGTAGAGATGGCCTTCATTGCCATTAGGTACAACTTATTGATCTAATATAAATTTTATCCCTATGGTTATGCAAAATTTTAAAGGGATTGGATTAATGTGTTGAGGAATAAGGGCCTATGTTAAAGGGCCAAATTATACGTACATGTGCTTATGCCATTTTGTTGGAATGAATGAGCTAGAATTTTATATATAGAGAAAAATAAAAAATGTAACATGTTAGTAAATTTTCTATAGAACAAATACATAAAAAAATGTAACTTGGTAGCTTGTAATAGTTTTAGGTTTTTGTAATGTGTTATTTTGAATCTTAATCCATAATATAAATTCATTTTATACCCAATTGAAGATGAATATATCCATGTATAGTTTTCTAAGTCTATGAATATATCCATGTGTTTTGGATGAGCTTTTGGGAATGATGCATGTACCCCTAATTATATTTTATAATGAGTGTATTGTGAGTGATTAGTTAATCATCATAACTATTATAAAAAGAATGTGAATCTTTCATAGAGAACTCATTTGTTCACTCCAATAAAAGAAGCTCATGTATTTTCTCATGGATTGTTCAAGAATGTTCTATTCTTGATGTAATAAATATATGGCATCTCGTATGTGCATAGAGTTGAGCTTATATATGTAATCAACCACACTAGGTCCTTTTAGTTGTCATCTTTTGCATGTTATAAATTTTAAATTACATTTAATCATTTGGTTTGGAGATTCAAGTTTGTTACATTTACAAGATAAAAGAACCAATATGTAGTGAGTTTAACCCTTCATCACACCTTGCGCATAAAAAACCCATTGTAGTATCTCTAAGTGTTAGTAGTTCTTCCAAATCTACATAGCTCATTTCTTTAGTAATAGAATATGTTAAAAAAAACCATTCAACTAACATTTTTTTAGAGCATTATAGATTGTTGTCTAGTTTTCTTTCAAGTGTGAAGTGTAGTCTTACACTAAAATAAATTATTAGGGGTAATAATTAGTATGGCAATCTCATGCATGTCTTCCTTTTCTACTCAAAGGAAGTTTTAGGTCTTGATGATGATAAATCAACACATCAAAGCTCAAACATGTTATTAGGGTTTTTAGTGCATTGGGCATGGTTTTCTTTAAGACCCCTTATGGTCATTCATATATTTTTAATTATACTATAATAAAACCTTAGGGAACACCCAATTTAGTGTAGTAAAGAAAAAACAAGGAGAAAGTACTTATTCTTGAATGCATTGGTCCATATTGTACCATTTATCTAATCATAAGTTGTAATTCCTATTATCTTGAGTTGACTTCCTCTAGGGCTTAGGTGTGGTTTATCTTTAGGCTTTAGGGTGCAATTTTTTTTTAGAGCTAATAAGTGGTACTATTACTAAGGAAGAATTGAGGGTTTTCATTATTTGAGTATGTTGGTCATATTCACATCAATATCATGTTGAATTGCCAGTTACAACAAAGATCATTTTCTCTTCCCAAATGAAAGGTAGTGAATTTAGTTGATCAAACATAGTTAAATACCTAAATTAAAAATTTGAATATGGAAGGAGGAATATTTTCATGAGATTTTTTACACATTGGAGACCTAAATTTTCATAGAAAGTAACAAACAAATTTGAGAGCTAAAAATATAAGTTAGCTCAAACTTCTTCTCATGAGCATGACGTTGGTCCATATGGTAATGATAAGTTGTTTGTAGTTTTAAGAAACCTATGTAATTTAGATGATTTGATTGATAAATTTGGTCTAGAATACTATGTGATTATGTGGATATATGCAACTAAATTGAATGTGAGACTCATTTCACTAATGATAAGCTTCTTCAATATGTTTATGTCAATGCCTTTGGTCAATATGAGATACCAAAACATTATTTGGTACACCTTAGAGAACTTATGGAACAAAGGTACAAAAGGGTCGAACCTTTCAATGATGACATCAAATCCATAATTGAGACTATCATCATGCAATTATAGAGTGGGTATTGGTTGATAAATAGGAAAGTTGGTATTAAGAATGTTACTAACTATATAATTATGCCTAATTTTGTTGTTCCTAATATAGATAAAGGAAAACATAGGACAAAGATTGAGATCAAAGATCATTATAATACATCAAAGGATGACTAAGAAAAGATGAGCACCCATGTAAAATCCTATAGTAGAAAAAAATATTGTTCTAAGAACCAAGAAAACTAAAATACCTACAAGTGTAATGAGGTTCCAAAGAAAAGAAAATGAACCCAAAATCATGTGGGGTAAAGGAGACATCTTGTCAAAGAAAAGAAGGTACTGGTTGTAGCTATGCTAATGCAAATAAAAATGTTTCTAGGTGGGTGGTCAAGTTGTGCAACTAATCCTTGATGTTCTTTCCATCATAGTGCCCCAATCCACACCTTTTCCTAATGACACCCTTATTGACATAGATTTAGCTCCAAATCAAATTAAAATCCAAGTTCCTCTAGCTAGAATGTTCAAAATACTTAAGCATAAGGATAATGTGTTGTCTTATATTATTTCTTTACCATTATCGACCAACCTATTAGTTCTTCCATTGATCCCAAACTTGATGTCAATGCCCAAGAAAAAACATAAATCTATCTAAGAACATTATTAGTAGAAATAAAAATAAATGTTCTAAATTGTACTAAACTTTAGGCAGGATGGGTGTGGGCAAAGGCTGTGGAATTTCAGCGTGGTGAATTTGTTTAATTTTTTTTTAAACCTGTTCAACAAATCTATTTTATTCATGCTCTACAGCCACGGCTCTCACGAGATGGTATCTTTTGAGATGTCCCATCAAACAATTCATGTGCTTTGTCTAGTATTCAACATTTTGCATACATTTCTACTAGAACATTTCCAACTATAATTTCAGATAAATAGATCTCTTCCCTTTCATTTTGATGAGTGGGTATACGCTGATCTGAAGCTCCCTTACTCACATGAGCTGTGAGGATGCTGGCGTAGGGCGTGGAAATTGTCTTTATACTCACCAGATGCATTTGGATGAAACATTTTAAAAGCTCCTACACACAAGCCACTAGAAATAGCTGACACAAGCCACAACATCTTTATGAAAGCTTCAAAGGCCATGTATTTTGTGCAGATCCAATTATAATATTTCTTTGAAATAATATGTCAAACAATTGTCTTGCCTTGTCTATGCTTTCACATTTTTCATAAATGATTGTCAGAGTAGCTATGACCACACCATCGCCGAACCGCGTGAGGAAACCCATATTTTCTTACGCTGCAACAACTATATTACATGAGACACAACCAAACACTTTACCGGCATGACCAAAACTTTTGCAACGTAGGAACTTTAGTAGTGCTATGTGTGGGTGGGTGTGCTCAGATCCCATTTCCATGGCAGCGCTTCTCTTAAACCGAATTCGAGTATGAAAGCACGTTCGCCCTTAGCTTCTCCCAAGCTACAGTTTGAATCTTCAATAGGATCTCCTGCCTATGATGGCAGGCCTCGAGACAACAACAAAGAAGACCTCTTCCCTCATAATGTGAAGGGGAAAAGTAACACAGAGAGCAAGTGAATGGAATCTGTAGCAATGATGGTGAAATGAGGTGTTCGGGCAGGGCGTCGCCGAATCATTTGAGAGCTAGGCTATCTTCTGTACACAACAATAACCATAAGAGCTATCTCATTCTTTTATGTGTGATCAAATACTTTATGGCATACACTAAACTTTCGGAGCCGCGCGACAACAGTGAGTTTTGAGTTTGAATTTGAGTTTTCCTATGCGCTGGAACTGGCAACCGCTGACTGTAATAGCTGGAACAGCGACGGTTTAGGAGAACGGAATTTGAAGTTAGGAACGGAACAGGTTAAGCGGGCCCACATGCACCACCTAAGCAGTCAAAGCTTAGTGTGTGACATTTAAGCCTAGCCCCCTACATCGCCCCTTGGGAGGTGTTGGAATAACATGTTCTTTAATTACCATTTTAACCCTAAACTTAATATTATCTCCCTCCACATCAGGGCACCCATTACACTCTTAACAAACATATCCCCAAACTCCAAATATCCAATTTATAAATATCAATAGTCCTCTTCAACCAATAATCATAATGATAAAATCTTTCACGACTTAAATACTTAGCTGTCCCAAAATCTATATTATAAGTTTCTGGACTCTTAGACTCATCCACAACAAAACTACATCCAAAATCTGTCAATTTAACATTATCACCAGCTTTACTGACCAAAATATTAGCCGGCTTCACATCCATGTGAACAATATTGTTATTTTGCAAGTAAACAAGAGCATTAAGCAATTTTCTAGCCAGTAATGAAATGTCTTTATCACTCAATTGTCCTCTTCTGTCAAGCAAATCCCTAAGGGTACCGCCATTGACATATTCTGTAATAACACCATACAAGTATTTATCCTTGTCCATTAATTTGTCCACAATACCAACAACTTGTGGACGAGGATGGCCCTTTTAACTCCTCTAAAATAGCTATTTCATTTTGTATACAATCCCTAGCTGCTGGGAATGCTCTGTCAAGTGTCTCCATTTCAACTACTTTTAGTGCAAATTTTTTATTGCCACATTGTTGCACGCGACGAAGCTTATACACATTACCAGTAGCTCCACTTCCTAGTTTACCAATAAGTTGTAAGTTATACATGTCTAAATCATCTTTTGAATCCACATCAATGGCAACGGCCTTAGCACGACTAGGCGACATGTAACTTAGTCGCTTCCTCTTGGGTGTTCCTCTCTTTGTTGATCTACGGAATAACTTAGCTAGATCTTTATTGCGAACAATTTTCTTAGGGCTAGGTGTCAAGCCTTTGCTGTCACGCCTTCGCTTGCAAGAGGTTCTACGAGTGACTGTTCGACTTCGATTTCTCTCTTCGTGTATCGATGGCTTACGTGGATGGAGCGAACGACCCCCGGGGTACTTGACTCGTAACGTATATGTCCAGGTGGCGGGGTCGACCTACGTTGTGACGTGGGACTTGTGTTCTTGCAACATGACATGCAATCTCGTAAACAAAAAGGATCATCATATGAGCTAGTACTCGTATGACTGGAACTAGTAATACTCATGATGTCTGTACAAAGGAGAAGAATTGAACAATACTTAAATATACAAATTCTATTCAACGTTCTTTTATAAGGAGATGCAAATTCTCGAAACGGTCGCGACCCATTTGATCTCTTGACACTGATTCTCCATTAAATAGTTTTGTGGTTTTTGAATCTGTGGTGATCATTCTAATAGCGAGGTTTGAAGGAAGACAGAACAATTTCTGATGCTTTTAAGAGAACTTACGATGCAATCAATGTAAGTTGTATTGGTATGACAACACTCTTGAGTTGTTATAATTCAATTTAAGAGCGTGTAGTTTTGTATGAGATCTGTGGTTTTTATTTAAAAAGCCAAGTCTTATGCATGGAGTTACCCTCATGTCTTCCAATTTTCGTGGGTAAAGAAATCTGGCTTTAGTGTCCTGTTTATGAGACTGAATTTGAATTAAGCCACAACATTACACAGTAAACACAGTTGTTCATGACAGCATATTTACAGATTTGTTGATATATGATGAAAACAGTTTAAAGTGGACAAAATACAGAGATCTAATTTAGGAAAAAACAAAAACTGTGCAATCAATAGAATGATAGTGATGTAAGAAAATAGGAATTCAGAGACGATGTTAAACCAAAAGTTACAACAACAGGTAGAAAATAGTCATAGGGGATGTACGGATGGGTTTTTGGATAGCAAATTATGATTGAGAACAAATGGAGATGGAAAAGGTGAGCATAAAAATAAACAATAAGGGTGAAAGGATTCATAATTGACATGGGTTTCAAAAATGAGGTTATGCAGATATTGAGATAGAAAAAAGGGTTTTTAATGGATCATATGTGATGAAAATAAGTGGAACGGGACGTGTGAATGGTCTAAATATACTTTCAGGACAAATACACCACATAGGACAACCAAGAATGGAAAGATTTCCAAGCACGAGACATAGCATGTAAACCACTCTCTAGGACGACAAGGTTGACTCCTTATATATTTTGTCTAACTTTATTTAGGTGGAAAATGGGGAAGAAATGATAGAAAGTACTTTAACTTAAATAAGAAGAGGCTCATGCTAAATATATTTTCTCTTACAAATTAAACATATATTTATAATTCATAGTGTAATAGTCAATAGAAATGTCAACAATAAAATATATATTATCAAATAAATTCAAATATACAATTGAGAGTCTACATTTCAAAAATCGTAGACTTTTAGATCATTTCTTTTAATAGTATTGATTAACTACAAACAATATATTATCACTAACTCCCGACACATGTTACAAAGATTCCCTTGTTTTATTACAAAGGGGTGAGAAATAATTTTACATATAAGACTTAATAGCTCATTTATACAAAATAAGATCTCTCTTACAAGTGGACACAAGACCACTTATTTATACGAAAAATACCTCAACCCACAATAAGATTTCCCACAAAAGTAAGGAAAATAAATTTTGAAATCCATAGAGGAATAGGATCGAGAAGGATTATGTACACAAATGTCCCTTGTCAATTTTTGGACTAATTTGGAATGGATGCAAAGTGCTTAGCTTTGAATTTGAAGTATTCACACTACAGATGCAACCAATAGGGTTCATGATTATATTTTTGGCACTTGGAACTTGAGGCCACTAGGCACTGAATGCTTCTTATACTTGTGTATAGAATAGTCAAGATCTGAAAAGTGAGTGGTTCGATTCCCACCTAATATGCATTTCTTTAATTGAAATTCTCTTAAAAAATATATTGAATACTTGAGTTTTCAAAAGTTAGTTTCTTTGACTCAATGCTATAAAAATTGATTGAGGAATAGGCTCTATTCCTCATTGGACATTTAATTATATTTTTTATGGCATATTGGATGATTAGCTCTACTTTGAGAGGGATATATAGATAACCTTTTTATCTTGAATCCTCAAGAAAATTCCATGTGGTACCAAAATGGACCAATGTCACTTCTCAAAATACCACTACAAAACCTTGGGGGCCACACTATCGTCTACCTCATAGAGAAGATCGATAGAACACATGATTATATACACTTCTCATGGGAGAATATTACTAATATGAACATACACACACGAATGAATTAAAAAAAGGTGGCCCAATACAAAATTTCCTTGCAACAATGGACCTATGGTGTAGTTGCCTACTAATAATTCTAGTAAAGCCTCCATGAGATTGTGTTAGCTATTGAATTAAAATGGATTATATGGCTAGCACAAACTTAAGAGCACATAAAATTAACACCTCCTAATAGTGGGAGCCCACCATGTATTACTACTAAAATAATAAACCACCTAACCCAAAAATTGAATAAGGAAGATTGACAACCAAAATAAATACCAAAAAAGATCTATCAAATCATGCAACCTAAGACTAGTATTTATCATTAACAAAGTAGGGAACCCTATGAACCAATCAAAATGCTATGCTGGCATATATCAACCAACTCATGTCAACCATTGGATCAAATGAAATATATGATTAGCCAAAGGCCAAGGTGTTGAGAGCATAAAAATCACTCACAATGGAATCCATGGGCTTCTCCCTAAAGATAGTAGGCTAAAAATACTCATCATTTCTACTCATCACATCTAGGAAGGGGAGAGAACCTCTAACATCAATATATATGTAGACATACCTAAAATTATCATTAAATCTAGCTTTTCTTCTATTATTGATTGAATATAACCCTAATTATTCAATTAATTATCTAATTTTCATTCTCTTATTAATTAAATAATATTTTATTGTTTAATTAATAAACTCACTATTCATCACTATTCACTTCACCTATTTCTAGCCTAAATCACTTATACTCTTCTTCTATAGTCCACCTTAGGTAAATAAATTAAAATATTTATTTACCTAAGTCCTTCATTGATATCACAAAAATTAAATAAATATATCTATTTATTTAATTCCATATTTTCTACACTTTTCATTAAGTGAGCTAAAACCACTTAACCCCCTAATCACCTACTCGTACAAACGAATCCTAAATTGAAAACCCCTTCAAATTATCCACATCCTCCAATGTGTATAAAGAAATGGGTATTTTGTACACAACGCATGTGGCTATCTATATGTCACATGGTCTTGGTACCATGTCACATGGATGAAAGGACTTGTCCATCCCTCAAGGATAATTCTCTATCCAATCTTCCCAAGGATAATATCCACCCTTGATGTTCTACTCAATCTTTCTCCCTCCATCTCCTCCAACCACATGAGGATACTTTTCCTCCTTCCATCTTCTCATGTTTCTCAACCATAGTTTCCATTGGTCTCATCTTGTGATTCTATCCATCCATTGGTTTCTCCAAAACTCTAAAAATTGGAGATCACCCCTAGCCATTTTAACACATTACCTCTTATGCAATTGTATGTTGAAGACAAGAGCACTCACATCCAACCATCCATGAGCACTACCACCATTCCATGGTATAATAAATTTTTTTTTTGTGACAACTTCTTTTATTTTCATTCATGTATTTGATAATCCTTTACTTAATCTGAATGTTGCATCTAATTATGAGTAAATTGGTTGATTTAGTTAATTCATTTTATTTTCATGCACACAATATAATATAGACATTTATGCACTAGATATCTCCCTTCCACAAGCAAAGTAACTTATTTTGTATGCATTAGATTGGCAAAGTGTACCTGTTAGACCATGCAAAGTGGTTCTTCATTAATTGCAAGTGAGGAAGAGAAAATATTTTGGACACATAATAGTATTCCATCTATTTCTTCATGTCTGTATTGCTTAATTCACACATCATATGCTCATGTTTTGTTAGTTTCTTCCAAGGCACACATTAGAGAAAGTTAAATCTATGCCCCAATTTAGGCCAACTTATCAACACAAATAAATTTAAATATTTCCAATTAAAATTCAATTTTGGTCAAACATATGTTCTTGTTATTATAGCTAAATTAGATCTAGGCCAAATTTTTTACAATTTGAATCATCCATTAAATACATATGTAACATCAATTTAGGACCATTTTTTTTTTGTTGGTAAAACTTGATGTTCTTATAGCTCCTATACTCATGTAAATAATGTTTAATAAAATCTAAAAGTAATATTTTGTTGATCTACATTTCAAAATTTTAAAAATATACATTTTATTAGTTTATATCATTTCAAATTCAAAACATATCTGTCACTTTCTAGTTATTCAAGTTAAAAATGTATATCAATGTTGATCATTTTCTTTATGAAAGTGAGACACAGCTTTAAAATTTCACCTTTCAACCTATGCATTTTGGCAAGCATAGATCCACACTAATTTGATCCAAAGTATGTTTCTCAACATGAACAACCTCATTCTTCCAACCAAAATCATCTTTTATTCCTTAATTCTTTGTGAGGATGACTTTAAATTATTTATCTTCATCTCATCTACATGACCTATTTTAGATTTTATATTATGATGAGCATCTTAAACTTAGGTTTCTTAATATATTCCTCCTCTTGAGGTATCTTTGCATGAAATTTCTCCTATTCATTTCATTGATTATATTACCTTAAAAAGTACCATAAGCAATAAATAGTAGGTTTATCAATCTAACAAACATCATAGTAGACATAGGGAAATTTAGGCTAGTAATGAGATTATTGTATTTGGCCAAAATTTTGTATGGAAACTAGTTATTGTTGCAATGTATAAGCTAACAAAATATTAATATTTTAAAGCAACACCTCAAAAGACCTTTGGGTTCATAGCATGGAGTCACTAGGTGAATAATAAATGCTCCAAATCGAGTAGATAACTATGATTCCTCACTAAACACCATAGGTGATAACTTCCAAGTTACAACTTAAGTAGAGTTTCTAATTGAAAATGGTTTAAAAATAAATAAATTAGAATGATATGTTTTCACCAAGATCTTAGGAAAAATAGGATGCATCTATTTTGATGAAAAAGGGATTGTAGGTCTAATACATAGAGCACTAGGATCAAGCCTTTTTCAAGAGAATATTAGGAAGCAAATCAAGGTGATTAGATTGACTTTCAACCATGAAGGTGAGTCAATTAGACCTGGATCTAATCTTTTAGACCCTTCGAAATCGATTGGAAATGAATTTACTTAATTAACCTAATTAAACTATGTTCCCTAGACTAAAAATATAAGATTTTCACAACTGAGAAATTGTAACTAAAAATTTGGCACCAAATTTGCACTGAATAAAACACTGTGCACTTGTGATATAAATTTTAGCCTGATTTTTGGGGATGTTTCCTCTAGGGGCGCCACTGTCCTTGAAGGTTTTTTTTAGATTTGTTTTCACATTCCTCGAGAGATAGATTAGAGCTTCTAATTTTTATCTGTAAACTGGTCAGACCATTACTAGATATTTTTGCAATAGTGTTTTTGTGAGTTGTCAAGGTGTATGGTTTCGAGTGCAACAATGAATAATTGACCTTTAAAATTCCTTCAATCCTCTTCAGACCTAAATCCTGCACATTCAAAGAGAGAAGAAAGGTTGTGCCCTTTATGGGCTTTCCTCGATCAAACCCCATGTGAGTGTTTCCACTTCCACATTAGCAATGTCAACAATAAAGTGATAAATGAACGGAAGGAATGCTGAAATCACAAAGTGCTACAACTCATCATCCTTCAATGGCTTCCTTGAAGGACTGAAGTCATGCACATTACTTCAAGGTCTTGGATCTTTCTTGCTTGATTGGCTTGAATTACTTTGAGACCTATAAAGGGTTAGCCTTCACAAACAATATTGAAACATAAACTTGAACACACTCACATACACTTTGACATGCTGCTTGAATCTTGAATAGCTGCAATAAATCCTCTAATGGTTGCTCTTGATAATTTCTTGATCATAAATTCTCCAACTTGCTAGATTCATTTGAAATAATACAATAACTAGGTATTTATAAGCATTTAATCAAATTTTCTAAAAATTAAATCCTAATGGCCAACTTTAGACATTTGAAATTCAAATAATAAAATAACGCCTCTGACATATTCAAATTTGGAGGCAAAATAGGGGGACATAGGCATCAGTGTCCCTGCCCTATTTTTCAAAACTTAAGGTGTGGGGGGAAAAGTATTAAATGAGAGCATTTGTTTTATGCTTGTGAATTGTCAGAAAATGTTTAAAATGAATTGTGAAATGCATAATTTAGGAAATTAAGTGCTTACTTAGGTCCAATAAATTAAAGGGAGAAATTTAACATAGTGTGAAATTGTCAAGGGTGACAATTTATGATGCTACATTTAGCCCCCACTTTAGTGAGAGTATGAACTTACGCTTAGACTCACACTAAAGTAGAGAAATATATGTCAAGAGGGGTCTGAATGTACAAATGTTGAAGAGATGGGATAACAATGAATCTAGGGGGAGCTCACAAGCCCCCAAGATTCAAGATCCTATAGCAAGACAATATAAGCACAAAGGAACACACATGTTAGTGTAGGATTATGGGGGTCCAAACTAGGCCACTAAGTGGCAATGAAATTTCAGAAAAAATAAGAGCTACACAACTTAATACAAAAATTTGAATAGGTTATTAACATAATTTGAAAAATATGTAAAAAAAGAATTTGTAGCAAATTGAATCTAGTTTCTAAGCTACTAGTATTTTTTTGGAAAAAAGTAAATCTATTTGGTGAAAATTTGAAATTACAATGCAGTAGTACTAAATTTTCAGGAAAAAAATAAAAATAAAGTGTTTGTTCGACCACCCTAATGGGGAGAAAAAAAAATGAATCTTTCAATATAAGTAGATGACACATGCCTGAATGTGAGACATATATTTTGTAATGTTTTGGCAAGTAAATATTTAGTTATGATTTTTCTAGTAGGAATTTTTAAAAATATTAAAAACCATTTGTCTAGCCACCCTAACTTGGTTAAAAAATTATGTTTTTTTTAAATATAATTTTTGAAGCACAATGTGTGATGCATCTTTCAAGTTCAAAAAATGTTTAACTTTTCAAAAGTTATAGATTTTTTTCAATCAGCCTATCAATCAGGACTTGACATATAGTGCATGTAGAAAATCAATAATAATTACCTATTAAATAAAAAAGAAAGCATATCTTATATTGGTAGGATGTTGTCAATTTGTTGAACAAACCCTTTTTGTTTCATCAAAATTGGATGAAAAAAAGTCGTCAGCATGAAGGGTGAAGTTCAAAAAACTCTTGCAACCCCTATAAACATGTTGGGGATGTTGACTTTTTAGGTTGGTCACCTCCAAGCCAAATACTGAAGCAATACCAAAGAAAAACAAATTTATGTTAATATCGAATATCTGATAGAAACGGATATCTGTTTATTAAAATAAAAAGGATTAATATATATTTTATATTAGTATATACAATATATTAATATATAATATTATACATAATAATACATGATATATATAATATTAATAAATTATTTATAAAATTATATTATATTATATATTATATTTTTTTTATAATATTATAATACTATATTATTTATATTATATTATTTATATACTATTATATATAATATGTATAGTATTATATTATTTGTGTATATATTAATATATTAAATTTAATAAAGATTTATAGAGAAGGTAACAAGTACCCGTGTTATTGAGAACACGAGTAGCTATTATTTTTGATTTGTAAGGATGAGATTATATTGATTTTCAAAAAGATTGCATTTTATTCTACCAAGCAGATACCCGAAATGTAAAGACTCTCTACTTGAACCCAAAACCATTAAACATCCATACCCTGATCATACATACTTTCAATATTTTACTAGTGGGGAACTACCCGACCATCCAAACTATACATAAAACATTATAGTATTATATAACAGAGATAATTACCCAGCATTGTCAAACCTTTCAAAGGAAAACATGTTCTTGAGAAAAAGACCCGAATTCTGGAACCCAGTTGAAGTCTTGAACTGGAGTGATCTGCAACACCTTCTTCAAGTAGTCGAACCCAATGACAACCATTTGATTGTGTTCTATGAGAGCCATGCATTTGATATCTACCAAAAAGGGGTAATATTTTACCACCTCCCCTGACACATGGAGCAAGCCTAGGTCACACATTGAAGGAATGCCAACCCCTGGGGTTGCAACATACATAATCTCCCTTAAACCCACCAACAAGTCTTCTTTCAAAATATTTCTCACTCGATATGGCTCACCCTCCTCCAAAAATCCTTTCCCTAGGATTATCTTCACTACAACCAAAGTAAGAAAGCCATCATTGATGAGGATGCATTTATTCCTTTGGTTTGTGACCACCCCAAGGAAAGCCATTTGTCTCACCTCACTCTCTAGCCGGATCAATGTGTCCACACCTATACTCATTATGGTTTTGTTAGACATCCTAACTATGAACTTTGAATGCTCAACCATTAGTGACCTCAACTACAATTACACTCTGATATAGTCGTTGGCAGATTTAAACCTCATCAGACCTATTGGTCATGCCCTCATGATTAGACTTATTGTCATGTGAAATGCATAAGTCATTTCCTTTCATAATTAACTTGTACATGTTTGTGCAAGATGAGCTAATTGCCAACTTGTTTACATTGTTATTCCTCTAACTCAGTCTTGGGAGACCTATAGTATGATAACCAAACACATGTGATATGAAATGCCAATCTCTAAAGCATATGTTTCATATATCACCATACTTGAGTTGTAATGTGTTTCATTAATTTGAAAAGATTGGTGATCTAACGGTTCCAAAGTGTAATGATCAAATCTCCTAAACCTCCACCATCAAGAGTTGATGTGGCACACCTGAGGTGGCCACCACATGTGCATCAATATAATCAACCTTTGTTTCCATACTCCCATCGTGATATGAAAAACAATTAAAACCCTACACTCCCACCAACATTGATTTTAAATTCTCTCGTTCCTTAGCCTAGAAACCACTACCAAACCACTTGACCAACCATTACCCCAGCCATCCACCACAACCCACCAACTCTCTCTACTAAATGTTAAAGTGTAGGCATGAACCACCAAGTTTTTATTTTCACAACTCTGTTTGTGGGAAGCACAAGCATTTCCAAATCGAAATTTATTTGAAAATAGTGGTACACGTGTTCATAAAAAACAACTAGTAATTTAGCTATGATCGAATGCAAAATCTTTATGCCTTCGATATGACCAGATCAATGCCATTATTCTAAGGGTTACCAAATTGTAATACATTCTTCTACAATAGACTTACCATAAAATTAAGTGTGGAAACTCACCCGACCAACCTCTAACTATATATAATATTATAATATATAGTGTAGAAAAATGTATCCTTTGACATTTTCGCACTCGTTTGGGTCCTCCTTGTGGATTTTGGCTTAATGTTTCCTTAATTTAGTGTTGTAATGTGGATAACACATTCACATTAGGTCTTTGGCCCTTTTGAACTGATGGAATTTAATGGTTCCTTGTTAAAGTGTTGTGAAGTGTTGTAACACTCTTTCACACTTTTCTAGGGTTTTATCAATTAACTAAGAATTAATCAACCTTAATCTTACCTTATTTAGAGTGTTGTAAAGTGTTGTAACACACTTTCACATTTCTCTATGATTTTCATTAATAATTGGGCTTTTTTATGCTTCAATTGGCCCTATTTTGTATCCACAAGCCTCATTTATTGCATCCTTTCGAGGATAATCCTGACACCAATCATAATCCAATCATAATTCAGGTGTTTCTAGATTTTGTGGCCCAGATTTAGGGATCTGGGACTCATTCGCCACCTTGCACAAAAGGGTCCCACTTGGATATTTTTGTCCTGAAGCAGGTTTTACACCTTTCTAAGAACTTTTAAAATATTTCCAAAAATTAGGCTTGGGTGGACTCATTCGCCACCTTGGGTGAATGAGTCCTGTCTGGCCCAAATTCAAATTTAATTCAAATTTTTGATGGGATTTTATTCTCCTAGATCTGATGTCAGCTTGTAGTGTTGTAATCTCGGGAACTCTTGCCTAATTGAGTATAAATACAAGGTTCCTTCTCTCATTTTCAATACCTATCATTCAAGAGAGTTCACAAGAGAATTTGATCATTCACAAGAGCATTCAAAGGCATTCAAGGGTAGATCATCAAGCATTTTAGAGCATTCTTCAAGTACCAATCATCATGTCAAAGATTACATTCTTCATGTTTGTTATTGTGCTAACAATTATGATGTAGAGTTGATGATTCAAGAAAGAATTACATTCAAGATCTATCTCCATCAAGAAAGATTCAAAGAACACATCCATTGCAACCATTTCAAGCATATTTGCAACACCTTATTGCTAGGGTTTGGTGAGTTGCAACATTTTTATTTTTTTCATTCATAATTCTCCATTCATATTGTCTTTCATTTTAAGGTTTAATTACCAAAAAGGGGTTTAACCAAGGCAAACCCCTATTCACTAACCCCACGAAAATTTTCCCTCTTCTTGTGTGTGATTTGTAGGGCTAGGTTACATATTTTTCAAGAAGAAAAGTTGGAGAAAAGTTGTCAAATCTCTAAAGTTGTTGAAGTTGTCATTGAGCCTTGGAGAAGCTTGGAGAAGACCTATAGGTGGCAATTTGCAGTTTCAGATCTACAAACCAGTCAAGAAGAGCAAAGAAGACCAAGAGACATGAAATCAGGTTATGAACTTTTGAAAAAAGAAAAATTGAATTGATTTTCCACAAGTAGTGAATGAGTCCCACAGTACAAGCCTAAAAGAGATTTTCACATATTTGGATACCCTTTTGGCTGAAACTTGTATCTGCACATTTTCCTGAAAGAAAGACCGATTTTCCTAGCTTAGCGAATGAGTCCCAGTCAATCTTAATGATAGAACTTATAGAATTCTAGGGCTCTATTTTATCTTCTTCAACCTCCCAGGTGCACACTTTCTATCTCATAACATTTTATTGCATTTAGCTCACATTTTTAGATCATTCAAGGCTTGGCATTTCACATTATGTTTCATTGTCCTTTCCAAGTCTAAACTTGGTGGTGAACCCCTCATTAGATCTCATTCAACCCCTAGGATAGTCCCTTTTCAATATTTCATTCTCCTTTGCATTGAAATCTCAAGGGTTTTTTCTTGAGTGAAGTGTGTGAAAATTATCTCTCTCCTTTTAGGTCCTAAACCCTAAAGGTGAAAGAGAGCTAAAAATTTTCAACTATTCATTTTGGTGAACCTGCATTTAGAATACCTTCTTTTCTGATTTGGAGTCCATCATCATCCTAGATTTGGCTTGCATTAACATTGCATTAGGATTTGCATTGGTTATTTTGCATTCTAGGGTTTCAAAATTTTGCATTAATAAAAGTGCATATAGGTTGCATTTTTTCATCTAAAATCATCTCAAATCATCCAAAAACTACATTTTCACTTAGGATACACATAATACTTGACATAAAAAGCATCAAAATCCATTGAAAATTCCTAAAAAAATTAAAATAATCCCCACTGGAACTCATTCGCCACCTTGGGTGAATCAAATCCAATGCACCCTTGAAACTACCTTTTTACAACATCAAAAACCTTATTTTTGTACTTCTACTTGCTACCATTGGTTATATGTTTCAGTTGGTTGACTTTTTGTTTCATGCATTTCACTAAATCTATCTTAAATTAGTCCATTTCATGCATTGGTCAATTCAAAATTTGCATTTGCAACATTTCATTTTCAGATTATTGCATAGTGTAATTAGTAAATTACCCTATTTGAAAATTGAAAATTACATTTCATTTTAATTCTTTACATTTATTTTGAGTTTTCATAGATTATTGTTCAAAAATGTTAGCTTTGGTCTTTTCCAAATTTGCAAAGAAAAATCTAGTCAATAAACAGGTTAGTCATTCATTCAGTGCATTCCCTAGTTATGAGAGTCTCTTAATGCGAAAGAGTGAACACATTCATTCTTTCCTTAAACCTACACCCCCTCTTCTCTATCCTATTTGTGGTAATAATGTGATAGAAGAAGATATAAGCATGGACATTCATGACAATCATAATTTTTCTTCTTTTGATACCTCTCCTTTTAGTGATGCAGGTATCTTGGTGAAAGAAGATGTAATCGTTGAGAATCATGAAGGTCTTGTTTTCTCTTCTCCTCATTCCCCTAGTGGGAAGATAGTATAATAATAGAATATGAAATCATTTTGACCACCTTAATTAGTTTACATTCCTCTCCCAACATTTCCCCTACTTGTGACAATGCTACAATCATGAACAATCATGAAAATGACATTTGTGAGGAAGACATGTTGGTGTTAGGAGATCTAATCATTGAGAGCTTTGACAATCATACTTCGCCCACTTCGGAAGACATTATAGGGCATAAGGATTTAATTGTGGATAATCATGATAATGACATTGGATCTTCTCCTAATATCCTTTTGGTTATGTGCAGGATCATGATGGGCCAAAAAGTGGCAATGGGAAAAAAATCACGTTTTGGATTGACTCAAAAACGCGGAAATGCCGAGTTGAATTTTTTAGGCTCGGGTGTCAGTACATTCATCCGAAGCAAAGCCCAAACCTAGTTTCTACAAATCGGATATTCGATCCAAATCAGATATCCGATTTGTGTAAACAATATAAATAAAAACAACCGATTGTTAGAAGTTCATTTCTCACATTTTGGACGTGGGTGCACAAGGAGAAGTGAAAATCCGATATCCGCTTTTACCAGATATCCGATTTAAAAGGTAAGTTTTTGGTTTTTTTAATGTTGTAATCGATTTTTCAAGTAGATTCTTATAATTTTAAGTAGTTTTTATGAATTTTTTTTCAAAAGTAGGGTTTTTTTATTGATTTTTATTAAAAACTAGAGATTACTATTTATTTTAATTAAAAATTAATGTTTTTAAATGGATTTTGATTAAAAACTAGTGTTGTTGATGTATTTTTATCAAAAACTAGAGTTTGTTATGGATTTTTGTGAAAAAGTAGGGGTTTTTTGGATTTTTATTAAAAACTAGGGTTTTTTTACAATAATTTCATTGATATTATGTAATTTCAATTAGATTAATTAGTTTTTAACTTTAATCAGGTATTATAGCTGAGAATGAAAATGCACAAATGCCAAATGCTCCACCATCTCTGCAACCACCAATTTAAGACTTAATTGGTGAAAAATTAGGGCAATTGAGGGGCATTTGTGAAGTTTATAAGACAATCCCTCGATTGACAGATATGACAAACACATTGAAGGAAATAATTAAAAATATAGAAACCCTCTCCACCCAACATAATGCATTTCATTCATGGCGAGAAGACATGAGGGAATATTATGCATGTGGATTGTCTTATGATGATGTGAAAGATCCCCAAATAACCAAAGCCCAAATAGCCTCTTTATTCACTAATCCCTGCACCGGTTTGCCAGTGAATGTTGATAAACCAAAATTTTCTATAAAATGGGGCACGAATAGGGACATTGTAGATAAATTTTGGGATTGTTGGTGTATGGTTTTTGATAAACCACCAAAAAAAAATTTTGATATACCATTTTACTATATTAAAAAATTATATGCTGAGTTTGTGTTAGGGAATCATGTCAATTACTTTGACATTAAACCCTTCCAGGGCGTCAGTGGAGGTATGCCCCAGGATAGACCAGAGGCAGTTAGAGTAGTTCCACGCCCATATGTTCCCCCTCCTCCCCTTCCTCCACCACCTCCAGTATATCATCCAGAGATTATCCAGGATGCAACCACATGGACTATTCAGGCTATTCACTCTTTGAGTGGTCATTTGGTTTTGCATGCTTCTACAGTAGCTTAGCTACATTCTGGTGATGTTGGTGAAGGCTTGAGTGCTGCTGCATCATCCTCCTTAGGTCCACATATTTGTGTGCCACATAATTGCACTATGTGCCACCAGATATGCTTGGGTCCTCTTGTACAATCCGCTGAGCATCCCTTGGACACTTTTGATTATGACCTCCATGATGTGGAAATTATAGATCAGTCGCAGGGGAGTGGAGTGCACCCTATAGAGTCATCTTCTGCTAGAGAGGGGGATGTTGGAATAGTGACAAAGTTAAGATTTAAGTTGAAAATTTATAACTTGAATTTGTTTTTAAATGAATATTAATAAGAGATAGTATCAGGTACTAATATTTATTTACATGGTCTATTTAACAGTTGATGTCTGAGGAGGAGCTCACATGGGTGACTGTTAGCACCCTTAGGGCCATTTCATTTAGTTTTGACATGCACACAATATATATTTTTGTACTCACTTGTTTACATTTTTTATTATATACTTTCTTGTCATTAATGAAATTATATAATAACTTATATGTTTATCTTATTTTCCTCTTGTAGGAAATACCTAGTGCGAGTGAGGTGCAGCCTCGTCCAAACTATGGAGGCGCAAAGTTAGATAAGGGGAAGGTAATTCAACTCAAATTGGAATGAATTAAGATTTTTAAGATCTTATATTGATTATACATACATCAACATAGATTGGTAGTTTCATATGTACTATCATTTTTATGTACAGGCGATTATGAGCTATACATCATTGTTGACAAGTGACACACTGCCTAAAGGAGTAGGTATTGGAACACCTCAAGGAGTAGGTGTTGAAACACTTCAAGGAGGAGGTTTTGAAACACCTGAAGGAGATAAAGAAAAAGATTAACCTAAAGTGGTATGTGTTTATTTTATTTTTTGTTTGGTAAATATGTTCCTATTACCAATAATTGTATGCTAACTTGGATGAATTTTATGTTTTTGTTCACATATATAGATTGGCATTTCAAAATTTGGTTTGGTATATCATAGGACTCCTGACCCTTTGAAGAGACGTATATTTCAGGTAATCAAGATTTCAATTTTAGAGTTCAATGAAAATTCAATGTATATTGATTTTGATGTTAATTATTCGATTTTAAATTATATAGTATAACTAATCTCAATTGTGGTTTGAATTTTTCTTGTGTAGCTACCTTCAGAGCCAATGAGTGCTTCAAAGAGGCTCCATTTTGATGATCCACTAGTAGTTTAGGATGAGATAGACATTTTGGCATGTAAATTTTGAATAGATATTGAGATGGCATATGCCAAATTTTGTAAAAATTTGGTTGAGTTGGTGTCGATGCCATTTTTGTATATGGAGATACACTTGATTATTGGATAATTTGATATATAGAAGTTGACAATCATAAGGTGTTTTAAGTTGAAGTTTTGAGTCTAGGGGTCCAATATGCCAAAAATGCATTCTTGCTTCAAAATTATCAAAATTGCCATGTATTCTTTTGAAGACAAATTATTAAAATTGTAAAGGGAAGTGAAAGATAAGAGTCTAAAAGTTGTGGTAGGGTTGAAATAAAGGTGTTTGACTAGGTTTTCGCAACAATCTATGGTCTCATGACTTTTTTTCGCACAAAAAACATTGGAGTTCGATTGGAGGCATCAATAAATCTTGTTCTACAACTCGTATGACCAAACCGAATATTCCATCACATCCAGATGGGTACATTTAGGTTAGGTATGGCTTGCTTTCGCACCAAAATAGACCCGAAGTAGTCCGAGCTACGTTCAATCAACGAAATCCCTTAAGAGTCCAAAGTGTAGAAGGGCAACAATCATTGACGGATTGTTACTCAAAAATAGTGATGCTTAAGGACTCTCCATTTGAGGGTATGGGATCATTTTGGGACCATCTACAAGAAGCTCTCTCGGTTTTTGCTATCTCGGAGGTGTTTTCCCTTGGTGATGAGTTTTCAGTTGAGGGAAAAGTTGCCAAATGCAAGCAGTGTAAAGTTGCAAAGTGGTGTAACTTTCATTCTCTAACTCGTACGACCAAATGGATTGTTCCAACACATCTAAATGGGTACATTTATGCTAGGGATGGTCCTCTTTTGCACCCAAATATGTCGAATCACTCTGAGCTACATTGGATCGATGATTTCCCTTAGGAGTCCAAAGTGCTAAAAGACAACAATTTTCGAAGGGCTATTTCTTGGAAACTGTGATATTTATAGACTCTTCATCTGAGGATATGGGATTGTGTTGGGACAATATACAATAACCTCTCTCAAATTTTTCTATCTTGGAGGCATTTTCCCGTGGTGATGAGTTTTCAGTTGAGGGAAAAGTTGCCAAATGCAAGTAGTGTAAAGTTGCAAAGTGGTGCAACTTTCATTCTCTAACTCGTACGACCAAATAGACTATTCCAACACATTCAGATGGGTATGTTTACGCTAAGTATGGTCCTCTTTTGTACCCAAATACGCCAAATCACTCCAAGCTACATTGGACCAATGATTTCCCTTAAGAGTCCAAAGTGCTAAAAGACAACAATCTTCGAAGGGCTATTTCTTGGAAAGCGCGATGCTTACAAAATCTTTGTCTAAAGATATGGGATTGTGTTGGGACCATCTACAAGAACCTCTCTCGGTTTTTTCTATCTCAGAGGCATTTTCCCATGGTGATGAGTTTTCAGTTGAGGAAAAAGTTGCCAAATGCAAGCAGTGTAAAGTTGCAAAGTGGTGCAACTTTCATTCTCTAACTTGTACGACCAAACATACTATTCCAACATGTCTGGATGGGTATTTTTACACTAGGTATGGTTCTCTTTTGCACCCAAATACATCAAATCACTTTGAGCTACACTGGACCGATGATTTCCCTTAAGAGTCCAAAGTGCTAAAAGAAAACAATCTTTGAAGGGATATTTCTTGGAAACCGTGACACTTACAAAATATTTTCCTGAGAATATAGGATTTTTTTGGGACCATCTACAATAACCTATCTCATTTTTTCTATCTTGGAGGCGTTTTCCCGTGGTGATGAGTTTTCAGTTTAGGGAAAAGTTGCCAAATGCAAGCAGTGTAAAGTTGCAAAGTAGTGCAACTTTCATTCTCTAACTCGTACAACCAAATAGATTGTTCCAACACGTCTGAATGGGTACGTTTACACTAGGGATGGTCCTCTTTTACACCCAAATACATCGAATCACTTCGAGCTACATTGGACCGATGATTTCCCTTGAGAGTCCAAAGTGCTAAAATGAAACAATATTCGAAGGGATATTTCTTGGAAACTGTGATGCTTACAGACTCTTTTTCTGAGGATATGGGATCGTGTTGGGACCATCTATAATAACCTATCTTAGTTTTTTCTATCTTGGAGGCGTTTTCCCATGGTGATGAGTTTTCAGTTGAGGGAAAAGTTGTCAAATGTAAACAGTGGAAAGTTGCAAAGTGGTGCGACTTTCATTCTCTAACTCGTACGACCAAACAAATTATTCCAACACATCCGGATGGGTACGTTTATGCTAGGGATGGTCCTCTTTTGCACCCAAATACACCGAATCACTTCAAGCTATATTGGATCGATGATTTCCCTTAAGAGTCCAAAGTGCTAAAAGAAAACAATCTTCAAATAGCTATTTCTTGGAAACCATGATGCTTACAAAATTTTCATCTAAGGATATGGGATCATGTTGGGAACATCTACAATAACCTCTCTCGGTTTTTGCTATCTCGGAGGTGTTTTCCCGTGGTGATGAGTTTTCAGTTGAGTGAAAAATTATCAAATGCAAGCAGTGTAAAGTTGCAAAGTGGTGAAACTTTCATTCTCTAACTCATACGACCAAATAGACTATTCCAACACGTCCGGATGGGTACATTTATGCTAGGGATGGTCCTCGTTTGCACCCAAATATGCCGAATCACTTTGAGCTACATTGGACCGATGATCTCCCTTAAGAGTCCAAAGTGCTAAAATATAACAATCTTCAAAGGGCTATTTATTGGAAACCGTGATGCTTACAGAATATTCATCTGAGGATATGGGATCATGTTGGGACCATCTACAATAACCTCTCTCGGTTTTTTCTATCTTAGAGGCATTTTCCCGTGGTGATGAGTTTTCAGTTGAGGGAAAAGTTTTCAATTGCAAACAGTGTAAAGTTGCAAAGTGGTGCAACTTTCATTCTCTAACTCGTACGACCAAACAGACTATTCCAACATGCCCAAATGGGTATTTTTATGGTAGGGATGGTCATTTTTTGCACCCAAATAAGCTGAATCACTTTGAGCTACATTGGACCGATGATTTCCCTAAAGAGTTCAAAGTGCTAAAAGAAAACAATCTTCGAAGGAATATTTCTTGGAAACCGTGATGCTTATAGACTCTTCATCCAAGGATATGAGAATGTGTTGGGAACATCTACAATAACCTCTCTCAGTTTTTTCTATCTCGGAGGCGTTTTCTCGTAGTGATGAGTTTTCAGTTGAGGGAAAAGTTGTCAGATGCAAGCAGTGTAAAGTTGCAAAGTGGGGAGACTTTCATTCTCTAACTCGTATGACCAAAATGACTGTTCCAACACGTCCGGATGGGTACTTTTATGCTAGGGATGGTCCTCTTTTGCACCCAAATACATCAAATCACTCCGAGCTACATTGGATCGATGATTTCCCTTAAGAGTCCAAAGTGCTAAAAGATAGCAATCTTTGAAGGGCTATTTCTTGGAAACCGTGACACTTACAGACTCTTTGTTTGAGGATATGGGATCGTGTTGGGACCATCTATAATAACCTCTCTCGGTTTTTTCTATCTCAGAGGTGTTTTCCCGTGGTGATGAGTTTTCAGTTGAGGGAAAAGTTGCCAAATGCAAGTAGTGGAAAGTTGCAAAGTGGTGCAACTTTCATTCTCTACTCGTATGACCAAATGGAATGTTCCAACACATCTGGATGGGTAATTTTATGCTAGATATTTTCCTCTTTTGCACCCAAATACACCGAATCACTCCGAGCTATATTGGATCGATGATTTCCCTTAGGAGTCCAAAGTGCTAAAAGGCAACAATCTTCGAATAGCTATTTCTTGGAAAACGTGATGCTTACAGACTCTTCATCTGAAGATGTGAGATTGTGTTGGGACCATCTACAATAACCTCTCTTGGTTTTTTCTATCTCCAAGGCATTTTCCCTTGGTGATGAGTTTTCAGTTGAAGGAAAAGTTGCCAAATGCAAGCAGTGAAAAATTGCAAAGTGGTCCAACTTTCATTCTCTAACTCGTACAACCAAACAGACTGTTCCAACACGTCTGGATGGGTATGTTTACACTAGGGATGTTCCTCTTTTGCACCCAAATACGTTGAATCACTCTGAGCTACATTGGACTGATGATTTCCCTTAAGAGTCCAAAGTGCTAAAAGACAACAATCTTCGAATGGCTATTTCTTGGAAACCGTGACACTTACAAAGTCTTCATCTGAGAATATGGGATCATGTTGGGACAATCTACAATAACCTATCTCGGAGGCATTTTCCCATTGTGATGAGTTTTCAGTTGAAGGAAAAGTTACCAAATGCAAGCAGTGTAAAGTTGCAAAGTGGTGCAACTTTCATTCTGTAACTCATGCGACTAAACGAATTGTTCCAACACGTCCAAATTGGTACGCTTACAGTAGGTATGGTCCTCTTTTGCACCCAAATACGACGAATCACTCCGAGCTACATTGCAGGGATAACTTTAAGAACCCCCCCGTCGGCCAAGGTGTAAAATCTTGGAGAATCTTTCCTTATATTTGAAAAAAATAAAATTTTTTTTGGTGAATCTATGCACATTATTAAAAAAGTTTGTAAAATATTGGTGAATCTTAATGAATAATTGGTAAAAATAATAATCACAGTGGCGAATCCTAGTGAATATTCACTAAAAATATTAATGGCAATGGTGAATCTCTCCTTTAAAAATTTGCATAGTTGGTCGGCACAATTCCCCCATATTTTTTTTGTTTTTTGTAATATTGAAGTAGGGGCCCAGGGGCAGCAACCATCGGTGGGGTCAAGGGGGCAACGCCCCCTCGTGGGGTCTGGGGACAACGGCCTTGGCGCGCTCCTGTCACGGTACAGGCGAGGTCGAGGGGCAGAGCCCCTCGCCACCAAGCATAAATTCACTATAAAAAAATGCATTGGATAACACACAGATTAAGTGTTTTGTTTTAAATCTCACTTTAAAAGTAAGAATAAATGAGAAGTGTAAATGTTGCCATCGATTAGAAATTTAGCGTTTTAATCGGATGGCTGAAGGTTGATTCTACAGCCTAATATGCATATGCCTTTTAAAAGGCTTGTTGAGGCCCGAATTTTTTTTTGGGCCACATGATTAGATTTAATCATGTGGCCCAAAAAAAAATTTGGGCCTCAACAAGCCTTTTAAAAGGCATGTGTGTATTAGGCCGCAAAATCAACCTGCTGTCGTTCGATTAAAAAGTTAAGCAATGATTTGATGGCAATAAATAAAAGCCTTTTTCAAAGCTAAAATGTCCTTGAAATTAAATGGTAATTTATTAATGTGGCGATATTTCCCCAAAATTAATGATAGGAATATAATATTACTGGCGAATATAATCGATATTTGTGATTATAATATAAATTTCTGGCGAATCATATCCAATGACGTATCATTTAAAATATAATACATAGGTGAATTAATCGAGACACAATTTTTTTTTTGTAAAAACCTGGCGATTTAGCATCGTTTTTAGCTTGTACTATTCGCCATTTCTGGAGGTCTCAATTTCAATTATTCGCCAATTGGCGAAGATTCACCACTAAAGTTTTCCCTGCTACATTGGACCGATGATTTCCCTTAAGATTCCAAAGTGCTAAAAGACAACAATCTTTGAAAGGCTATTTCTCGGAAAACGTGATGCTTACAAACACTTTGTTAGAGGATATGGGATCGTGTTGGTACCATCTACAATAACCTCTCTCAGTTTTTTCTATCTCGGAGGCTTTTTCCCGTGGTGATGAGTTTTCAATTGAGGGAAAAGTTGCCAAATGCAAGCAGTGTAAAGTTGCAAAGTGGTGCAACTTTCATTATCCAACTTGTACGACCAAACAAATTGTTCCAAAACATCCAGATGGGTACCTTTACGCTAGGTATGGTCCTCTTTCGCACCCAAATATGCCAAATCACTCTGAGCTACATTGGACTGGAGATTTCCCTTAAGAGTCCAAAATGCTAATGTCAATGAAATGTGGGGGAAAAAGGATTTAAGGTTGGATCAATATTTTGCAAGTCCTAATAGACGTTTTTGATGAGTTTATAGGTTGTGGCAAGGTTTGGGGAGTGAAGTTGCACCCAAGTTTGGTTTTGACGATCAAATTGGAATTTAAATCAGCTTTAATTGTAATTTTGTTGTTTAAAGCCACCTAGCTCTTGCATCCGAAAACTCTTACCCAATCAACTTGAACATCATGCACACCCAAATACCTTTTTTCCACTTTGCTAGATCAAAGAATCAATTACATGGGAAATGAAATTCACATGAACTTTTTACATTTTTATTTTTGGAAAAAGTGGCAAGCCACTGTAATTTATTATATATAAATAGGAGATATTACAAAACATAGTTCAAACGAGCATACCGACAGGAAAGAAACAGGAAGGAAACCTTCGGTTGTAGTTCGATTAAGTACAAAAATCTCTTTAAATTTTAATCATATCCATTATACAATGCCATACATTTGAACCGAATTTCAAAAAACATCACTGGATATAGATTATGCCTATAAACAGTTATGACCTTTTTACATTGTTTCACATTTTAAAATTCAAATTTTACAAAATTTTCCTATTGGAGGCATTCAGGGCATACTCTTCCACAAGAGTAGTATGTTGGCGTTCTGGAGTGACAAGCACCTATACAAACCATCAAGGTAGCAATTAAACTACATACAATATAAAAGATGCTTAGAATAACCAATCTATATTATTGTAACTTGTCACATACCTCTCCGAAAGGATTAGAGTTGCCTATTGGTGTAGTAGGTCCATGATCAATCATGCTATGAATATCACAAAATTTGTCCAATGATAAATCTATATTGTCACAACAAAAAAAATGCTTAGACTAACAAATTTATATTAATCTAAACAACTCGAATGATGATGAATTGGTAATGCAAACTATAAAAGATGCTTTGAATAACCAGTCTATATTATTGTAATATGTAACATACCTCTCTGAAAGGATCAAAGCTGGCTATTTTTGTAGCAAGTCCATGATCAATCATGCCAAAAATATCCCAAAAGTACATACAAAATATCACTATTAAAGAGACCCGCATTGCAATAGTATACACAATATTAGTATTAAATAAAGAACACTAATGAACTTAAGCATAATGAACCTAAGCATTGTACCTTCCATTCTTGAATATGTTATTTAATTGTGCCTGAAGGGTCATCTCTTTGCTTAAGATTATCCAATATTACTTCATGATCAACATTACTAGGTTTGCATAGTTGTTTTGTCTTTGGTTTGGCATGATGCTTCAAAAACTTAACATTTGTTGCTATAACAAGGTGCGAATACATGAGAATAGTTTTTTGTTTCTCATAGTCTTCAAATGTAGGTATGCCATTCTTTCTAATCATGTATGTTTGTAACCAAGTTCTTGCAACCACAACTGAACCTGTAGGATACACGAACCCATCATCATCTTCCATTGATTGTGTTAGCTTGTGCTTTACCCGCACACATCGAGCCAACCAATATTCTGATCTCTCTTCATTCCCCTATGGTGCAACAACTACAAAAACATGTCTTGGCTATAGTAGATCTGAAATCCGGTCGTAATCAAGTGAACTTTCCATTGTGTAATTTTTTCATGGCTATAGTTTGAGATAAAGGATTTAGATACTGTAGAACCCATGTATCCACCCACTGACTTGACTCGCATTGATCCCACTCACATTGAATACAACTCTGACAAAAACAAGCCAACTATCATGTCCAAATGGTCCATGTGCTTGCATATGAGCTTCGAAATGAATGCATCTTTGAAGAATTTTTCATTGTATGTCAATCCAATCTGCCTCCCACTGTACCCTCCTCAACCAACCAAAATAGATTGTGTACTGTTGAATCAAGTGTCCCTCCCTGTGATAATTCTGAACTACACCAATCAACAATAGAACGTGCATCACTAAATTTTTCTCCTAAAATCTTGAATTTATCCTTATCTAGAGCTCTCTTTACACATGCGCCTACTCCATCATGCTCCCCTTTCCCATGCCCAGCTTAAAAAAAACTCAAAATATTAGGTACACCCCTCTCTACATGCATTCTACTCAACCAATAAAACATTCGAGCATTCTTGAATTGACCTATGCAGTTATCTAACTAAATGAGATGCTGGCCTAGTGCTATATCATGCTCTTGCAAGAACTCAAAAAAATTCTTGAAAAAATGTTGGACATACTTAGATGAGTGAGATCTATCATCGCTCATATAAAAAGGATACTCTTGATTATCTTTCGATCCTCCTCTGTACTATCAGGTACATTGTCTAAACGTTATGTGGACAAAAATAGCAATCTGAATGGAATTGTAATACTGAGATTGTAACTCATTTTGTGGTTGTAATGTGTAGTTTTCTGAAAAATCAATCACTGATATAATGGTGCCAATCGGAAAAGAGTCCTTACATATCCTGAATTATTGATCTAACCACTGAGACCTATGACTATGCCTTGCATATTTATAGAAAAGATTGTCCTTAAAATTTGAAATAAAATCAGCAACACTACATTCTTTTGTAACCAACTCGCATCTAGAACCTTCACCTCCACTCTGTAAAGTATATTTGACTATCTCATATCTCTTTTTCTCAACAAGATTATTTCCAAATTCATGTTCACAACCCTCATGAAAACATTGAATTTTTTTTGACAAGCCACCACATTGTGAGCACTTCTCATTTAAACAATTATTTCTATAGAAAAAGGAACCATCATCTCTAGAACATAAAAATAGATCTAGCAAGTCCCTTGATGATTTTGAAAGATGCATTGCACCACACTCCTGCAACATTTCATTAGTATGCAAAGTAGAATGGATATAGCATAATAGTTCATGGTACATTAAAAAATCCACATGGTATTTGCAACAACAAGTATTACGAATCTTAAGAGGCACACAATAAAATGGCTTCAATCTTTCAAAAGTCCTTTGCGAGATTTCCATATTTGGATGTGTTTGAATAAATTTGTTGAACAACATTGTTTGGCTTGATTCCAAGAAATGTTTAGGATGTGGTGTACGGTCGCGACTGCCAATTCTTAACTTTAAAACATCCTTTGTATTGGGTGATACTCCAGAGTTATCATGCCAAAATTGTTGAATTGCTTGCTTTACATTATCAGTTAGCTTCTTATCAACACGTGGAAGCCTCCTGACAAAAGCCCATGTATCATTTTGAAGAGGATCATCTATTCTTTCTCTTCTTTCAAGTGCTCTATCCAAAGTTTTATGATTTATGTCAAAATCAATACAAGTTTGTCTCATAAAGCGAGCCTTTTTTAATTGATGGCTTACTAGGGCAGTTGTAATGACTCTCCGAGCAGCTCTCTTGTCTTTTTCATTGTTATTTTTTCCAATAGACTTGAGAGCATTAAAAATATTTTTGACAATAATAGAGTTTTTTTCGGTCTTCCACGAATATTCAATTTGGCTAGCAAAGGTGTCATATTTTTCATCTTTAGCAATTGTACAAAAATTTGGCATTGCTCGGTCAATGTCTTATTGCTAAAATATTGGTTAAAAATTCTTCTAGCCCACAACTGAACAGTTCGTGTTGACCTCTTTCCTTCAAAATTGTTCATAATCTTATCATCAATTTCAACTAACCATTTAGGGGTCCTTGAAGGTCTTGAATTTGGAATATGTTTTTCTTCCACACAAGGTTTCTTCATTTCTCATGTAATTTGGTGAAACATAATTTACACTTGCTTCGATATTATGTTCAACATCTTCATTTTCAACATTTTCACCTTCAACATTTTCAATATCAATTTGAATAATTTCATTCCCAATTTGAATATCATGTTCAACATCTTCAATTCCAACATTTTCACCTTGAAAATTTTCATTATCAATTTCAATATTTTCATTCCCAATTTGAATATCATGTTCAATATCTTCAATTCCAACATTTTCATTCCCAATTTCAATATCAGTTTCTACATTTTCACTTTGAATATATTCAATCTCCTCTTCACTTGAAAGACCATAGGGCTTAGGTTCACCAATACTTAACATTCCTTGTCTTTTCTTCCTATGACCTTCTCTATCTCTTTGTCTATATTCTTCAATTTGTTCTTTTGTCAGCTTTCTCTTATGGTTTTTTTCCGACGGCTGTTGCTCCCCATTATACCTCATAAAAGATGCTAAAAAATTATTCCTTATGACAAATTTGAGTACAAGATGCTCCAATTTTTTATTTATTTTTTGTCTCTTCCTGTTTGAAACCGCATGTTTTTCGCCTGGAAAGTGTTGCAAATAAAATGTAGGGTCCGTTGGAATGCAAAAAAAGACCCACATGGGGTTTTTCTATGGCCCACAAAGATATCTGATTTGGAAATATTTCAAAATGTTTTGCAACGGTAAGATTTTAACTCTACACATCGAAGTTTTATAAATTGGATATCCGATTTTTGGCCACATAGACCTAAGTGTTAATGGTAGAGAGTGGGAGATTGAGAGAGGGAGAGGGAGAGTGGGAGAGAGGGAGAGGGAGAGAGGGAGAGTGGGAGGGAGAGAGGGAGAGAGGAGAGAGAGAGTGAAGGAGAGGGGAGAGGAGAGTGGGAGGGAGAGAGAGGGAGGGAGGAGGAGATGGGAGGAGAGGAGAGGAGAGGGAGAGAGGGACTGAGGGAGTGGGAGGGAGAGAGGAGGAGGAGACTGAGAGGGAGGATGGAGAGTGGAAGGAAAGACAGAGGAGGGAGAGGGGAGAGGAGAGGAGAGGAGAGGAGAGGGAGAAAGGGAGAGTGGGAGAGGGAGAGAGGGCTGAAGCTGAGGGAGAGGGAAAGGGAGAGCGGGAGGGAGAGAGGGAGGGAGGGACAGAGAGAGGGAGAGGGAGGGGAGAGCGGAGGGAGAGGGAGAGGGAGGAGAGAGGAGGAGCCATGGAGAGCGGAGGAGAGGGAAACGGAGGAGAGTGGGGTGGATAGAGAGGAGGGAGGAGAAATGGAGGAGAGGAGAGAGAGGGAGGAGAGGGAGAGAGGTGAGGAGGGGAGAGAGGGAGATGGGAGATTGGAGAGAGGGAGAGAGAGAGTGGGAGGGAGAGATAGACACACACACACACACACAGAGAGAGAGAGAGAGAGAGAGAGACTTGGGAGAGATAGAGGTGGAGAGAGAGAGAGGGAAAGAGATAATATTTATTTATTTTATGTATTAGTAATATATATTTTAAATATTTATATATTAACTAAAATATTGAAATAATATTTAAATATTATACATTTAATAATATAATAATTATATATTTAATACATAATTCGGTAAGAGATTATCTTAAATTGCATATTATATATTAAATTATAAACTTTATTGCATTTTTGAAATCATATATTAAAAATTGTATAATTTTTTTTAAAATCATATCTAAAACATATCGGATATCCGATATGATGACACAAAATTTAATGCCTAGGAATTTAGGCTCGGACCTACCAATCCTAAGAAGTCAACACGAAAAAAGCATTTAACAACTTACCTTTCTTTTCTAGACTTTGCCCATGTGGCTAACGACTTTTATTTTACCCAAAATTGATGAAACGAAAAGGGTTTGTAAAGGAGCTTGTCAGATTTCTATCAATATAAATTATACTTTACTTTGAATCTAATAAATAATTATTATTCATTTTTTATTAGAATTACGACTAAAGTCCTGATTGATAGTCTGATAGAAAAACATCTATAGCTTTCAAACAGTATCACATTTTTAGAATCCAAAACATGCGCCACATTCTATGCTTGACATACTATAGGATTAAAAAAAAGGATTTCATGAAGTTTTGACCAAGTTAAGGTGGTCAGACATATGAGTTTTTATATTTTTTAAAAGTTGTAATAAAAAATTCATAATTAATTATTTACTTGAAAATAAATTACAAAAAAATATGCATCACATCTGGACATGAGTCCTCTACTTATATCTAAAATCTTATAAAAAAATATTATCATTTTATTATGGCTAGGATGGTCAGACAGACACCTACTTCTTATTTTTTTCCTGAAATTTTAGTACTACTACATTGAAATTCCAAATTTTCACCAAATAGAATTCTTTTTTACAAAAATTAACCTAGTAGTTTAGAAACTACATTCAATTTTCCACATATTTTATTTTTACATATTTTTGAAATAATATAGATAACTTATTCAAATTTTTACATCAAGTTGCCTAACTCTAATTTTTTGAATTTTCATTGCCACTTAAGGGCCTATTTTTTCCATGATGATCCTGCACATACCCTTTTATTGTAATGAAGATGATAGTTTTGTGTTAGAAGGTATACTTGAAATTCATGAAAATCTCATTACTCGCTATCCTAATGCTCCTACCATTTGGCACTTGATCTGCTTGAACGAAAACGTCTAATCACTAATGAATTTGACCCCAATTTCTGATGGCTGTTCGTTGGAATATTGACGATCTATTGTCGGCTTAGCGACGAATCATAGAAATCAGTGCCATCGCTCACTTTTCATCTATATCCCGACGGACTGTAAAACGTTGCCCTCCCGAGGCAAGCTCGTCGGAACCGCGGCGCCCTTTTCGTCGATTGTGCGACGAATAGTGGCCGAACCACGAGCGGTATACCTTTGCCAAAGCGTCGGAGCAGCGACATACATTTGTCAGAACCGCGACGCCCTTTTCATCGATCGCGCGATGAATAGTGGCCGAACCATGAGCGGTATACCTTCGCCGAAGCATTGGACCAGCGACATACATTCGTTGGAACCACGATGCCCACTTCGTCGATCGCGCGATGAACAGTGGCTGGACCATGGGTGGCATACCATTGCTGAAGTTTCAAAGCAAGGACATACATTCGTTGGAACCGTGACGAAAGTGTCATTGGTCTAGCGACGAAAAGTACCTAGAGCATGAATGACATACCTTAGATGAAGTGTCGGAGCAGCGACATACAATCGTCGGAACCGAGACGACAGTGTCATTGGCCTAGAGTCGAGTAGTACCCAAAGCACGGGTGTCATACCTTCACTGGAGCATCGAAGCATCGACATACAATCATCGGAATTGAGACGACAATGTCATTGGTCTAGCGACGAATAGTACCCAGAGCACAGGCGACATACCGTTGCTGAAGCGTCAGAGCAGTGACATACATTCGTCGAAGCCGTGATGACAATGTCATCGATCTAGCGACAAACAGTACCTGGAGCATGGGCGACATACCTTCACTGAAGCATTGGAGAAGTGACATACATTCATCGGAACCAAGACGACAGTGTCGTCTCTCTAGCGAAGAACCGCACCGAGAGGACGGGCGACATACCTTTGCCAAACCGTCAGATTAACAACATAAGATCATTGAACTCGCGACTAAATAGGCAAGTCATTATAGCAAAATTTCGTCGCACTCATGACGAAATAGGAAAGTCATTACAACGAAAGTTCGTTGGATACATTGCAAGCTGGTCAGACGTTTTTTGCGGTTTGTTGAAATTTCGACGAAACAATGCAATTTAAAAAAAAAAAACTATTCGTTGAAATTTAGGCATATTGGTGAAAGATCAAGACTATTACAACGATCAAAATTGCTTGAGAAGATATATCAGGAGTACTGGATTTTGGTCTCAGCGATGACATTTCATCGGCGAGATACACATCTTGTCTCATCAACGAAGCATGAGGGAAGCATATCGGCAAGACATATACCATCAGAGTAAGTTCTGAATGTCTATCTGACCCGCTATGTGACACCGATAAGATTACATCGGTAGGAATCTTGGCGACATAGTTGAGATAAAAAGAATAATCATCGGGGAGACTCACCACGTCGGGGAAACTATAGAATATCCTAGTGATACATGATCTCTTGTCGATGAAGATACAAATGGATCGAAATAATTATTAGGGTTACTCTGGGTGATATATAAAAGTAGTAGGAGGCTCCAAAGTGCATCCATAGGGATAATGAAAGGACATAAGGACAGGTCAATCAAAGAGAGAAAGTTGATGTGCCAAGACCATGAGCATTTAATAGGGGTAGTAAAAGACAAGATGGATTGTCATCAATGCTCAAATTTAAAGGATAGATTGGAAGACTTCATTATGAAAATTTAGATCACAATATGATTAACCCTGTTTGGACAAATGCAATGACATTAGTGTCAAGAGTTAAGAGGCCATTCAACTTTGCATTTCAATAAATTATTGTATGCATTGAGTAAGTGTTTACAAGGTAGAAAAAGGATAGTCATATGACTATTTAAAATATCAAACAACATGTCAGTTGTTGTGTTTAATTAGGCTTACAGAGGTAGGGATTTATCATTTTTTGCATACATCTATAGTCCAAGCTCTAGGCCTACATTATTTGGTTACTATGTATGAGAAATGAGCAATGAATAATTATAGAATATGGAGGCTATGGATGATATTATGATGGCCACATTTGATATTGATCAACAATTGGAGCAAAATATAAAACCTATGATGAGTCATGAGATCAAGGGGACTGTCATGGACAACAAGCACAACCTATGAACTGGATTCTAATTTTGCTAAAAAATAAAAAAATCAAACTAGTGAATATTAAACTACACACTAGAATCTAAATTTGTGGAAAATGAGCAATTTGGTGAGAAAGAGTACCTGTAGTGCGTCTTGGATACTTAGCTAGTGTATTAAAAAATAGGATTGCAAACCCAAAATTATTCTCACTCTGGAAATTCAATAGAAAAATACAAAATGTTATCTTGGATACTTAGCTCTTAGACAGTCAATAAAATAATATGAGCATGATTATGAATGGTTTTACTTGGTACCACTCTTGATCTCCATGTTTGAGAGCCTTCACTTTAAGACCCCACGAATCCAATTTGATCCATTGCCGCCAAAAGAGATATTAATGTGTAAACAAGGAGCCACATTTAGACAAACTGGTTGTTGATTTCTTCTAAGAAATTTAGAGACTACAAAAAGAAGATACCTGATGGGGATCATGTGGGATTCCTAGAGAAAGCACTACAATATGGCCTCGAGAAGCAATGAAAAACTTTGGATTAACTTCATAGTAAATCCTAACAGCATGACATTGAAAGTTGCTCAAGTACTGGGTCCTCTCCCCTAGATTAAATTAAGGGAAAACATTATTGTAAACACAATATGTATAGAATAATATGAATGTAAGGAAAAATGGATATTAGAAAAACATAAATGTAAATAAAAGTAGTGTGAGCAGAAAATGAATCTAAATTGGTCTTGAACAAATAAAATCATACCCAATTAGCATTAAGTTATACTGACCTTTGACTCATTGCCATTGTCAATCTTGAAGGTTACTTTGATGCCTTCTACAGAAATTCTCTAGCCACGAGGCAAGAGAAGGCAAGAAAACCAAGTGTATATTGATGACTTCCTGACAATCAAAAAGAAAGAAGCAACCAGTCAACCCTATTAGAACAAAATAATCTTATGAATGATTTTATTTGTTTTATTGGCTAATGGATAGTGGACCTAGTTCTCTTGAATTGAGATACTACTAAGATGTGTTGACTAGTGATTTTAGACTACCAATATTCTGCTTCAATCTCTATAAGTTACTTTTGTCTTAAATATATTCAAGATAACTCTACAAAAAAATTCCCTGATCTCTTAGAAATTATGCAGATTATTTTGTTAATACTTCTCCATTTTTATATTTTCTTTCAAAAATTCATAGAAAGATATGTAATGCCATATTTGAAACTTACATATTTTAATTTTACTAGTTTTGTAATTATAGTATATGATTCCAATAATTTTGAAACACATACGCAATATGCTGGATGAATGAAGTAAACTATGCAATTGGTAGGTGTAAAGCCGAATTCCTTAACCCTTGCCAGCATCCTTCTTTCCTGTTTTAAAACATGTGCTTTGGAACAGGGCATGAAAATCCATGTAAGTATAATGAAAAGGATATTTTTGTCAGATATTATATTACAGTAAGTTGAATGAATGTAAGTAGAGATATTTTAGCATACCTGCAGATGGTACAAAATTTCATGGTTAAGTGGAAGCCTCCCATCAACAAAAAGATCCAAATATCCGTGTATATATCTCAATTGAGCCTCTAAACCCTTCAGAGCTGTCAAATTTTCCACTAACTTGTTATGCACAAAAGTAAAATTTTAGAGACCACTAAAATAAAAATAAAAAACATTACATTATGATCCAAATCCACACACAACACAATGTTCATAGTGAAAAGTTAGCACTTTCTTTCATCTTTGCATATTGATTTGATGCTTCAAACGATGCATTTCTTATATTGAAAAGTGCATTACTTACCTTATTGAGCTTCTCTTTGTTTTGAGAATAGTTTAATATTCTCTACTTAATAGGGCCAACCGCATGAAGGTGGAAGCTCATTTTCTCCCGTCCCCCCTCTCTCACATCACTCTCAATTCCCCATACCCGATCATATAACATTAATCATTCATCCATCCATTAATAACATATAACATTCATTCATTCATCCTACATTAATAACATATAACATTCATTCTTTAACATATTCACATTCATTCATTCATCCATTAATAACATATAACATTCATTCACTCATCCATTAATAACATATAACATTCATTCATTAACATATAACATTTATTCATTAACATATTCACATTCATTCATTAACATATAACATTCATTTTTTCAGTTTTTACATATTATAAAAAATATGGTTGTCATAATATGATTACAATCACTTTTTTTTGTTTCTTTTTTGCAGCTAAAAAAATTTGAAGTGCAGTATCATTTTCAAAATAATCTGTCCCCCCTTCAGTTGTTCTAAGCTCTTCTCATGATCTTAATGTATGCCTAGTCATGTACTCACAACGTGGACGCGGGTGCAAGGGGGGGTCTGCTGCAATAGCAAAGAAATGTTAAATTGATATGTTTTATTATTATTGTTACACGTATTTCACTAATTAAAAGAACATCAGAGTGGTGCTCTTTACTTGATTGGGCCATATCATGTTCCTGATATTGTCTTATAGCCTCATGCTCAACATGTTGAACACCCTCTAAATCCTGATTTGGAGTTGAAACACGAAAGATTACATTAATTAATACACCAATTACAATTAAATATGTTTAAAAGAACATTAGAGTGGTCCTCTTTACCTGATGGAGCCACATCATGTTCTTGATCTTGTCTAGCCTGATCATGCTCAACATGTTGATCACGCTCTACATGCTCTAAAGTTGAAACACGAAAGGTTACATTGATTAATACACCAAATCCAATTAAATATGTTTAATTGTATTAATCCATATTGTGTTTTGTATAGCATATGAATACATCCAGTACCGGGATGCACACCATGGCCTTCATCAGTAGGTTGCACTCCACCCTCACTAGGCTACATTCCAGTGTCATATGCAGTATTATCATTGCTTATCTGTCTAAAACAAATAGGCACATTATTATGGTAGAAATTAATATTGAACAGATTGCATAAGTATTCAATTTGAAATAAACTTTATTGAGTTTATTTACCTGCGTGTTGGATGTAGTGGAAGATTGTGTTTGCCCAGTCGAGACTCTTAGTTGTTCAGTCAGGGCTCCATAGCCTTGGTGGAAGGCAATCTTGAGGTCCTCTTCTGTGGGCACTCTGTTGAAATCAAAGCGCTGCATTTTTGCATGCGATCATGAATTTTGCTTCCATGGTGTGATAAAACCAAAATTATTTGCAATTTATTATTTGGATGCAATATTTCATTTATTGATACTTACAAATCGTGTGGTTGTTTTCATATAACCACCAGAGCCAAGTTTGTGCTGCCCATGTTTTTCTAGTCTTGCCTTTGTTGCCTTCGATGTGTTGGGCAGCCTATGAAAAATTGAAATACATTAGATTATGTAAAAAGAAAGAGTAATCAATATATAATTAAATTGTTGATAGTATCACATACCTTGCTTGGCCCGGTGGTGTCTTTCCTTTCTTCTTTTCAGCCTTCTCCTTTCCATCCAACACCAAGTCCTTCCACTCCCTTTCCAAAATCATGGGGGGACACTCGTACTTTCTGTTCTTCTCTAAATGTGACCTATATTGGTCCCTCACATACTTTAGATAGGTACCAGCTTTCTTAAGGACCTTGGTTCAGTTGATTTTTTTATCACCGAACAACAAAACTAAATGGTTAATGAGCTCATCCTTTAAATCTTGATTTTGGGCATTCCACCGTGTACGTATGGTGGGCCCGAAGAGATCCAATGTAATATCACTTAGATGTTTATAAAAGATATCATTTCCTGCAAAATGAACATGGGATCATTAGTCTATAAAGAGTGATCAATAAGTAAATTTCAATTGGATTATATATAATAATAATTAAAACATTTTAAAGTACCTAGGACCTTCTCTATCTTTATGGGAAGGAAATCCTCGATCACCACAAATGTGACTGGCAATGTTCCCTTACTAGAAATACGGGAAGATCCAAGAAATGCTGCTAAAACATCACCAGTACTAGCGGCCTCTGTATCCATAGGTATTGACACATGTAGTGGCATGTGTTCGCTGCCAGACGGTGGACTACTGAATGCCTGCATGGTATGTGTTGCTGACATTTCAGTCGACAATATAGGCATAGATGATGGGGCTGAATGATGTGTTGTATGCACAAGAAGATCAGGATTGACACTTGTATCATTCCCTACTTCCTAGGAAACACTTGCAGTGCCTTGATCATGGCCAGTAGCATGATGAGGACGCAAATAATTCTATAAAAACAACACATATTTTAGTTCATGACATAAAAGAGTACACAATATAAAACCACGAATGAACTTATGTTATCATTAAAGATCTCATGATAGCTTACTTGCAAGTTATATGCTCTCTCAGACAATATTTTAACCTTTTCTCTTATCTCATCTGTTTGAGGCACTACGAATACCAACTTAAGGATTTCTTGATTGCATTTTTTTTGGGCCTTCCTCATCATATCCACAGGGTTTGTGGAAAATGTGATGTCATCATCACATAATAGTGACTGTACCTCTATATAGATGTTCTCCTGTACTGCAGGTGCCTTTCCTTGATCAACCAGCTGCAACAAGAATATTAAAAACATTATCGAAATTAACCCAATAAACTCATGAAAAAAATATAATAATAAAATTTTTTTCTTGTATCTAATTTGTACAATTACAATGAGGTAAACCTGTCGGATAGAAGCACCTGAAGATGGATCGCAATCTACACTCTGGGCCAGAGCATTCCTTGTATTTTCAATGTCCCGTGGTGACAAAAATTAAATATAAAAAACATTATCGAAATGAAACCAATAGAATTACAATAAAAAAAATAATAATAAAATGGTATATTCGAGTCATTAATTGGAGGTTGGGTAAAATGGTATATAGTACATACCACCCCCATAGTAATTGTCTTTGTATCTAGGTGATTCAAATTGTAATCGATTAACAACTCTTCCCCTACAGTTATTGATTTTATTGCACATACAAATATACGATTTCCCTCTCGCACCTCGAATATACAATTGGGTTGCTTATTTTTTGACCCAGGTCGTGTACTATTTATAGACCCTACAATATTCCCTAATGCTTTTGGCCTCCTGTCAATGTACCTAGCCACTCCATTTTGATCCTTATCTTTTAGTTGTATATAATTTGCTGAAAGTGCATACCTACGTATACTTCGTGTATATTGAACCAGCTGCATCCAATCTTTGTAACTTTAATAGGGTCCAACATACTCCATCAACTCAGTAACTTTGTTGTAACAAACCTTTATTTCGTCCATGCAAAATAGGCCCAAACCATGTAATGATGATGGTGCTATGCGATATATCCTCTCGTTGACACAAAGATCAGTTTTTATTGGAGGAATTTCTTTGGGTACCCATTGTCTCCGTAGATGTTTGTACCTCAAGGGCACCTTAATGTCGTCTATGCTCTCATCATCATAAGAACATGACCCCCCTTCAGCAAGAAAAAATTCATGCATTTACGAAATTTTCTTCTAATCTTTTGACCTCTAGTTGGTCTCCCTGTTTTAGACCTACTACATGTCTCACTTTCCTCTTCTCTTCCTGAATTTCCCTCGCTCGAGGAAGACAAATCTGAAAAATACCTATTTGGTGGTACCTGCACTCATAAGGATGTTGGATGAAGTTCTTTCATGGTAATGTGATCCAAAGGTGACATTATGATTAATCTATCATTTCATCGCTAGAATTTGACAGGTTATAAGGTAATCAAGTCTTGATAGATTGCAATTTATTATTACTACCGTCCAAATGTGTCCATCACAAATCAAATCTACTTAATGTTTTAACTCCCAAACTTTGTAACAAGTGTTAAATGTGACTATGGTCTACCAGTTACACAACCAAGGCGTCAAATGTATTCTCTAATTGTAATCAAAGGACTTTTTCTCTTCATTCAAGTAAATAAACTTGAAGGGAAACACCACAAGTGGTTTATTGGACACCTACATGACTAAAAATAGCAAAAAATTTACATTTAATTTCCATATGTCTAAGTGGTTAACGGGGAGGGAGTGTGTACTAGGCCTGGTAAATTCATCATAAATTTATGCTCTAGCAATAAAAAATTTCAAGTCATCTTAAATCTTCCTATGTCTAATTGCTAGGAGACTTTTGGTATGTTTTAAGGTAGGATGAGTGGTCGTATCAATGTTCTAATTCTCTATGACAAGGTTTCAACATCTTCAAATAGTGAAAGTTAGTGCTCATAGTCATTTGAAACAACAAAATTTTGATTATGTATGATGGTAGGATTTGATAACTTAAAAGAATTGGTTACCCAACAAACTTAAAGTTAAAAGAAACTTTTTCAGTTTAAGGGGTTAGCACTTTCTTTCATCTTTGCATATTGGTTTGATGCTTCAAATGATGCATTTTTTATCCCACTTCTATCATATTGTATTTCTACCCCATTTCAATTGTTGGAGGAGTTGATACCAAAAAATTCATATCAGATACCACGTTCTTGATGCAATTTTTTATTTTTTTACAGTTTTTCAGAAGTTCTTTTGTGTTGTATGGATCCATACAAGCTTGAAATTCTCTAAGATCATTGGTGTAGATAAATATATGTGTTCCTTTTCATTTGAATTTGTTTTGAAGTTCTCAATCACTATTTTGTGGGATTAAACAATTAAATACAGGGAGTGCCCTATTGTGCCTGTGTATGGGTTTGAGGGCTAAATAGAAATGACATCCACCAATCCACCCATTGTCTTGGAACTGTAACTCGGTGGATTGGTGTGCATCATGGTGTATTTGATGGAGTTTAAAATCTTGTTCTTTGAATTCCATTTATGTTTTTCCCTTGTCATGGCTTGTTACATTGTTTGGGAGGAACCTAAGGTTGGGTTTTACCTTGGCTTTCATAAAAATCCTAATGTTCCATGTAAAACCTTGGGTGAGATATATTAGTCCGTTACCTTTTTGGAGTGGGTATTAAAATGACTTATGTCTCATTGTTTCGTCTAGGCTGGGCCCCTTTTTATAAATTGAGTTAAATATTTTGCCTAACTTTATTACTTCTTTAGTTTAGGTTGGCCTGTGCCCTATGTTACTGATATCAGCCCAATCCTAAGGGGAGGGTTAATAATCAAAAGAGCTTCTGAAACTTCAACAACAAAAGCTAAAAAATTGACTGTAAATGTGGCCAAATTGGCCCAAAAGACAGCTGAAAGAGAAGAAGCTGAGAAGAAAAGTTTGATGGAAAAGTATAACACCATTATTGGAGAGTATAGTAGAATGAAGCAAAGGAATGTTGAGCTGCAAACTGAGGTAGACAGGTTGAAGTACAAACATGTGGGGGAGTCTTCTAGTGCTCCTGGTACCTTGACCATACCTTCTACATCAAGATCAACACCTCCAACTTCTCCAATTGTTTCTACTCCTGGGTCCCCCATCCAGACTCATGCTCCTAGTCCTTCATTAGAACCAGTTGAAGAGGAGGTTGAGTACTCTGTAGATTCCACCAAAAAGAAGATTCTTAATAAGATTAGAGAGCTATAGGAAGCTTTAAAAGCAAGTGAGAAGGGAGCAGTTTCCAAGCAAAATGAAGTTGTAGATAGTTTTTAGGCATTTGAATTAGGGAGTTGATGGTAGATTACCATCAGTTTATTCTTTATATTATTTATTCTTAGATTCAATAAGAAACATTACTAGGGATCAAGAATTAGTTTTACCTTTAGTTGAGAAGTGGATCCCTAGGGCCAATGACCTAGATGTTATGTATAAGGCCTCTAGATTCGATGCAGACAACAAGACCCAATCAGTAAGGCCTACTCAAGTTTTTGTAAAATCACTGCAAGGTTTTCAAGCCTTACCTAATGATTTGAGTTGGAAGATTAAGGAACTGGTAAATAATTTTGATGACTGGAGTGGCACATCTTTACCAGATTTACAGGGACTACCCTGTTTTGTGTATCTAAGGGTTTGAGGGCTAAATAGAAATGGCATCCACCAAATCCACCCATTGTCTTGGAACTGTAACTCAGTGGATTGGTGTGCATCATTGTATGATAGAGGTTCATTGCATTTAGGGGTCTTTTAAAGAAAGAAACTTGGCATTGAATTGATGCCCTAGGGCTGACAGGGGCAATTTTCTTGTGAATTTGTGGTTGTTAAGTTAGGGTTTATCAATTTGATGGATATCTTGGTAGAGTCATGGTGACACTGTTTGATGGTCCAATCTCTACTTCGAAACAAAAATATCTCTAAAAACTCTAAGAGCTATAATGGGATGACATTAAAGGAACCTTCATATGAAGGATCTTCTAATGAAGGACCTTTGAAATAAGGTCTTCATTTGAAGGTCCTTCATGCCAAGGTTCCTTTTATGAAGCATTTTGGACATGAAATATTTAAAATAAAAAATACATTCATTTGAAAGTCTTGACATGGCATCATTTTTTAATGAAGGTTCTTCATTCAAAGGTCATGACGACATCACCTTCAAATGAAGGTTCTTCATTAACAAGTATTTTGTAATTTTGAATGTGTGATACTTATTTAGGGTTGAAAATAAATCCATTTGAGCCTTTTATAAATGAAATGACATTTGATGCAATCATATGCCTTTTCAAACTTTTAACTTAATAGTAAGGGCATCATGAGTAGTTTTTTGGGTCCATTCAACAATCTCCAATGCAAGGATTGAATTGTCTAGTATGTATCAACTATCAAGAAAGCCAATTTGTTTACCTCTATGACTATATCTCAAGCAATAGGTTTAATTGTGATGGCAATGATATTGACAAGGATTTTGTAATCTAGGTGTTGAGAAGCATAATTGGCCAGCATCCTAGGAAATATTCTTCATTCTCACTTTTAGGTGTTAAAATTTAACAATACGTAGATTGATAAAAGAGCCCAAAGAGCCTTTCCCCATGTTATCCAAGTACACATAGCAGCGGTCTTCTCTTATGCGGTTGGACATGATTTCAAGAACTTAGCTAGGAATTATTCATTTAACCTAAGGTTTTCTCATAATGCCATCATTGGAAAAGTATGATCAAATTCTTCTATTATGAAGAATTGGTCTATGTGCCTCTAGTAATCACTATAAAAATGTGAAATAGTAAGCTATTTTATTTTTTATGTCTTATATTATACCATTTTACGAGAATGGGGGGGGCAATGTACGAGAAGATCTTTGGAAACTAGGCATGAAAATTGCAAGTTAAAGAGTTTGAGGGTGCCAAAATTATAGTACTCATTGTCCCTTGGTCGTCGATTTTCCCTGAGTGCCCTCAACCTCATCCTCGGTGCTAGTATTGACCTTGTTTTAGCTCCAAACTCTTCGTCAGCGTTGGTATTGACCTTTCTTTCACTCCTCCAAACTCTTCCTTAGCACCGGTATTGACCTTTCACTTGTCCAATTTGATGAGCTACAACCTGGTTTAGTTAGGTTTTAGAGTATGTTAATTAAATTTAAAATTATGGTGCCATTGAGAGTATTGAATATAAAGCAAGCAAAGCCTATTATGGTGCCATTTAGAGTAGTGAATATAAAGTAAGCCAAGCCTATTATAGTCATGAGGGAAATAATAAAACTCCTAGGATACTTTGTGAAACCATTTTCCTTGGTTAAAGGGAGGCCATAAAATATACCTTTGGATTTTTTTAATCTTCAAATATGAGGATTTGCAAGGTTCTTAGCAACATGAGTAATGGAAATGTGTGCAACAAGAATTTTTGAACACACATGGAATCTCCTTGCCAAAGAAAGGGGCTTCATAATTTAATATGATAATTTTTCTCAGCTCTAGAAATGATATGTTTCCTTAAAGAGGAAGGAGAAACCTAAAAGGTAAAAGAGATGCTTAGGAATCTTAACACTTCCTTATGATCAACCCCCTTCTATCCATAGGAATTGAACCAATTGTGCCTGGCTAAGAATGATCTCCTATAACATTGAGTTTTATGCCACTATATATTTGACCTTAAAGCTTTCGAGAAAATATCTAGCCATTGAATATACTAAATAATGTCACGTTTGTCATCCAAGAGAGTGAGAAAGGAGTCATTAGAAAAATGACCATTGAATAGTTGGGCTATAGAGTTACGAAAAGTATCACCTTTAATAAGGTTCCATGAAATACTATTAGCCAAAAGATATCCAAAGGCTTCCATAAAAAACACACATAAAGTAGGAGCTAAGGGGAAAACATGAAAAATGAATGAAAACACCCAAAATCCTCAAATTTATGTCCATTTATGGTAATACAAGTATAACCATCATAATTTTTTTTTTGAAAAAGTAAAACAAATTGAGGAACAAATCCTAGATGACATAACTAGTCCAATTCAACACTAGAGGTAGCAAGAGATTAATGAAATTACCACAAGTTTTAAGTAGAAGTAAACTGCCATTTGCAAAGTTAGTAAGAAGTAGTGTCGAAAGTGGAAAATTAATCATGAAGTCATGGCTAATAAAGCATACAAAATATATTGGAAAAGTCAAGAGAACTTATATCTGCACACAAACACACTCAAAATAATAATTATATCATACAGTTCATTTGGGAATATATTACAATATGGCTTTTACAAATCCTTTCAAATATACCTTCCCATTTGAACTACTATCTTATAAGAATATAACTAATTATTTAATAACAAAAATAAACAACTTAGTAAGGTGAATTTATTAAAGTTAATCTTAATATTCCGACACCCTCCGTTAAGTTTTACATTCCGTTGATTGAAACAAACAAATATATATAGTCTAAGCTAACATCATTTGATTTTTCTTTAAGTTCTCCCTCAAGAACATCATTGGCTCGAGTTATACAAGTCCACACTATGTGATCCTTTTTCTTACAATAATAACATTCATTTTTATTTTTAATTATTATTACCTCATGAGTATAATACATTCTCATGTTGAGAATCAACTTTTAAATCTTTTCCATTGTTCTTTTTTCTTCTCCTAATAGAGCCAAAATCACATCTTCTTGTGTTTGAGAAGTTATTGAACGGTTGCCTTCAAAAGGATGATGTAATCTCCATCTCCGCACCAAGGGCCCAACACATTATGCATTGCCAAGGAAAGACACATGGCGCTCACTCATGATATCACAATCAATAAACACCTTGCATCTTTATATCACGCGAGGGTAGGCAACCATTGATCTCCACCATCGGAAATCGTGTTCATTCATAGTAGTCACCAACACTAAACATAACCGTCAAGCAACTTTTCATCAAGATTATAACACCACCGTTGATTTTGAGCACGTGCATCTCACAGCCGCTTTAGTAACCTATCATATAATGTATTAAAAATAAACATAAATATTAAATCACTTTGATTATTCCTTCGGCACCATCGGTCGAGACACGTGGCGCTCACTCGTGATATTAAAATTAGTTGAAACTTAGTGGTGAGGTCATCACGGGATTATGGGGAATGGTCAGGATCAACTGATGGATGATCGACAGTCATTAAAAAATTGTTCCAACATCTAGCTCCCTCGACGACATGTCTGGGAACTAACCCATGTTCGCCATGTTATTGTATTCATAGGGTTCAGGACATTGGGTTCACCACAAAACCCCTCACTTCATAGCTAGGGCAGAATGAGACTTCCTCACTCCTAAGACTATGATGAACACCTGATCCACTATGGGACTTGAGGTAGGAGCTACTTCTTTTCGCTCCTAGAAGGAAGAGTATTGGAACACCCTTTCCATTTGGTGTTCGGCTATGGACTCTCGGTGCAACCTGGTTGCATCCCTATGGTGCTCCTTTGCTTGAACAACCATACCTCCCTATATAAGTTATTAGTCAAAATACTAGACATCGGTAGGATGACACCATACTCTGGGCTGACTTCTCATCACCAGTAATAACCCATAGGGACCTTCCCTTGATTTGTAGACTCTTTCTAGCCCGGCTAACATCTTGATGAGTCCAACTCACCTTGTAGAGTTGCCTTACCCTTGCAACCTACCTTAACTCGCCATGAATTGGCATGACTCGACACTTCTTTATGCTCCATGCTGCTATGCCCACACTACCCTGGGTAACTCGGCTTGAAAATTAGAACCTTGCTATCCCAACTCACCTTAAGATTCAAAAAATCAAAAAGAAAAGAAAAATATGCCTCGAAAATGATAAATCGCGACGTATATTATATAGATTATATATAAGGTATATAAGCTAGTTAAATCATTATAATATTGTTAAATCATTAATTATATTACAAATGAACACTACTTTCAAATTCTTCGTTCTCTGAAGCATTGGTTCTTGCATTTGTTCTTGACATAAGCAACATCCAATCGTCGATTGTGGGATTGACATCCTTAATGTTTGTTAGAATTTGACGAAATATTTGTTGTTCTTCATTTTTTCCATCTTGTCGAAAAACGCAACTTAATGTAATGACCATTTTGAATTCTTCTCATAGTATCTTTTCTCACCTTTTGCTTTCATATGGAGCCATGTCATTTACTGGAGGTAATTGTGCCACGTCTCCAACTAAAATCATGTAGATATGCCTGAATATAAAATATTTAATTAAATTGATAAGTATGAATTTGTAGAGAAGGAAATATAATAGAATTGAATAAAAAATATTGTAATGTAAAGTTATCAAAGTTAGCAATTACAATCTAGAACTCACCTCCAAAAATTTGCTTACTATTTTTTGGGAATGCTTATCGAAGCCTGGAATCTATGTTTTCAAGCAACCTCTCCCCAAAGAAACTCATTTCATCTATCAATATGTATTTGCAATGTGATATTTATTCTTGGAAAGTTGTAAGTCTCATCCCTTCTAGTTCATTGAAATCTCTTATTGGAATTCTTTGCTTTGAATGAATGTTTGAAGCACCAATGTTGAATGTTGCAACTCTAGTAGGCTTGAATAGAAGTAGAGGAGATTGTTTGGGAGAAGAATTTTTTTCTAGTGCTAGGTAATGTGTTAGGTTATATAGGGTTAGGTTATATAGGGTTAGGTTATATAGTGTTTGAGCCTATCCTCAAACACTACAATTAGGGTTAGGTTATGTGTTTTCTTTAGGGTTAGGTTTTGGATTAGGTTTATGGTTATGGTTAGAGTTTAGGGTAATCTCTAAATTTAAGTTTAAGTCGTAGTTGATTATCTTCCCACAAAAGGAAATTAGATCCATTTTTTCTCATGTTCATCATAGCCAACTATGGCTTAATCTTAGATTTAGACGTTTTCTTGAAACCTAACATCATATCCCTAATATAACCATAAACCTAACCCTAATCACATACCCTAACCTTAACCCTAGCCCTGACAATAAACCTAAACCTAACCCTTACTTGGAAAGTAAACCATCATTTTCTCATTAATGTAACCCTAGCCATAACATTAATCCTAACACTATTTCTCAAAACCATAATCTTAACTATAACCCAAATCCTTTTTATCACAACCCTAAACATAAACATAACTCTAACCCTAAACCAAAAACCATGATCTTAATTTTAACCCTAAACATAAACACAACCCTAACCCTAAACCCTAAACCATGATCCTAATTCTAATCTAACCCTAACACTAACCTTAACCCTAATTGTAACCCTAAAATAAAGACAAATGCTACACCCTAAACTATAATCAAAATCTTAAACCTTGCCCTAACCCTAATCATAACCTAACCCTTTTTCTTGAAACCTTAACCTTGACCCTAACCCTCACCTTTATCCTATCTTTATAACCCTAACCACAACCAAAACTCTAACCCCAACCCTAACCCTAACCCTAAATATTTTTTCTTTTATTAATTAGTTTCATTCACTCTAATGACCCTAAACCTATCCCTAAACCTAACCCTAGCCCTATCCCTATCCCTGGCCCTAATCCTAACCCCAACTCTAAGCCAAATATAAAAACAAGCCTTAATCATAACAATAACCCTAAAAATTAATTCTAAATATAACCCTAATACTATAATCCCTAATTGTAATCCTAAACCCTAACCCTAATTTGATATCTAATCCCAACCATAACCAAAACTCTAAATCTAACCCTAACCATAAAACATAAACTCTAATCTAACCCTAATCCTAACATTATTTTTCCTAACCCTAACCCTAACTCTAAACCTAACACTAACCCGAACACTAAATCCTAGCCCTAATTAAATACCCAATCATAACCCTAAATTGTAACATGATCCTTTGAATTGGATACTTCATACAAATTTATGTGTTACAATCATTACTTCCATTGTTGGCATTTTTACATTGGGATGCATATATTTTTAAAATCAACAAAATCTTTTAATGTCTTGCCAAAATTAATATTATTATTTATTTTTTGACAAAAGTGGCAAGCCACTATATATATATATATTATATGTAATAAAGAATACATTTTTCTGGCTCAAAGGGCATACCGGCAGGAAAGAGCCAGTGAGAAAACCTCTGGTTTTAGCCCAGCTTATTAATAAACAAAATTATAAATTTTGTAAAGTTTCTGATTATAAAATGCTGACTTTTTAAAGTCAATCATATCACAGTCTATCAACTAAAAGTATAAACCTATGCACTGAAGATACAACTTATTGGCTGCTTGCTCACAAGCAATTACATTATCTACAAACACCTGCAAAATTTGAGTCATTTCCATTTACTCCTCCATCTGCATGAAGTCAAATAGATTGTCTCCATGCTCTTCAACATCTTCTTCTTCTATTTTCAAATGAGAACCTTTATGAGCTTGAGTATGCACCTGTCTTGAATTTCTTTGCAACGAAGAAGTTGCATGTTGACAATTATGATAAAGAAGGAAAGATATATAATAAAACTTCTCCCTGAAACTATCAGCCATATCCCTTCCCAGATGATTGGAATATTTTGATAAAGCCTTATTCAAATGACAAGGGTCATTCTACTGATAACTTTAAAGCATCAAAATAATTAACCACTTCCTTATTATGAAGAAGATAGTGAGGAGGAAAGATACCACCAATATAACCTTCTCCATGTGAGAAGATATATTTTTGAGCATTGCAAAGAACTGCTTCATTTTTCAAAAATATGTCATTTACCATTGTGTCGGCAATGACTTTAAATGTTTCCAAACACTGGAGAATATCCATGATATTAGAAAGAAATATTGAAAGAACATTTGATGGAAATATTAACCTTTGTGATTTTGGATGATGTATCTCAGACCCAATTATGCATTTGAAACTATTGTAGTCATAGGGACAACGAAACTTGAAAATAGATTGGAGATGTTGTATGTCAAGCTTACCAGAGGCTGGCGTTTCCCAACCTTGAACTGGGAGCCACATTTGAAAATTTTGAGGATGATACTCCATGTCACAACCTGTCTTAATTTGCCTAACAGCTAAATAGGAAAATTAAATATTAAACAAACTTTTTTCTTGATTCTTTGATGAAGAAAATAAGACAATACTGTCCTATTTATAAACTTTCAGCTTCCTTGATTTTTGAAGCTTGCTTCTTTATCATGACAAATCTCTTACCAACTTATAATGGTAAAGTACCATGACATCCTTTACACACATGCCGAATGTGTTATATAGGAATATCAAATATTATTGATGGATAGCGAGCTGTATTGGACCAACAAAACCATCCCATCAGGTACGGCAGAACACCATATTTTCCATGTAATGAAAGCAACATTGTACTTGCTCACAAAATCCTACCAACCTTTATGTTATCATGATTTTATTTACCCGTAACTGGCCATGACTTAGATAAGGCACGATAGATACCTACTGTCAGAATTTTGACATCAGCATTTTTGAGATGTATATAAACATCCCCTATAATCATTCTTGTAACAGATCAAACAGTCCTGTGATCAAAATATCGATCACACTTCACACATTATCATTTATACATAAGAACGAAAGGATTGCATATATTCAACATGTGGGCCTATGTTGAATATCCTTCCATAAGACCAAAAAGATTAAGAACCTTGATGACATGTCAATCATAAATATGATAGATAAAAGCTAAACTTTAAGACCTATCATGTTTATAATTGACAGGAACAACAAAGTGAATTAATCAAATAATTATCCGTTTTGATCAATAAAAATTTCTTCTTTTGATATTAATTTTTCCAATTCAAAGTCAATTTTCCCAATTTGAATAATATGTATCATTTCTTTTTCAAGTTGATTGCAGCCCAGGTTGGCTAAATAATCTTCCACCCTATTTCCTTCTCTATATGTATGCAATAAGTTATAATGCAAAAAATTTCCTAGAAGTTTTAGAATTTTCTTTACCATATATGATAACTTCCAATTATGAGAAGATCCTTCCCTGCAGGCATTAATCAGAATAAGAGAATCCCCTTCTATCTCTAGCTTCGATATTTTGAAATCTAAAACCATTTTCAGACCAAATAATAAATCCTGTGCGTCAACCTCATTGTTTGTACCAACCATTAATTTGATAGATTTGGCACAAAGGATTATACCATTATAGTCTCTTATTACAATACCAGCACCTGAAATTCCTGGGTTACCTTTTGAAGCTCCATAAAATTTTAATTTAAAATAACCCAAAGGGGGAGGTAACCAAATAATCTTAGATCGATCAACTTTTCTTGATACAAGATGAAGACTTCCTTTGAAGGGTAGAGACAAAAGGGGCCAGTTTGAGAGAAATTTGGAATCCCAATCCAAGAAAGAAGATCCTATGTGTTTTGTTTTTGAAACATAGGCATTTACAATTTTTGAAATATAGATATCCAAAGAAGACATAATATGCTCAACTTTTTGCTTTTCTTTCCTACAAATGAGTTTATTTCTTGCCCACCAAATAGACCATAAAACTGATGCGGGAATCACTTCCCATATACATGCAAAAAAGGAAGACTTGTATAAATTTGGCCAACTAGTAAATAAATCCCAAATAGAATTAGGAAGAGGAAATTGAATCTTTAACCTTGATAAAACAAAGTGCCAACAACTTTGTGCAATTGAACAGGAGAGAAACAAATGATTGACATCCTCTAACTCTAATTCACAAAGGATACATTTAAAAGGAACTGAGATTTTCAACCTTGATAATTTATCACTTGTTAGAATTTTGTTCTGGATTGCTAACCAGGCAAAGCAACCAAATTTTGGGATAGTTATTGAATTCCAACAAAAACTATACACTCTGAGAGATTGAGATTGAGAATAGATTTTGAAATAGAAAGGTAACCCTCTTTGACCGAATAGCAACCTGAGTGTGATTTTGACAAGATTAATCTATCTGCACTTGATGAAACATAGACTATTCGATCTTTCATTAAGGAGGCAATGATACACTTATGGTTATAATCAATTGGTTCTAAAGAAAAATCCTTCCAATTGACTTTACCAGTTAAGGATTCCACATTATCAAAATATTGATATACAAATGATCCAAATTTTTGTGTCAAGAAATTTATTGAGGATCCCAAATTGTAACTATTTAATTTCTTATAACCATTCCATGAGTCATGCCAGAAATGTGCATGTTTACCATCATTAGTTTTCCAAGATAAATGGGGAAGAATTAATTTTCTGCACAATAGAAGGAAATTCCACATTGCCGATCCTGATGGGGGATCAGAGTCAGTAAAAATTCTTGAAGGAGATGGATTATCTAGATATTTAGTTTTCATAATTTTGCACCATTTTAGGGAAGGATTAGAAAATAACCGCCAAGTCATTTTAGCCCCTAAGGCAAAATTTCTATTATCAAGATTATGGAGGCCTGCCCCTCCATTCAACTTATCCGTGCACATAGCCTCTAGCGAAATTAAAGGTATCTTTTTTTTAGTGTTCACATTCCCTGACCATAGGAATTTTCTAATTAATTTTTGTATTTGAAGTAATATAGATTTGGGTGCTTTCAAAATTGACATAAAATAGTTTGGAATGGACAAAAGCACAGACTTAACCAACAGAATTTTTCTAGCTAATGATAACCATCTTCCTTTCCATGACATCAATTTGGATTGAATAGACTGAATAATATTTTTCCAATGCAAGACCCTATTCTGACCTGAAAAGAAAGGAATCCCTAGATATTTTCCTGGCAACTGATATTGATTGAAGCCAAAAAGTTTGACTGTAGATTTAACAGTTGAATCTTTAGTGTTAAACAAATATATCTTTGATTTATCTTCATTCACCTTTTGGCCGGAAACCTTTGTATAATTATCCAAAAGAATTTTTATGCTTTTTGCTTCTGCCATGTCACCTTTGCCAAAGAGTAGAGTATCATCAACAAATAAAGAATGAGTCACTGATAAATTTGTACTTGAAAAAATGACCCCTTTAATCTTCCCTTTAAGATTTGCAGATTTAAAAGACCTACTCAAAGCCTCAGCCAAAATGACAAATAAGAAAGGTGATAAAGGATCACCTTGATGAACACCTTGTGATGAATTGAAAAAACCTACAGATGAGCCATTAATTAACACTGAAAGTCTTGCACCAGAGATGCAAGCCATTATCCATTTACACCATTTAGAAGAGAAGTTAAACTTCAAAATCACTTGATTTAGGAAACACCAATCAACTCTATCATATGCTTTTTGCATATCTAATTTAATTATCATGGCTGATAATTTATTAGAAGCTATGGTATGCAAAGTTTCATGCGCCACTATTTCCCCTTCAAGGGTTTCTCTGCTTGGCACAAAGCCATATTGCTCCTCTGAGATAATTGAAGAAATGAGAGGATGAAGGCGAAGATAAATCACTTTTGTGAAGATCTTATATATTGTGTTGGAAAGCAAGATAGGCCTAAAATCTGAAAAAGTTTTTGGTTCAATATTTTTGGAATGATTACAATATTAGTAACATTGAATTTTTTTAGCATTCCACCAGACTTCCTTCACTCTTCCATAGCACTTAATATATCAAACCCAATAAACTCCTAGAATTTTAGAAAAAAGATGGTTGTGAAACCATCTGGACCTGGAGCCTTGTCAGGAGACATTGAGAAAACAACCTCTTTAAACATGTATGCAAAATAAGAACATAAATAAGAAATATATGGTAATAGTTTCTTCAAAAAGAAAAGTGATGTGGACTACAAGGACTATAAGATATCCACAAAATAGATCTACATTGAAAATATTGTAGGGAAATTCAAGAAAATACAATTGGTAGATGCAAAGCATAATAAATGTGAAACTGTGTACTATAATGATTTTAGAATATACACATAATGGATTTGTTGAAAAGGTTTTAGAAACTTTCAAACAAATGCAATTGGTAGATGCAAAGAAAAATTCCACAACCTTCACCAAAATCTTTATTGGTTTCCTTAATATGGGAGATTTGGAACAAGGTATAGACATCCATCAAAGCATAATATGAAGATGAATTTTTTTAAATGTTGTGGTTGTAGATGCCCTTTTAAAATTTATACAGAATGTGGAAGGATATAAAAATATTGTGAACTATTTGACAAAATGTCTCAAAGAATTGTAATCTCTCACTTTATTTTAGTGTCTATTTTGTTATACCCCATGTCCCAAATTGGGTATAACACAATAGACACTAAAAAAAATTGATAGATTGTTATGAGGGTAGTGATGAGACTTTTCTAATTAGAGTGTATTCCATGAGATTACAATTATTCGAGTCATTGTGTCAAATAGTTCATGAGATTTGTCTATCCTTCTACATTTTGCATAGATTTCAAAAGGGCATATACAACCACAAGATTTGAGAAAATTCATCTTCATATTTTGTTTTCCTTATGATTGGTTGACTCTTATACTAAATCTGAGTGTTGTTTGTGTTTTGACAAGAGTAGATTAATATTTTTTTAATTTTCTCTATCAAGATCAAAATTACATGCACATAGAATGAACCATAGTTTAGTTACAACACTTGATCTCTTCAAAATAATCAGAGAAGATTAGGGAGAGGAAGGAATGCACACCAAACTACAAAATAGGGGTAGTTGTGGCTTTGCTAGTTTTGTTTATATACTCTACTTGTTTCCTATAGGGGTAAATTAATCACTATACAAATGAAAGATAGTTGATTATCTACTAAATATTGTTTTGTGTGTTTTGAAATTGAAGATATCTATGTTGGAAAACTTGGATAGAAAACTGAGAGGGGGGTGAATCAGTTACAAAATTGAAACTTATTTAACCTTATTAACCTTTAATCTCAGATCTGATAATTAACAGTGAAAGCATGAATCAACAACACATCAAAAACACACATAACACCAAGATTTTTGTGTACAAACCCTGTTAGGGGAAAAACCATGGTGGAGGTTAATCCACAATTTATACCTTGTTAAAAGTATAAAATAAATGAATAAGGAATGCACATGTATTCAGGAACACTATCTAGAGCTCACTGCTCAAAGGGAAGGCTTACTGCCTTACATAAGATAATCAAATTAAATCCATCTAATGAGGTTGAACTAAGAAATTAGCTTCTTCAAAAGCTTGATGACAGTTTCAGTTAGGCACATAAATACTTCTTCATACTCTACTTAAAATTCTTCACACTCTGCTCTGCATTTGAATGATCTAATCTTTATTCACACATATCTTGCATACACTTCACATACATTCTCTCTAAATGAATAAAACAATCGCTCTTATATATCCACTTCATGAATTTACATTAACAACTTTGTCGGCCAAAAATAAATAATAGATGAATACAAATTGTCAGCCCAATTCATGAACAAATCTCAATGTGCACCAACCTAAATCAGTCACAACATAATGAAGACCTAAAGCAACATCCTCGAACATTCCAAGCATTCAAAAATTAATCCACAAGGATCTACAACACGCTACCACCATCATGTCAACCAAGAACATTAAAACTTGAACATGCAAAGGAAAACTATTTGATCACGAGCACACTGATCAACGTGGACGTACCACAATGATAGATTATGAGATCAAGAAACATCAATGAACATCTCAAGAGCATACACAACAATTCAATTCACCAGAATTACATTCTCTTCTTTCAGAAACACCAACTATAGCAACAAAATAATTGTAGGAACACAAAAACTCATAAATCGCTCCAATCTTGATGCACACCTCTGAAACTTCCAGAGGATATAGTAGATAGGCTCAACAACAAACCCTTTAATACACGACTTTAGAATACCAACATACAAAAATTTCCACCACTCTGATCTCCACAACTTCATAGACTATCTGCAACATATTTATTCTAATTTTCTCAACATCCTCGACATATACAACCTTTAAGACATTAATGATAATAGTGTTGATATCAATGACAACCACATATCATGAGCAACACAACCAAAATATCCAACAACCTACATCTCTATTAAAATTGGTATATGCTAATAGTCAACTTATTATCTTATTTATAGCATTTCCTTAGCTTTTTGTACTAAAAAATTCAAGGTAGAGGGTAACATGATTCTTTGAATTGGATACTACATAAAAAATTATGTGTTATAGTCATTGCTTCCATTGTTTTCATTTTCACATTAGGATGGATATTTTTTACAATCAACACTCTTTTAATGTCTTGCCAAAATTAATATTATTAATAATTTCAAACTTTTATAAACATGTATGGAAAATAAGTACATAAATAAGAAATATATTGTAATAGTTTCTTCAACAAAGGATAAAAAAATCATGTGGACCATACAAGGATTGTGGTGGGACTTAAAATTTACTACTCGTGTGGTATTAACAAGGGAGATCAATGATAATCCTTCCTCATGGATTTCGCACGATCAGATTAAAGACCCCTAAGGGTACTGTGAGGTATGCGAAGAGGTGACACGTGGCCTAGTTCTTGAAGTGACGGGGCTAGGTGGGACCCGCTGTCCAGTTACAACCTCTTGTTTTCTTAGGTTGTGATTGGGCACGATTCTCCTAGGGTGCTGATGTGGATTTTCAAACAATTTTTGACTCAATCTGAGTCGTTCGACTTGCCATGTTCGATCCGCATTAATGGTTCGATTTTTGTTGGGTTTCTGTTCATCCACGTTGGGAGTTCTTGTTCTCTGCAAGTTGTTCTCATTAATGGTGTGGGTTTTTTTAGTGGATCCTCGCCTAATTTTCCTATGTACGAACAATGTTCTCCTGATAAATGCAATGATGGGTTGTACGCCATGCCTTCACAAGCCATGAATAATTTGTGGTGGCTACATCAGCCACTAAAATGCTCGAATGCTCGTGCTGCATTCGACCAATTAATATTCTCGCACTAATTAACCGTATAAATTCTCATTGTGTTATCTAGTATTATCATCAAATTTTGAGTTGTTTTGTTTGCAGGTGGTCAAGTCTCTCCTATATTTTGTGAGGTGTTCTTTGCAATGAACCATTTGGTTGTGCACAAAAGTACCAGACTCAAGGTGAGAAATTTTCAGCCTGACGGGGTACAACCTACCCTTAGCAAGCCTGAGGTTGTCCATGATGCTTATAAAGGGACGGGGAACTCTAAGTCCGCACTAGTGTTGTCTTCTGGTTCTGATGGTGATGGGTTTGAAATTGATTTAGACTACCAACATTACTTGGCGTCCATGACCGAGCTGTTGGGGGTCAATGAAGAGCCCCTCCCAATTGCCCCAATAACTGTGATGGTGTCATGCCATGCTACCAGATCATGTGTTAAAGTGGATAAAATGAAGTTGGCCTCACTTCTTACTGAAGCGAGGACCAGGAGCAGTCGCCTCTACTGGGGCTGTGTGTCTTGCAAGTAGTTGTAGTTGCTGGGTGTGTTACTTTTGGGTGGTGTGTTGATGTGGATGTATGCGTGCCTGCCATGCTCTTTTGTCTTTAGCTCTGGTTAGTTACAATGGTATAACTATTTTGATTCCTCGAACTGATTATGGTTTTTTCTAATGATGAGGAATGTGAATTTGAATTGCATTCTAAATAAAATTCAATTTTGGAATGAACAATGTAGCCTATTGCTTTGTTGCTATCTTGTCCTATAAAGGAGATTTGACGGCTCATTGTTAAGGGTTGTTGGTTTTTTTGGGTCCGAAGGCTTAGAATAGGTACAATTAGTGGTAATGCAAGATTTTGAAGGTATTATGTAGGAAATCATGCTGGGTTGGGAATAGTATAAAATAAGTATACTATGCTTTTATAATTACTGATATTGAAAGAAATCTAAAAAATTAAGGTATTTTGCTCTCTTGTGTATGGGCCATGGATTATGAATGGATTTATCAAGGGTTTGTTCATTCAGTTTCAATAGTGTAGTTGAAAGTGTAATTTGTTCTCTTGCTTTGACTTAATGAGTTAATCAAATGCTTGAACACAAATTGCATGTTTATGGTTATATGCTCAGGATTCACTAAGGGGTATTGTTTTAATATACTAACAAATCTCATGGTAGCAAAGAGCTATGGTGATAAGTTCATTTTCATCTGAATTATGTTTTATATGACTCTCACCCAATGGATGAGGCACTGGATAGTATTGGTAAATTCCTTTCAGGTATAAGACTGTGACTCTAAGCACGGTGATTCAATACCTAAACATTTTTAAAAATATCAACTGCTATCTCTTTTTGGGATATAGATCTTATGATAATTTTCAGTCTCCTTGCTTTGGGATAACTGTTATTATTATTTGGTTTTTCCACAACTAGGGTAATGACTATCTGTTAGTGTTAGTGGGGACTGCATCTATAAGAAGAAGTGTTCTTACCAATCATGAAAAATTATTATGAACACACTTGGGTTTACCCACCTTGGTTTCATAGAGCCAAAAGTGTAGGAGATGTCAGTCTTTGACTGACTCTTATTAGTTGTCCACTAGCCTTTGTAGTTCTTTATAACAGAGGTTGGCTACCTCTTAGAGAATTGCAAATCCTATGTGGGAAAAAACACCAACAGATTGTAAGATATACACAAAATGGATCTACATTAAAAAATCGGTAGGAAAATTCAAGCAAATACAATTGGTAGATGCAAAACCAAATAAATGTGAAATTGTGGACTATAATGATTGTAGAATATACATAATGGATTTTTTTTAAAGGTTTTAGAAACTTTCAATCAAATGCAATTGGTAGATGCATAGACAAATTTCACAACCTTCACCAAAATCCTTGTCGATTTCCTTAATATGGGAGATTTGGAACAAGGTATGGACATCCATCAAAGCATAATATGAAGATGAATTTTCTCAAATGTTGTGGTTGTAGACTCCATTTTCAAATCTATGTAAAATGTAGGAGGATAGACAAATCTTGTGAACTATTTGACAAAATATCTTAAAGAATTGTAATCTCATGGAATACACTCTAATTAGAAAAGTTGCATCACTACCCTCATAACAATCTCTCAATTTTTTTTAGTTTCTATTGTGTTACTCAATTTGGAACTTAATTGTGATACATTAAGTTCATTATCAAATTGTCATTTGTGTGTCAAGTTTGTCAAAATCCAAAATGATCAATTATTAATAAAATCATGGATCATGTAATATTGGGATGGGTGACCTCCTAGGAAGGCCTAGTGCTTCATCGCTTTGAGAATCATTTAGATGCAATGAGTGCTAAGTGGACCATTCATTATCATGAGAGATGGGTTCTTGTGAAACACTACTCATGAAACATGGGTCAATGAGTTTGACTTGTAAAACTACATAATTGAATCCTGATAGTAATATCAAAATTTGACACAATGTGAAAAATACTTCCTACTTGTCAATAGATCATGTTGTCAACATCTAGAATTTCAATAATAAAATACTAGGAATAGTATGGCCAACTTAACGAGAATAGAAATAAGGCTAATTCTCCTACACTTCAGACTCTGTAAAATCCAGGATGGTATTCCCTAACATGTGGTCTTAACATATAGCATTTAAATAATTCATTTAATTTGCACACATGTAAGCAACAGATAGATCCCCAATTAATGTTAAAGGATGAAATCCTTCAAGAAATTGGCTATTCCTTTAAAAAGACTCATGTCCATTTAATAGAGAATCGCAAACTTCACATAAAGTAAATTGATAGGAAATGTTTGACTAAAATATCCTGATGCCATAACACAAAACATACAAGAATAAAACGTAATCAGAATTCTAGTGCCATATCCCAACACACAGACTCAAAAGAGAAAACTGAACTACAGGGTAAATTTCATTTTTAACACTTATGATCTATTATGAATTGCATTACAACCCATATATCTATACCCGAGTTTATTAATCCATTATGAATCCTATTTCTTATATTGCATGAATTTACTGGTTAACTGAAGCATTTAACCGATCCTTTGAACCAAAGCTGTAGTTAAACATAATTCATAGTAAAGAACAAATGAAAATAATCTTTGATTGATATTTCATTAATAATCCATGTAACATAACACAATAGGAGAGAAAATAAACTCCAAAATATTCACGAGTTTGATAAAAACATGCTCAAAAACCCCATGATTAACAAAGTTCTCCAATCTAACTCAAAATTTTTTAAAACCTGGACTTACAACTCATACTCTCTATATTACTAAACTCTTATTTCTCATATTTTGGATATTTCAACCGACCACTCTCTCGGCCCATAATTCCGTTTTATAAAACAAGGGAGCCAACAAGCTTTAGGTCGGAGAGTACACATGTCCATTTGTAATTGGACCGCTAACTCCTGATTCAGTTACAATTCTACTATGCGAGTGGAGAGCATAAGACAAAGATCATCATTAGTTGATAAGGAGGAAAGAAAACATCGCTCCAAAGGCCGCTTCCCATACATCGAAGGCATGCTTAGCCGTTATAGTATTAACTCCACCTCAGCACCCCGTACTTGGAGACAAAAGGAGAATGCAATTTTAGAATATAATATCTAAGGCTAGACCTGTATTATACATGACCAAGTTGCAATTCTCTACTATAACACTTATAATTCCAGTTCATCAATGAACACCTTTTTCCACAATTCAAACTCCTCCTCGGAAGGCTACTGGAAAGCCACAACCTGATCAACATTTTTTCGATAGGGAGCATACTTTACCATTATCGATGTGGCATTTCTATCAAAGTTCTCTAAGAAACTTATAACAAAACACAACTTTTCCAATGTATTATCTAGCATGCATATGCCAACTTTTTTGCATATCTCATGTGTTTGAGACATCATTATATTGTTCATTTTCTCCTTCCAAACCTGCAGGGGTTTGACTTCATCCTGACTATGTAAAATATGAGGCAATGGGGTTAGGTCCTTTCCATCATACACATCTTTCAACAATTTAATCTTGGATTTCATTAGGGTGGCAAATCCCTAAATCTTCTGCTCAACAATTCCCTTGACCAATTGATATGTTACAATAATAGTAGGATACTTATCACCATGCTGTTTTACCCCTGTTGCCATGAATTTCAACTTCTCCATTCTAGCGCTCCATTTTTTTAGCAATGGGATGGCCAATTCTTTATCCCTTGGAAACATTTTTAGTGCTTGCAACATTAGGACATAATTTGCATGAACACTGTTTAGCTTACTCTGGACCGTTCTGTTTAAATGTTTCAAAATAGTGTCCACTATCACTACATTGCTTCTCCCTATTGCATCTCATATTTTCTTTACCATCTCCTTATATTCTTCAACCTGATGAATCAGTTTCTCCCTAGAAAGTCCCCCTCTAGGGCTATTAGCCCTCTCAATAGCAATAGACACTTGTCCCATATTATATGGAACAATAGCCAAAGACTGTGCTTGTGCAAGAGGTTGAGACTGCTCTACTGGTGGGTCGAGAATAGTGTGGCTAGAACTAGCTTGCTTTTGAGATCTCATGGTATCCATTTGATTCCTCAATAAATCCAATTCAATTTCTAACTCAACTAACTTTTGTTGACTCTTATTATATTCAATAATAATGTCATTATATTGGCCTCTCAGAGTATCCCGGTCCTTGGTCAAATATTCAACAGTTGCTCTGGTGAATTTGGCAACATTCACAACCATATCAATAGCTTCCAATGCTGGGGTGTCAGCAACTCTTCTCACAACCAAGTGACCACTGAAGTCAAAAGATTCTACAACAATTGGCTTTTTAGAGGCAGTGGATAGGGACTAGATTGCTAATGCATCCCATTCCTCACTAAAGGCCGATCCCTTGAGTGCCAATGTAGCCTCCTCTTCAATAGGAAGAAGTGGCTTATTAGCCCTTATTATTGTGTCAAACACCACAACATCAGTGATATCCCATTTAGGGAGTAGCAATACTCCACTTTTTTGTACCAATTCCCCGCCCTGCTCTAGTGTTATTGCTTTGAATTTATCTCTCATCTGTTCCCTCACCTTAGCTTGAATTACCTTCTTTGGGAGATCTGGATGTAGACTTCTCTCATGTGCCACCTTCTCAGCATATAATGCAGTATGTGCTCTCCACACAAAATATTTAAAAGCACTAGTTTGAATAAAAGAGTCATCCATCATGAACTCTCTGCAGGCTTCTATTCTCAAGTCATCATTGCTTGTTATTCCTTTGATTTCATCTTTTCCTAACCTCAAAGAAACTGTACCTGAACCTATTGCAATATCAACCGGGTCCAATGGCATCTCAGGATGCATTTCATTTGGAGTGACAATAATGTCATCATCCTCATCACCATCACAATCAACAATCTTTTCTCTTTCAACCCTTTGCCTCTTTGGTGATGGTGGGCAAGCTTGTTCTGAAAAACTTGGAGGAGAATCCAAATCAACAATATTTGGTACTGATTGCCTTAAAGAAGATGGTGCAATATTTTTAGCAACATCTTCAACCCTACTTCCCTTTCTTCTAGAAAAAAACCTTATCTTTTTTTGGGGCTGATAGGTAGGCCTCTCCTCTTCCTTTACCTCAGGGTACTCCTCGATGGTTTGTGATTTTTCCCTTTCTTCCACAACGCTTTCATCTTTCAAAACCCCAACCAAGCTCTCAAAATTATCAATAGCATACATTTCCCTGCTAAACTCATCTTTAGCATTAGGTATGGGATTGAAACCACGTATTTTCTCCTGCTTACTTTTTACCATTTTAGAGTAGGCAATGTATAGTGCCTTTCTATCATCTTGTAATTCCAAATAAAAAATATTCCTGATGATGTCCTTAGGAAATTAGAAGTTGTGGACAAAAGCTCTTGTCTGATGTTTTGCCTTCATTTGAGAGATAAAACCCTTAGGATCATGATTCTTGGGGTGCACAGTCCTTAGCCTATAAGGCCCAAGTAATTTATACAACTCCTTCCATCCTCCATTTGCCATAACAAAATTGACAAATACTGTATATGCAGGGAAGAAAGAACCTTTCTTTTGTTAAGTTGGCAAGGGTAGTTCCTGAGCACCCCCCAACTGCCTCATGATTTCCAAAAATCCAATTATAAGGGGCACCTCCTTTGGCAGAACCTTTGGATTGAAATTAGTGCCAAAAACCCTAAAAACTGTGGTATTACGATAGGGGATAATGTCTCCCCAATTGTGCATTATGTTCAATTTAGGCCTTCTCTCCATCAGCCTCAAGAAGGCATGAATTTATTTTGGGATCCTTGGGGAGTCATGAACCAGAGCCTCCCTTGATTTAGATCCAAAGATATTATGGAAAGTTACATAATCAAACTTATGATCATGTATGTCAAGAATCCTAGTCCAATATTGGACAGGCATTTCAATGTTTCCTTCCTTCTTCTTTAATTCCATATATATTTCGAACACATCCTGACCCCTATACAGAAACATGTGGATTAACAAGGAATACCATCTGAATCCAACCCAATTCTTCCCCTCCTTTAGGGCTACAAGACCCGTGTGCATCTTCGCTGCCAAATAAGTGGCAAAATCATCTATTACATTAAAACTTGGGTGCTGGAGATTTACTGCCATATACATAATATCGGTAGGCAAGGTTTTTCTTTAAGTTGACTCCCAGAACTTGACATAAAGCACAAATAGTCTTCTTGAAATAACTAGAGAAATAGTCCACAGGAAAAGGTTCAGGCTCATTCCTGCCAATTACTACCTTTTGATTTTTTCCTCTTCCTAAGATTGCCAAATGAGGTATTAAAAAGGATGTTCTGAACAAACCCCTAGTATTTCTATATTCTTGTCTAAAAACCTCCAAGTCGATAGGATCCATATCCTGAATCCATTCATGCAATTTGAAAATCTCTGTAATTTCTTCTTTGGTTATCTTAATCATCTGCACACCAACATGTGTTCTGACAATTCAGGCCACACGGTCATATCTAGTAGCAATGTCCTTTAAAAGATCTACATCCATATAAACATTATTAACCACTAATTTACCTAGGTCTAACGTCTAGGGGTTACATAAAGGAACCGACAAATTCATATTCCCAAACCAATTGGAGAAAAACTACCACCCGGTGTATGGTAACTCAACATCTTGAATTGCACATTGCTTGTCTATCAATCCTTCCAAGATTCAAGGCCCATAGAACAAAACCTTTCCCTCCTACTTCTTGCTAGTAGAGGGTTGTAACAAATCAATAATATCTTGGGATAAAGACCTGGTAGTGGTTTCAGAACCAGAACTTCAGGCCTTGGGTGCCATTTATACTAGACTAATGATAATTCGAATTAGGGTTTGCTTATTTTTAGATAGAAAATAATTACAATTTTCTCCTCTAGCCTTAACAAAAAATTCTTCAATATTCAAAAATCCCTAGCAATTATCTAGACAAGCTCTAAAAGCGAATCTATTCAATCAATTCTTCAAGAACAGAAACAGGAAACAATCACGAATTGCCTAACAAGAAACCATAAAATCTTCTGAATTTACAAGAAATGGCGTATGTGCTACATACGGTTTCAATTGTAGAACATCCAGGGTAGAAAAATTGAGAAATCATAACCACAACTTGCTTCACTTGATACCAAGCAATTCTTCCTCAATGTAGAGATACAAAATGAAAATAGTAATTCGCAAATTTTAGCATTTAATTATGCAGGAAGAGTCGAACTCGGCCATTACTATTCACTCGTGCCAGATAAAATAGCTATAGTACAATACCAATTTATTTTTAAATGAGTCGTTGATCAATCGCAACATTGGCAAGGAGAACAACTCAGATTTAGTCAAAATAGTTTGAAAATGCCACGTTCTCCCTCCAGTCACCAAACAGACAAGATATTCATCTGCCGAGCACCACATCAGCACGAAAATGGGCCCCACCTTTGTTATCAGTGCACAACATTGGAGTCTATGCATCACCAAATTGCACACCTCACAACATTATTGAAACTACAGTTTTAATTGCGGAGGTCAGCGAGGAACGACCACAATGCATCGGTACGGAAACAGTTATCAACATCAACCTTCATCATCGATCAATGAGAAAAACTAGTCCCCACCATCAAATGTGACAGATGGTAGCATCTTGCACGCCTCGTACCATATTTGTGATGTTAGCAAAAATCTTGAGAGGTCTATGAGCAACGGTCAAGATTGAAATCACTTCGTTCGACGGTCGCGCAATCTACACATGCAAAAAGGTTATTTCACCTGACTTTATTATTTCTTAAGTCTGGATCGGTTCATGCCCCGTGCGTTAAGAACAACTTTGGGCCATCGTTTATCGTTGTCCTAGGCAATGTCCCCTTCTCCCTTTTAATAGTTGTTTTATTTTGCAAGAGGTGTTTTTAATGACTATCGATCTTCCTACGATTGATCCTGACCGCTCCCCGCAATCTCGTGATGACATCATCACTGGTTGTTTGGCGATTGCGATATCACGGGCGAGCGCCATGTGTCCCAAGCTGCCAATGCCGAAAAGGGATTAATAAAGCATTTAATATTTATGTCGAACTTAAATACATTATAAAGTGGGTTACTAAAATAGCTCTGAGATGCACGTGCTCAAGATCGATGGTGATGTTATAATCTTGGTAAAAAGTTGCTCGACGGTTATGTTTGGTGTTGCTGACTACTATGTTTTTAATGACCGTCGATCTTCCTACGATTGATCCTCACTGCTCCCCGTGATCTCGCGATGACATCACCATTGGGTGTTTGGTGATTGCGATATCACGGGCGAGCGCCACGTGTCCCAAGTTGCCGATGCTGAAAAGGGATTAATAACGCGTTTAATATTTGTGTCAGACTTAAATACATTATAAAGTGGGTTACTAAAATAGCTGTGAGAGCATGTGCTCGAGATCGACGGTGATGTTATAATCTTGGTAAAAAGTTGCTCAACGGTTATGTTTAATGCTACTGACTGTTGTGTTTTTAATGACTATCGATCTTCCTACAATTGATCCTGACCGCTCCCCATGATCTCGTGATGACATCACCATTGTTTGTTTGGTGATTGCGATATCATGGGCGAGTGCCACGTGTCCCAAGCTGCTGATGCTAAAAAGGGATTAATAAAGTGTTTAATATTTGTGTCAGACTTAAATACGTTATAAAGTGGGTTACTAAAATAGCTGTGAGATGCACGTGCTCGAGATCGATGGTGATGTTATAATCTTGGTAAGAAGTTGCTCAATGATTATGTTTGGTGCTACTGATTGTTGTGAGTGAACATGATCGTCGATGGTAGAAATCAACGGCTGCCCAACATCGCGTGATCCAAAGATGCAGGATGTTTGGTGATTGTGATATCACAGGTGGGTGCCACGTGTATTCCTTTGGCGTTACCTTCTATGGTGGGCCCTTGATGCTGACATGGAGATTTTTTCAACCCTTTTGAAGATGGTCATTCGATGATCTGACAAAAATAAAAGATCGATGGTTGAAGTTTAAATTCGCATCAAATGCAATTGGAGCCATTGGGGCGGCATGCAAATGAGCTTTAATGGTAAATGAGACGTCTACTACCTCAATTCAATCGACATAAAGTATCTGCTCTTTTTCCATCTTCATCAAAAAAACATTCAAGTATTTTCCAAGTAGTTCAGAGCCAAAGATAAAGTTTTTCAAGCGATCACTGTGAAGTTTGGTTCTCTGCAAGGTGCAAAATCCCGTGAGTTATTTTCTAACTGCTGGGTTAATTTGACTATCTTTGAGAAGGGTTCTATTGTGCTGGTCAAGGGGTTTTGTTAGTTATTATCGAAGGGTTATTGGTTCATTTGAATTATTGGAATTGCACAGTTGTGTTGTATTTTTGTGTTCTGGGTACCCCTAGTTTCTTGGAGGATTTAATTTTTTAAAAGAAGCCCTAGTTGTTTAAGATGGCACCACCGAAGCAACACTCTGGCCATGTTGATTATTTGAAGAGGAATTTGTATGATGACTTCCTTGATCAACTCCCATTGTCAACAAATGACAGGATGAGTGGTTTGGTTTTAATGAATAGAAAGATCCTAGGCGAAGGTCTACTGTGCATAAATTATAACATTGTGGATGCCAGGATTCTTATGAATGGTTTTGAAATGTTTAGGCTGTGGTATGGATAGCGAAACTTACCTCACCCCTTCTCTAATACCTGGAGATACAACATGGGGAAAATAACAGTGCCAAATGTGTTCCTTGATGTTGACTTGCTCAGAGCAGTGGCAGCACGGTATGATCCTATGACAAGGGTCATAAGGGATAATGATGTTGGAATTCTGCTAAGCATAAATGCAAATGAGATTCGCCAAATTTTTTATTTGACTGAGTATAGCCCTTTCTTAGTCCAAATAGATTTTGAGGAGATGAAGGAGGAGTACAAAAGGTTAAAGCCTCTTTTTAGATTGAGGTTGCTTCCTCCTCACCTGGCCAGGGCAGGCAGTTCAACAATTCTTATCAGCCCAAAGGACCAGGAGGCTTTCAGGCTGAGCTATTTTGCCAGTCACTTGCTGGCAACATTTTATTCATTGTGCCAGATTTTAGGGTTTAACCCTAATACTGTGATGCCAGTTGCGTACATGTTTATGGGAGCCCAGATTTAGCATCCCAACTTCTCTGTGGTATATGACTTTGCATCATTCCTGTCAGAGAAGATGCATGAGGGTTTGATGAAGTTGCATGTGGGGGATACTGGCACTCCTTTTTTATGGTACTCCCTGTTGATACATATGTTCCTGTAAAAGAATGTTGTTTTCTTCTTAGAAAAATGGAGTTGAGGTAGGAGGTGAATGGAGAAAGCTTACCAGTACAGGTGTGGAGTACAAATTTGTCTTACAACAAGGGAGGTGCTAGCTTTGTGTCATTTGATAACTGCTTTGCCTCCAGACTCAAGGCTCGGTTGGTGGTACATGTGCCAAGAGTCCCTAAATATTTGCATGAATTCCTCTGACTAAAGGTGAGGAAGCCTAATTTAAAAGTGTGTCACAATTGGGGTGATATCATCTTGTACCCTATAAGCACTGTCTTGAGGGTGTATGGTTTCCAGGGAACCCCTCATATCCTCCCCTTTAATGTACCATCAAGGATGGGGTTTGCTGAAGTAATGTGGCAACTAGGTTGTATTCGTGAGGACAACCTAACAAAGTTAGGAAAAGGGACTTTGTTCCCTAGCTACACTATTGTTTTTTATTTTGTCTATTCCAAGGGAGGATGGGTCCACTTTGGAAGGTTTTTTGATGACTTCAATTTGAGGAATAGTCCTAGGAGATAGCATGACCCTGAGGGATTCTTTGCATTGTTCAGACAATGAATTAAAGGTGAAAATTTTGCACATGAATTCAAATTTCCTGAGGACCTAATCAGAAATGAGTTTGATTTGAATAGACAAGAGTTGAATAAAGAAAAATGGATTGCATATGAAAAGCTGCTGGCTATAATACATAAAATGGATCCAAAATATGATCCATTAATGGAGTTCACTCCATTTCGAAAGAGAATAGAATTCTTAATGGATAATTTCAAATATATCATGGGCACCTTGATGACCAGGAGGGTCAGTTTGGAATTAGATTTTGGTATAGAAAGACCGGATGTGAGGCCTGAAGAAACAAGTCCAGTTTATCAACCACCAGTTGACATGCCTCTATACAAGACAAAGAGGAATGTGAGCAGTGATGAGGATGAAGGGGATAAGAAGGGAAAACAAGTCATGCAAGCATCATCATAGCTAGGTCCAAGGATTAGAGCACCCGGAGGGATAACAATTGTGGATCTAAATTCACCACCAAGAAGTGATCCTGTAGTGTTACCATCAGAGCCAAGCCCTAAGAGGTAGAGAGTTGAGGAAATGCAAGAAAATATGATGGATGAGATAATTGTGACTGATCAAGACATGCAGGTTGGTATCCCTTCCCCTCCTAGATCAACACAATTGGTGCTTTCTAACATGGATGTAAAGGGGCAATGTGTACAAGATTGCGAAATGCAGGCCTGCAAGGCATTCTTGGATGATGATGCATTCATAAAGACTCCTATATTCTTGCAACTAGTTTGGAGGATGAAACTAGAAGAGTACCAAAACAAATGCAAGAGAAGGAGAGAATTGAGACCTAATAGGTCTGGGTAGGAGAATGATGATGAGGTCAAGGCCGAATTAATGGAAGAATTCAAAGGCATCACTCGTGAGGAGGGAAGAAGACTTGTGACTCAGGCTAGTGTCTTAATTTTTTTTGAATGGGACATAGCTGATGCAATTGCATTCAATGCTATCTTATAGTCCAAACACCCTATACAAAACAGTGAAGAAAAGGTTAAGGCAACTCTGCAGGACTCTGCCTTTAGTGAGGAGTATGAAACTCTGGCCATATGAGCATTGGCACCCCAGGGCAGAAAGCCAAATGTAACTGATATTAGCCCACACCTAAGGGGAGGGCTAATCATCAAGAGAGCTTTTGAAACTTCAACAACAGAAGCTACAAGCCTGACAGTAAATGTGGCCGAATTGGCCCAAAAGACAGTCAAGAGAGAAGAGGCTGAAAAGAAGAGTCTGATGGAGAAATACAATATGATAATTACAGAATATAGTAGGATGCAGCAAAGGAATGTTGAGCTGCAATCTGAAGTGGATAGGTTGAAATATGGGTAGGTGGGAGAATCCTCCAATGCTCCTAGTATTAGAGCATTACCTTCTATTGCAGGATCGGTCCCCCATACTACTCCAATTGTTTCAACTCTGGGGTCCCCTATCCAGGCACCTGCTCTTAGTCCTACACCAAGGTCAGTTGAAGAAGAAGTTAAATATTCTGTGGATCCCACCAAGAAGCAAATGTTGAATAGGATCACAAAATTGTAGGCTGCCTTAAAGGCAAGTGAGGATGATGCAGTTGCCAAATAAAGTGAGGTGGTTGACATATTTTTGAGGCATCTTAATGAAAAGGTTCATGGCAAATTACCATCTCTACATTCTTTGTATTCTTTATTCTTGGATGGAATAAAAAATATCAATAGGGATCGGGAAATAGTTTTGCCTTTGGCTGAGAAATAGATCCCTAGGGCCAATGATCTGGATAATATGTACAAAGCTTCTAGGTTTGATGCGGACAATAGGCCGTAGTCATTGAAGCCTACTCAAATCTTTGTAAAATCATTGAACGGATTCTAGGCCCTACCTGATGATTTGAGTAGAAGAATTAGGGAGTTGATAAAGAGCTTTGATGACTGGAATGATACATTTTTGCCAGACATTATTAATGCACAAGGAAATGTTAAGACATTGCAACAGTGGTAGGATGGGGCAGAAGAAGTTATCAATGCGCAAATTAAATCGATTTGTGATGATTCAAACTATGATTTGCTGGTCAATAGTATGGATAAGGTAATTAACACCAACACATTCTTAGAGTTTTTTGAAAGGGAAGCCAATTAGGCTGCAGTGAAGTACACACCTTACAATACTAAGGTGAATGAGGTCGTGAATTTTGGCTGGCCAACAAATGAAGAGTATCAAAGATGGGTGGACAAGTACTTAACTGAAGAGGAGTAAAACAATGTCTATTACCACAGGATGATGAAGGAATACAAGATGATGATGCAAACAATTCTGGAGATAGCCATAGGAAATGATTTAACAATGGATAGGGCATGTGAATAGAATGAGAAGATGTTCGAAATGGAGATAGCCATAAGGAATGCACTAGAGGATGCTGATACATACAAGCGACCAACTTACCAAGATTATCTGTCAAACATCTATTTATGGCTTAATAGAGCATAATTTCTAGTTTGTTATTGTTCTTAAGAAAATGACATTTCTCAAAGGACATGCCCTTTCATAATTTTGATATATTTATATCTGTTTCATAATGTAAAATAGATATAGGTGGATAGGAGAAAGATACAGTAGATAGTTTGCAATGAAACTTTCCTTTAAAAGACTCAGATGTATGTATGAATTTTGATGAAGTTAATGAAGATGTTTGAACTTGTGGCTTAATCTTGGTATCAGTTGTTTATGGAATTATACAGTTATCTGGTTGTCTCCATTTTGATTCTTTTTTGTTGTTTAAATTGATATATCAAGCATATATATATATATTCAGTTTACCGATACACATTTGTTGTATTTGTGTGATGTGATTATTTGGTTCTTTCAAGTAACTATTAAACCCTTCTAGTCAATCATAGTAACTAAAGAGTATTAATTGGATCAATAAGTAGAATCACCTAACTAGGATTGTCATTCTATCTCAAGTAGAGTTTGTTAGTCATTTACTTGCAAATTTATAAAAGTTATAAACTACATCTGTGTGCCAAACACTTTGAATTATTGCCATCATAGATTACACTTTTATAGATCTTCATTCGACTCCATACACCCAACAAGGCAGTGGTCTCATGCTTTCATCTTTTGGTTTATCCATTTTATTTTTTACATCTGTTAACTGAACATATTCTAATATAATTCAAATATAATTAATATTAAAAACATCATAAATTAATTATGTAACCATATAATTCAAATATAATTTTATCAAGAAATTAATATCAAATAGATAATACAATCACATAGCTCATACATTTTAATGTCATTGATCTTCTTCTTCATCCAACTCTTTGTCTATATCATCCGATCCAGATTCAACATTGTAAGGATTGGTCATATCATCATTGTCATTGATATCAGTTTTGATAATGTCATCATCCACATGAATATCATCTTCATAAACATTAACTTTTACATCATCATGATCTAGTTCCTCCTCTTGGACATCTTCGTCAGGCACATCATCAACTAACTGTTGATCTTGATCATCATCTACATCATCTTCTATTTCTTCAGTATCTTCTTCTTCCACCACATTATACTTTACCGGCCTTCCTCTTGGATCATGTCTAACAACATATGACCAACCCGCTTTACCTGGAACCTCTGAGTAAAATACCTACTCATATTGGCTTCGAAGAACATAGGGCTCATTTCCAGCTCACTCAAAATACCTTGTATTAGCCATAGTAAATCCATTATCATGTTCAATAACAGTTCTCTCGGGATCATTTTCATTCAATCATAACCTGTACCATAGGACAGAAAACATAACTAATTTGAAGGACTTAAATTCACACTCAAGTATATCATCCAAAATCCCATAGTATTGATTTTTTGAGACTTCTGGATGTATGTCGCTTCTAGATGAAACATTAGTGACCTGGAAGACTACAGTTATCCTCGAATCACAAGTTTTCTTAATGTCATCCAACTTTTTGATTCAAAATTTATGACCATTGCACCACATAGCCTTGTGGTGTTTCACTTGCAATATGTCAAACATGTAAAACTTAGTGCAATATCATCAGTTGATAAACATATTTATTCTTGGCCGAATGTATGCAAAGAAAAAAATCTCAACATATATAATTGAAAATAATTAAATAATATGGGTGATTAATATATTTATACATACCTGTTTATCTTTTAAACCATATGATAAATCAATTTCCCTTGGTGTAACATTGGAGTCTCCATTATGATGAGCTTCTTTAACCAATGAAGCCACACCTTCCTATGTTAATGCGCGACCAGATTGTTGACATCGTTCAATCCATACCATCATCCAATCAAGATTTTTTGTGACGTACAAATGTAGTGCATCCCACTCTCGACCAACTTTATAAAAAAAAATTGAAATTCACAAATGACGTATAATTAGTTAATTACCACGGTATACGACCTTAATTTATAATTGATGAATATTGAAGATTAATAATTAAATAATTACAATATTCATAAAAACCAAATGTAAAATGTATTCTAATTAATCTCCATGACCATCTTATAATTACCTGTCACTTTCCTCAATCTACCTTTCCCCATCAGGTACTCCCCTTCGAATTCGTTAATGGAGTTGGGATCCCAAATGCGATCTACATGGATCTTTGCTGCAAACTTAGGAAGATATTCAGTAATGTACACCATGGTCTGGTATACCATTTATCCCTCCACGATAGAACCCTCGGGATGTGCTCTTTGTCTAACCAAAGCCTTCAAAAATTTCAAGTGCCTCTCAACCATCCATATTGACCTTGTGTGTATAGGTCCACACAATTCAATCTCCTCAACTTGGTGTATGAGGTAGTGTTCTTGTGCATTGAAAAATGTTGAAAGTAGACACTTTTTCATTTCACACATTAGACGAGGAATTTTTCTCTTCCAATAATTTATATCTTCTTTATGGATTTCTTTAGATGACAACAATCTACAAGTGATTCAAGGCACAAATATATTAACAAGATTTAACAAAAATATAGAATGAATTGAACAAATATCGCTACTTACCTCATGTATTTTCCAAGATCATATATAACTTGCTTGACATTGTTGTCGAAGTTGTATGGGAGAGATAGAAGTAGAACGTACTACAACAATTATAAAATGATCTTTTCATTAATATATTTCCAAAAGTAGTAAACATAATACACTGAAAAGTACATGCAGTACACACAAATATATATATAATATACCAGAATAATTACCTTAATGAAGGTATGTCAATCATGCGATTTCATCCTTGACCCAAATTCACCTTTCTTTGTTATGATATTGTTTATGTTTGCAACAAATCCTATGGGAAATCGAATTTTTCATATGACTTGTTTTATAGCATTGCTTTGCTGCTCCATTAATAACCAAGGAAGGGCACTTATATTAATTTGGTCTCCATTGATATTTAATTGGATGACATTTTTCATTGCATGACTGGCTTCCTGAATGTCACTACAAATTTTGATAATTTATTCTTTGTCATGCCTTCCATCCAATATTTTCCATAACATTTCTGTCATATTCTATCCGATATGCATTGTATCAAACAAATGCACAATTTGTAGTTGCTCATAGTAGGGAAACCTACTAAATTGTCTGGGATAACTTTTCAGTCCCTGTGGAAGCTGACCATTAATGCCTTGATGACCTTCATGAAGCATATAAGTTAAACAAATTAACAACGACAATCATTGTCAATTATAGCATGAGTAAACACAACACAATATAAAAATATAAAATCAAAACATATCATAAATGATAGATAAACAATTTGATCCGATGTATAACCTTGACAATTAATTCTATTATATTCCAACTTCCATAGGCGAGGTGTCATTCTTCGTTGTTTTGATGTAGTCTCTTCTTTCCCATTGAAAAGATGTTTTTCAGTAGTTCGATACTTATGATTTATGTGGAGGAAGTGCCTATGCTCATCAAACACCTACTTTCCTAAACAAGTTGAACGATGAGATTTCATCTTTGGACCACAAATTGGACATGTAAATTTTCTCTTTGTTTGAAGACCTGCAAATCATATATAATTGGATTAAATATGCCAATTTTTATAATTATATATAATGAATAGATTATTTAAAAAACATGCATGATATCTACTTCATAAAATTAAATATCATTAAAGTCATGTAGTCAAATGTTATAACATACCAGAAAAATGTGTTAGCCTTGGGGCATCATGAATTGTCCATACAAGCATTGCATGGAATTGAAATTGTCTTTGTCCTATTGGTCTAGATACGTCATACATAGTGATGCCATTCCATAACTTTAGTAACTCATTTATAAGAGGCTCAATATATACATTCATATCTTTAACTTGGTACTTACCTAGTTGAATGAACATAAAAATTACATAATTATTATAACCATTTTATTGCAATATATATAAATTCATGTACATGACTATTAAATGAAAAAACATATAGGTCATTATGCAACAAATAAGATAAATGAGATGCTACTACGTTAAAGAAAATTGATGTAAACAAATACTTGGAACAATCATTTCCAACATTATGTGCTCCCTCTTTATTGACATCCATGGAGGAATGTTATTGTTGATAACAAAAATAGGCCACACCGAGTAGATAGATCTCAGCTCTCCAAATGGATTGACACCGTCTGCTACCAATGAAAGCCTGAGATTACGAGGTTCTTCTTTAAAGTGTGGCCTGCCAATGAAAGCCTAAGATTACGAGGTTCTTCTTTAAAGTGTGGCCATTTTTCCTCCATGTCCCTAAATGTAGAACCATCCGCAAGAATTTGAATTATCTCATCTCCACTTCTATTTCGTGCATGGTAATCCATAAATTGCGCTAAGCTTTCTCACCTAAATAATTGTTGCATACGTGGAATGATGGGAATATAACGAAAAACCTTGCGAGACACCTTTTTTGTTAGTTGATTTGTTCGATATCTACTGATATGACATTCTGGGCATTCTGTTGCAAATTCATGTTGTTTATGATATATAATATGATCATTGGGACATGCATCTATTGCTTGATACTTCATTCCAATATCTTTCATAATGCCAGATAAATCTCGGTATGAGTGAGGTAAAATATTTGATGGTGGTAACAAAAATTCACCAATCAATCTGCAACAAAAAATAATTTCTTAATATAAAGAATATTAGTGGTACATACTTCATCCTTTATTTACTAGCGATGAACTAACAATAATTAAAATAGATGAAAAAAGATGACATATATGACATACCTTAACATCCGAGAGATTGCTATGTTGGACAACCCATTCATAACCTTCAAGTTCACCAACAACAATACAACAAAGAGAAGAGTTGTTTGGGAGCCTTCATAAAGGGGCTTGTATTCCTTTTCAAGTACAGGTAAATCATGAACATCATCAAAGTCATCTTGATCAACATGATCAGATGTGCCACTACATGTGTCATGGATCAATGTATTTGTACCATCATCTTCAATTGTGTTTTCCGGTGCATGATCATCTTCTTCCATAGGATCATTAACTTCATCTTCACTATTCACAGCTCCATGTTCCTCCGCTTGCAAAACCACATTCTTCGGGTCGTGATAATTCATATCATGTGCCCTAGGGTGCCCCACCTTTATAATAATGACAGACACAAATTGACCATGATCATGATCAAGTAATTTTATATTTATATATCAAATGTTAAAACAATATAAAAATTTACAAATTCAATTAATATAAACACATAATAAATTTTTTACCAATGGACGATAACCATGCCCCCCTTCAATGTGACCACGCTACCTACAATGTTTCTCAATTGTTCTAATTAAAATTCTTCTCGTCTTTAAGCCCTTGCAATTATTGCAAGGACAATAACATTTCCCATCACCCTTTCTTTTGAATCTAGCCCACAATCTATCAAGTGACTCTTCATTTTGTTCTGGACTAATATTATCTGACATGACTTTTCTTTACCAAGCTTGAATATTTAGATCTTCAAAAAATATCAAAATCACACTCCAATAATTTTTAATCATATACAGGTAACAAAATATAATAATTATGATATTTTACACCAAAAAAATTTGGCATGCAACCACCCCTTAAAAAGAGAAGATAGTCTAAAGTCAATGACCCCAAAAACCACTTTCAAAAGCTAATTTCAGAAATTATTAAATTTTGATTTTACAATGATTTCCAACTGTTAGACTCCTAAAATTAGAATATTGAACTTGCACAACAAAATCTAGAAATGAAATTCTCAAAATGCAGCTAATAGGCCTCAATAATTAAGGCCTACTCAAGAATTTGTGAAGTCACTGCAAGGTTTCCAGGCCTTACTTGATGATTTCAGTAGGAGGATTAAAGAGTTGGTAAAGAGTTTTGATGACTGGAGTGACACATCTTTACCAGATATTGTAGATGCCCTAGGAAATGTTAGATCACTGCAGCAATGGTAGGACAGGGTAGATGAAATCATCAATGAAAAAATCAAATTGATTTGTGATGACTCATATTATGACATGTTGATGAGTAGTATGGATAAAATCATTAACACTAGCACATTTTTGGAATCTTTTGAAAGGGAGGTGAACCAAGTAGCAGTAAAGTATACACCTTATAGTGCCAAGGTAAATGGGGTGGTAAATTTTAATTGGCCAATGGATGAGGAATATCAAGGATGGGTAGAAAAGTACTTAACTGAACAAGAACAAGATAGAGTCTACAATCGGCATTTAACAGCTCAATGGTTATGGTTATAACAAATTTTGTCTATGTCTTGGTGGCAGTTTTGGTGCAAGTTTTTGAAGTTTGGAAAATGCAACAGTTATTCTCCAGTGGATGGGATGAACAAGAAGATTCTCCAGAGACTTAGTTGTTGTAACCAATTTTTGAAATATCATAAGGCAGTCCAAGTGACCAGTGATAGGTGTATTTCTGGTCTGATGCTTGTTGCTCCTTCATTTTCCCTATAAGAAGGATATAAGGACCAGAAATATGGGTTATCAAGTTAGGTATCTTTAGGTCGAGTCTAAGTGCAATTGCAGAGCAAATTCGTAAAGAGCCTAATATTATAGTGAAGATACTATTCTTAGGTTTGGTGTCATTTTGTTGTAGGTTTTAGTTTCATGGGTACTTGATTTTCAAGACAGTACTAGCATCTGAATGAATAAAATGATCAAGGGTTATTCTATTCATCTCACTGTTATGGTGTGTGTAATTCTCATTTTGGCTTTAAATCAAGGAATTAATTAAAATGCTTGAGTGAGGTTATAGGTGACTATGTTCATATAAGGATTTGATAAGTAGTATTGGGTTAGAATATAGATTGATGGTATTGTAAGGCAGTATTATTTGAGATTTTATATGCTATGTGTCTAGAAGATAAACTTGGTTACAGTAAAAAACAACCAACACCTTTGATATTATCTAGCTACGGCTCCCAAATCTATTGAAAATTGATCATTAGGGTTAAAATTGAAACCTTGCAAATATAATCTTTGTCCAAATCCATCAAGAATTTTCCATCAGTTATAAACAATTCCCTTATAAAGAATTTGTGAAGTCAGGTCTAAAATCTAGAAATGAAATCCTAAAAATGCACAAGACTAAAAATGAAATCTGATGAGATGTTGCTTTAAAATATGATTTTCAAACTTAGAAGTACAAATGTAACTTCACAAATGAATTCTGAAAAAGGACAATGACTACCCTCAACCTGGTGATATCTTCTTGAGTTTCTTCTGATTTTCCCCAAGAAAACCGTTGAGCAAAACACTGTCGCAATAAATAGTCGAGCTCATTTTTATTTATGCCCGCCACAATTTAACTTTGCAGTTCGTCGAAATTTCAGTGAAAGATCTTCGTCGAAATTTTGATGAATGTCAGGGATAAAATTTTAAAAAAATGAAAATTCGCACAAGTGCCCGATGATACATCTGATTATATAGCTTTCATCTGAAGGTTTCATCGGATTTTACAATCAAATGAATTAGTGAATCATTGGAAAATATGATTCTCCTTCTCTTGATGACTCCCCTATTTGTGATGAGTTAATTTAAAAAACCTAACCATGGAATGCAATGAACATCTTACAAGCTTTTTTACTAGGGTAGATAATATGGCACAAGAGAATGAGACCTTAGAGAAAAAGGACAATCAAATTGACCCTTCTCCTAATATCACCATTATTGATTGTAGAGAAGGGGGATTTTATACTCATGAGTTCTCTTCACTCAGAGAGCCTCACGGGGTGAACTTCCCTAAACTACCTCAAAGAAAAGCAACGAGAGTTCTAGAATCAGAAAGAGCAAGTCACAAAGATTCTCTAGACATACCAACAAGATCTCGTCCAAAGGATGATAGAGTAGAATACAGATGACAGCATGGTGCACTAGCATCCCCAAGGTGCACTAGTGTCTCCTATGGACCAAAAAGTAGGTTTATCTCAGAAAATGGCAAAGTGAATGCTTCTACTCTAATTGTTGAGAACTTCTAGAAAGTGACAGAAAGAGATAAAGTTGAAATATACTAAAATGGAAGTGATAAAGGTAAGGAGAAGAAAGGAAAGGAAATTCTTACAACCGTGTGAGTGATGAAGCTTCTAGCGCATGAGTGTCTTGAACACCTGCACACAAGATAGAGAAATTGTTGGGGTTATATAGGGGTTTGCCTCAATCAAACCCCATTTTGGTGTTCCCACCTCCACGAATAGCCAGATAGATAGAGAGAAATGTAGAAATGAAGTAAACAAAAAAGCCCTACAAAACAGTGTTATGCTACTCAACCAAATAATAGAGAAGATTAGTGAAATCTTACCACCTCTGCCCAAAGTGCTCAAGGCTTGTAGGGGAGAAACTGAGAGGAACTCAAGCCTCTACTATCATGGTGTTTTGTTTCACACTTGCTCTATTGAAGTGATGGAGTGTAAAGTGTTGCTTGAGATTGAAGAGATGGTGAAGAAGCTGCTTGGAGCTTGCAGAGAGATTGTAGAGGATGTAGAAAGGATGTGAAGAGATCAACCAACCATGAAATGAGTGAAGGGTGAATGGAGAAGAGCCTAAGAGATGGTCCAAAGATCAAAATGGATGAACAAACAATGAATATGAAGGGAAGAGGGAAGAAAACAACCATATTCGAATCGGTCGGCCGAAGAGGGCATTACAATTCAGCTCCCAATGGGATGTGTAATGCCTTTGTAGGCTCCATACATGAGAATCTATCAGGGATGTAAGCACATTGCACGAGCATCTGCGCATCACGTGGGTGTCCCAAACAGAAATGCCCCTATCGACGCTCAAATTAGGTGCCAAGTGGAATGAAGGCAGTGGGCTTATGTGGAATTAAGCCTTTGTAATTGGTTTTCTAAAGTGGAGAAAGGTAAAATGAGAATTTTTGTTAAGGGTGCAACTTCACGCCTATATATTTTTTCCCCACTTTAGAGAGCACGAATACTAGTGAGTGCTTCAATAAAGTATATTGAAGAAGGCATAGGGTTAGAGATGTATACCTATACCGATGAGGAAGCAAAATGTGATCTGGTGAACCCAAGAGTATAGGACAAGAAAAGGACTTCATAACTCTGCAGAACTATGAAGCTAAAGAAAGAAAGTGCCTTACAGACCCGCAAACCTACAAGGAAGGTATCCTCCAAGAAATCTCACATGAAGGAAACCAAGAAAGTGCCTTATAGACCCGCAGACCTACAATGAAGGTATCCTCCAAGAACTCTCACATGAAGGAAACCAAGAAAGAGCCTTACAAACCCGCAAACCTACAAGGAAGGTATCCTCCAAGAACTCTCACATGAAGGAGATCAAGAAAAGGGGAATTCATATAGTCAGAGATGGTGACATGTTTACCCGTAGATAGAATATGTTAGGAAGCGGCTGCATAGGCCAGTGAATGGACAGTCACACAGACCATCTCTAAGCTGTAAGGCTTTCAAAAGGGGTCTCTTAGGAACCCTTCAAAAGGAAAAAGGGTCCACTCAAGGGATGCATTTTCGAGCTTCCCCCAAGCTAGACATAAGGACGTAAAGTAGGTCTAGTCGGGCTACCCCCAGACTAGACGTGAAGATGTGGAATAGGTCTAGTCGGGATAACCCTAAGCTAGACACCATGGAATTTATTCAAGAGAAGAGATTTCAAAGATGTCCCTCGAGAACCCTTCAAAAGGAAGAGGGTTTTCTCAAGGGACTCTACATTCAAAAGACATAGAGAGAGAGGGGGGTCCTTAAAAAGGACACACATATCTAAAAACAAGTTATCCCTGCCCCCAATGTATAGGGGAGGAGAACCACACAAGATACTTAGAACATGCAAGATAGAGGTAAATCTCGATATCACTCATCATGTGAAGGAAATGCAGGTGCATTAGCAAGCACCTGTATCTTGAAGTTGTTGTATTTTATCCTTCCATTCTTTACATTCACTAGTTGAATGGCTAGGCACCTAATGGTATGCACAAAAAGAATATTTTTCAAGAGAATGTTTATGAAGTTTCTTTCCTATAGGAAGAGGAAGAGTGATTAAGCACGCTTTAAGAAGCCACAACAAAATATGCTCTTGTTCAGAAAAAGGATGAGGAGTGGGAAGCAACCCTTTCTCTTGTGGACAAAAGTTTGACTTCTCTCAAGAAGAAGATATGAAGATCAAAGACCAAGGAGGATGGACCAATCCACGAGAACGAGGTTGAGAAGGCATCATATTGACATTCAACTGTGGTTCCTGCTTACATTGTTCATTTGAGCAACCAAGCCCTAGATTACACTTGCAAGGTGAAAATTCTATAGGGATCCAAATTCCTTGGTCGTTATGCCCACAACCTTTCCACCCATAGCCACATTTAGAGACAAGCTTAAATTTGGGACCATAATGTGCTTGCAAATCATGAGAAGAAGGAGGATCCTTGTAGAGATAATTATCCCAGCAAGGAGGAACATACTCTTCTATGGGTTTGTCATCATCTTTCTTGATAGGGTTGTCAGCACTATCCTCTTTAGTAGAGGCATAATCATCCTCCTCAGAAGGAGGATCAACACTAAGAACATTACAATTCACATTCACAATATCCCACGATACAAAAGAATGACCATCTTTGATAGCGGGTGTGAATAATGTTACCGAAGGGTCTAAGTGGATCGGGTCAACTTTATATTCTTGGATGAAGGAATCTGTAAAGTCTAAAGGACCCCAATCATCACCAAGACACACATTCTCTTGAGAAGTAGGAGAAGGAACACACTTAGGGTTTCTTACTTTAGAAGGGTCTTCTTCAGGGACATTTATCTCAAGAGTATAATTTGTAGTAGGTACTACTGGAGTAAACATCGACACATTGGAAGATACTAAAGGAATAAGTGTAGGCACAACTGAAGCTTGACCAATAGCTGCCATCTCACATAGGTGCATAGCATCAAGGTCAACCTTGACTATGACTACTCGATTATTGCAAATGAGCTTAATAGATTTATGCAAGGTAGACGGGACTACACCCATAGAATGAATCCATGATCTACAAAGAAGAAGGTTATAAGGTAACTTCTCTGACATAACATATACAAGAGTGGGTAGAGTAATAGGTCCAAGCTGCAAAGGTAATACTATTATACCTAGAGCTTGTCTCCCAACATTATCGAACCCATGAATGTCAATACAAGAAACATTAATAGAAGATGGGTCAACATTAATCTTAGGCAATAGATCGATTCTACATACATTGAGTGTTGAACTAGCATCAACGAGAGTACATCTAATGCCTATTTTATTAATGTTGACTATAATCATTAGAGGATCTGCTTGCTTTTATACTTCCGAAGGTGGGAGTTCCTATGGATAGAATATAATATTTGGAAAATCTGCATGAATATATGCTAACAATGCATTAGCATATTTCGACCTAATGTAAAAAGGAAAGAGGATCCTTTGCAAGGTTTCCTAAAGCATACCTTGATAAACCGGAGGAGACTAAAGCAAGTCCCACAGTGAGATCTTAGTCGGAGTAACCCGAGGTTGCTCGACAAGATCGTAATCACCAGGTGCTCTAGTCATAGGTTTAGTTGCTTGAGGAAGTCTCAGTTGTTTATTCATTCTAGTTTCATAGGCATGGTCTATCGCTCTATAAGAGGGAGCCTTAAAAAGATCAAGGGAATCACTATCGAATGGAACACCATCAATAGAAAAAAACCTTTTAGGAGAAGGACTAGCTAGAGTCACATAAATTACCAGCCTCTTAGGCCTTTAAGGGGAAATAGAGACGTAGATTACATTTAAAAAATCATCACAACTAGTAGAAAAATTATTCGAAGACATATTCTCAACATCAATCCAAATAGGATAAAATGTGGAAGGAGATTCATCATGCGCTAATGCATCATCTCTAGAGGAGAGTGCATTAGAATAGATAATAAATTCATCATTCACAAACGCAACATCTCTAGAGAGTACATTGGAAGGAGTGCAAGATTCATCATTCACAAATGCATCATCTCTAGAGGAGAGTGCATTGGAATGAAGAGAAGATAGACCAACATTTAGAAAGGTATCAATGATTTCATCTTCTTGCAACAAAATATCCTCCAAAGTAAGAGGAATCTCATGAGAAGGATCAAAGATACCGAGTGACATGGGTAAAAACAAGTCACCATCACATGCATGAAATGGAACATCATTAATATCTTGAGAAAAATTAGATACAAAACTAATAAAAGAAGATATTAAATTCATTATGATTTTTTTCAGTATTTTCTATGTTTTAGTAATTTACAGTTTCCGAGGTCTTTGGAGCAGAATTTGGGTTCAGAACTTGTATTAGTCCCTAAAATTTGATTGCCAAAGGCACGAGTATTTTAGGAACTGAACTATTTCTCTAGAAGACCTTTCCAACAGTGCCAATGGTTCTGAAATTTGAGCACCGAGTCAAAAGTTATGACCCCACCAGGTAGGGGTAAATAAATTCCTAGCTTTTCGAAGAACATTGTTCTTCATGTCAAGTTCTCCAAAATGTAGAGAAGGGGGATTCACTACTCATGAGTTCTCTTCACCCAAAGAGACTCACAGGGAAAACTACCCTAAACTACCTCAAAGAACAGCGCCAAGAGTTCTAGAATCAGAAAGAGAAAGTCACAGATTTTCTGGACTAACTTACAAGCTCTCTGCCAAAGGACAACAACATAGCTATGGATGACAACGCAGTGCACTGGCATCCCCGAGGCACGCTGGTGTCTCGTACGGACCAAAAAGTAGGTTTATCTCAGAAAATGGAAAAGTGAATGCTTCTACTCTAATTGCTGAGAACTTCTAGAAAGTGATAGAAAGAGATAAAGCTGAAATAGATTGAAATGGAAGTGATAAAGGTAAGGAGAAGAAAGGAAGGTAAATGCTTACAACCATGCGAGTGATGAAGCTTTTAGTGCATGAGTTTCCTCAACACCTGCACACAAGAGAGATAAATTGTTGGCGTTGTATAGGGTTTTCCTCAGTGAAACCCCATTTTGGTGTTCCCACCTCCACGGATAGCCAGATAGATAGAGAGAAATGTAGAAATGAAGTAAACACAAAAGCACTACAAAATAGTGTTATGCTACTCAACCAAGTAATAGAGAAGATTAGTGAAATCTTACCACCTCTACCCAAAGCGCTCAAGGCTTGTGGGGAAAAAATGAGAGGAACTCAAGCCTCTGTTGCCATGGTGTTTCGTTCCACACTTGCTCTACTGAAGTGATGGAGTGTTGATGTTGCTGCTATGAAGTGTAAAGTGTTTCTTGAGATTGAAGAGATGGTGAAAAAGTTGCTTGGAGCTTGTGGAGAGATTGTAGAGAATGTAGAAAGGATTTGAAGAGATCAAATAACCATGAAATGAGTGAAGGGTGAATGGAGAAGAGCCCAAGAGATGGCCCAAAGATCAAAATGGATGAACGAACAGTGAATATGAAGGGAAGAGGGAAGAAAACAGCCATATTCAGATAGGTTAGCCGAAGAGGGCATTATAATTTGCCTCCCAATGGGATGTGTAACACCTCTGAAGGATCCAAATGTGAGAATCTATCAGGGATGTGAGGGCGTCGCACAAATGTCTACGCATTGCACAAGCATCCTGGATAGAAATGCCCCTATCGATGCTCAAAACAGGTACCAAGTGGAACAAAGGAAACATGCTTATGTGGAATTAAGCCTTTGTAATTGGTTCTGTAAAGTTGAGAAAGGTAAAAGGGGAATTCTCATTAAGGGTGCAAATTCACGCTTATACATTGATAAACAAGACAATCCAACCATTGAAAACTCCTTACTTGTGATGATGTCCTTTTGGAAGAACCAATCCTTGAATGTCAAGAACATTTGGTTTGTAGTTCTCCTAAAAAATCTCCTCCTATGGAGGCTATCATGGTGCAAGAAAATGAAAACCATAGTAATGTGTTTTCCTTGGGTGATGGTAAAAAGGTGATACTAGATTTCCCTTTATTAGAGATACATCAAACCAAGACCGTTGAGGTTATGAATGTGCAAGTGTCCATTAGACCCCCCTTGACTATTGGACCTCCTACATATCCTATGGGACATCTTAAGAATCCTCTAATATTTTACCCACCTTCACACAACCCTCGAACTCAAAACAAACCCGAATTTATCCTTTACCCACCTAAGAATAATGTTTCACAGCAGCCGAGGGGTGCTACCACAATAGTGGTTTACAATTTATGAGAGGAACTGATTTTTTTTGAAATCACATACTTTTAGAAATTATATTGATTTAAGCCTTAAAAAGTTCCATTTTAAGGATTCCAATTGAAGAGGGTTTTATCAAACCACCTTAGATCAAACCCTCTTGGATAGAACCTTACTAGTTTTAAACCATACCTATAAATGAGTCTCCTTTAAACCTATCAAAATGCTGATAAAAAATCACATTTGATTTACCTTTTGGGGGATCAAATAAATTCATTTAAAATTATTATGGTAGTCTTTAGAACGATCTATCCAACGAATATAGTTTTAATATGTTTTTATTTTATTATGTATTTGTTTTTTTAGTTTTATTAAACATAGGTTTTTCATCGAAAATGAAGGTCTCTTTTCTGCACATGTGGAAAAATAGTAGATTATAAAAAAAATATGAAAAATATGAGTGCACCAGATATTGAAGTCCTTGATCCAAAAAAGTAAAATTGAATTTCAATATATACAAAAAAAGTTACGTGTTATACGATCGTGCTATGTCTGAATTGTAATTGGTTTGACTTCAAAACTTGTTAAAGAAAAAATATTTAATAAAAAACTATCTAACCAAGTGGAAGCACTAGATATTAGAGTTAAAAATCTAAATTCGGAAGAATTAGAATTTTATCCTTCATGGAAAAAAAAGTTATGCGTTATTGATGTAAGTCACTTTTTAAAAATGCTATTTTCTGAAAAAAACTAGTTTTCGTGGCAGATGGAAAAATAAGTGCAATCTAATTCCAAAAGTTTTGGACAAAATATTTTTAGAATGTACAAAAAAAATTTGATGAGACTCTAGTTTGGATCATCTTCAAATTCCTCATGGTTTAGCCGCTATAGGTGCCTGAATGTGAAGATTTAGTTAAAAATAATAATTTTAGTGTCCAATTTGGCCAAAAATTATAAACCACTATTGTGGGATCACCTCGAGTCATAATACCATTGCTCATACATATAACACTAGAAACAATCCGCAACCACAACAACCAACCCCAACAACCTTACCTTTGCCTAATCATATCTTACTTGGTCCTCCTTGTTTGCCTTCGCATAGTGGGAAGGAGTATGATCTTGTTGAACAACTTAAGAATACTCCTACAGAGATATCCCTATGGGACCTAATTCACAATTCACGTAATTATCACGCTATGCTTCAAACAACCTTGCCATAGGTTCCTATCCCTTCTAATCTGCAACCAAATGGCATAGAAGCCATGATTCAATGAATGAATGCTGAATTTTTCCACTAAAGTGAACTCCCCCCTTTGGAAGTGCAAAAACAAAATGAAGCTCTCATAATAATATCTCAATACAAAAGAAAAGGGATAAAGAGAACCCTTTTGGATAACAAATCTACCCTTAATGTGTGTAGTGTGACCCTTTTGGATTCGCTCGGTGTTGATAAATCAAACATTCAACCTGATTCTTTATCTATTACGAGATTTGAAAATATCAGAAAAAGTCGCTTGGTGTGATCACTTTACCTATTACAACTAGAAAGGCCACATTAGAAATGCTGACATGTTATGCCTCATGATCTTTCATATAATCTTCTTCTAGACAGGCCATGGATTCATGCAATGAATGGGGTGCCTTCTACTCTTCATCATAAAATGAAATACATCTACAACAACAATGCATGTATACTCTTGAAGTTGACCCCAATCCAAAAAGTTGTTTAAACATTGAGAAATGCAAGGAAAATCCTTTGGCAACATTAACACCAACCATAGAAGTTGAACCCATGCAATAAAAAGAAAAATAAAAACACATTGAAGAAGCCAAAAAGCTACTAGATGATGATTGGGGTTCCTTAGTCTTTGAACCGAAATTCATGGGAGAATACAAGATCATAAACAAAGACTCTAGAAAGGGAAAAGAAAAAGTGGTAATTTTAACACAAAATTTAGAAGACCCTTTGAAAGCATCCACCTTAACCACTTTAGAACAAAATAAAATAGAATATATAACAAAATTTGATGAACTCAACCCTGAACAACCATTGAATCCAAAAGAGATGAAGAAGCTTTATGAAAAAGGTTATGAACTTATGAAACAACTTGGGTATAGTGGAAAAAGATGTGGTGCTAGAGAACAAGGTATCCACAACCCAATAGAGCCTAACACACAAGAAAAAAGTTATGGTCTTGGTTATTATCCTTTCGTAGAAATCAATGCATCAAACAAACCTTCACTTAATATCAACACTCTAACAAAATATTATTCTAAGCTGACCTTAATAGTAGTGTATCTTGAATTGATATACACTAGTGGTCTTGATTTTTATCATTTGCAAGAAACAAATAAATTGTTGCTTAATATCAATGTCATCTTGCAAAATGCTAATGATTTGAATTCGCTATATTTTACATCCTCCTTTCAAGGAGAGAAAAAAATATTGCACTCTAAAGAGTCTTGTGTAGGTATGCCAATTAAGACTAAGCAAGAGATATCTTTGTCACAAAATAATGAAACATCATCTACTTTTGATCAAGAGAGTATCTTGGCAAGAATAATCCAAGATCATTTGATATCCCTCCCTCCAAGAACGCAAAATAAATTCTACTACAAGAGTTTATTTTGTGCATACCATAGAGTTCATGGTCATGCCACTAATGAATGTAATGCTTTGATTAATCAAATTCAACATCTGAAGGAGTGTGGTGCTCTTTGTTGTGTTGAAGTAGCTAACTCCTCTAACTAATACTTATTCTCATCCTATTCGGCTCACCCTTATCCTACACTAAGTGGGGGCAAGGGGTTAGTGAGCCTTGTCCTCATATTTCACTTATCATTTCCTCCTTTTGGCTAGTTGATCACCTTTCATGAACGTATAAGAGAAATCTTGGGATGTGGATGGCATGCCTTATGTTGGCTCGCATGTGACATACTTGTTCATGATGTAGCTTATTGGAAACATATGACTTGGCATAGGGATTTTTGAATAAGATCTCAAGTATTCTTCTACTTTAAAGCAATTTCTCACAACAATGGTGTTAGCAATCACTTTAAAGTGGGGGCATACATCGACACTCATGTTTCACTGTGTGATTTTATTCTTTCTTGTGATGTGCCATTTTCTTTGTGGCATCGTTGGGTTTGATTTCCTCCAATAGCATGATATTTCTTTGACTTATTCTATCTTGGAAACATTAAGCACAATTTTCCCTAAGAAGAGACCTCATAGGAATGAAGAAATACCTTTGAACATTCCTTGTGCTATTTTGCACTTACAATTTTAGTTATATGGCCACCTTGCATAACACAGTTTGCATGCCTATGGAGCCATCCTGTTTGTTCATGAGCTCCGAGCATACGAATTTTTGCTTGTCTCATGAAGCTCAAAAATTATTTTGTGTGGTTCCTTATTAAAGTTATTAGGAGGTATAACTTTGATATGGTTTGAGTGGGAAGCTTGGTCGGAGCATGACTTTCCCCATAGCTACTTGTTTGTGTGTGAGTGCATACCAGTTGTGAACATGGAAAATACACCTATCTAATGATGAAAAATGAATTAAAATGCACGATAAGCGAATAACACCTAACACCTCAAGATTGGGCTATGATAACACAAACAAAAAGGAAGATAAATAAAAGAAACCGATTATACCTTTTCTTCATGTTGGTCCCTTGGTTGGCCCTTGACATCGCTTGGATGTGTGCTCTTTAGATGACAATGTGATGCAAAGTGATTGAAATGAAAATGAGAATGAAAATGGCTAAGATGGATGAGGATTGAATGCAAAAGGATGTGATAAAAGTATGAAGGCTCAAATGGCTTAAGATCATAAGTCTCTTACAAAATGCATAAGGTCCCTTAGAGCATGTAAGAGGGGCGTATTTATAGGAGAAGTTGAATTCTCTAGAGAATTCAATAGTCAATATTGAGTCACCATGGCCAATATGGAGGGCTATGGTGAGTTGAGGACTCACAAGCCCTCACACCTTGACATGTGTCAAGTGAAGTGTCCAAGGGACAAGGTGAGATGGCAAGGGTACAAATGACATGAAAAAGGTCATTTGGTCCCAAAGTACTTGCAAGTACCTTGGGATGGGAGACGATTTCCCCAAAAAGTTATCCCTTGTCCCCAAGTGGGGTTGAAAGTGACAAGTGATGAATTTTAGAAAGTCATCCCATGTCAACATGGGGATTGGAGATGGCCTTGGAGGAATAAAAGTGAATTTTTAATTCACTTTTTGTGAGAGACCAAAGGGTAGGACAAGATTCCCCTAAAAGGGGTCTTTGTCCTTTGGGTACGATGTAACATATGAGATGTCATGGGGAAGACAAATGCATGGGGGGAATAAGTGTGAATTTTTAATTCACATGGGGAAGAGGTCAACCCAAAAAATTTAATTACAAAGAAGGTTGACTTAAGGACATGTCAAAAGGGGTAAGTGATTAGGATTAGGATTGTGAAAACAAGTGATTAGATTAATTAACTATGATTAGAGGCAAGTGACAAGTAATGGAAGATGTGACACTAATCCTAATTAAGGATATGCACATCTTAATGAGGATTAATTAAATTAATCCAAATTAGTGAAAAGGTTATGGAGGATGTGACAAGGAGATAGAAAGAATGAATTTTAAAATTGAAAAGGACAATTGACTAAATTAAATAAATTGATTGCATTTATTTAATTTAGAGATGAAGTGGGCTTATGTATAAAGTATCTAATTATTCCAATTAAATACCTTGGGAACGTAAGGGAAAAGGGGAACATTAATTGAATAAATAATTTAAGTAATATTTGACGAAAGGAATGGAGTGGATTAATGAAAGGGATAAATTTGACCTTGTGTAAAGAGTCAAATTTAGGTGTCTATATTTTGCCCCTCTTTGAAATATTGTTAGAATAATAGTGTTTCAAAGAAAAAGAAAAATGCAGATGAGTTTATAGAGGAAGCGTCTGGAGAAAGATGCCCTAGGATGGGATAGGTTATTTCAGCTACTCAAAATGGAACGGAGTGATAGGGACTACCCTAGTCACACAGGGGAAAGGTCAAGAATATGGTACATTGAGTATGGTAAGGTATGCCCCCTCGAGAAGGCGGTAGGGGAAGAAAAAGGGGCCTTAGGAGACTTCTCGATATGAAGAAAAAAAGGGTATGGTTGGATAGAGCTCAAAAAGTCAAGTAGGTTTTCCTTTTGAATGGAGTCAATCTGACACATGGGGAGCAAATGGCAGCCTGCAAAAGTTTGAGGATTAATTGGAGGAAAATAAAGTTAAATAAAGGGAAAAAAATCTCTAAATTTAAAAAGAGGGGGAAAGTTATAAATAGTAATTTTAGAATTACTATTCCTCATTTTAACAGTTGTCAGTTGAGAAAGTGGGAAGAGGAGAGGAGAGGAGAGGAAGAAGATGAGGGAGAGATGATGTTGAACGATTATGGTGAGGAGATCATCCACACCGCAGATGAGGTGTGGATTTTCTATGCCAAGTGCGCTGTCCCATGTCAGGTTAGGCTCAAAACCCCTTTTGTGATTTTAGCATGTTGAGATGTATTTTTAAGTTTAACATAATGTTAAAAAAATGGGTTATGGGTTCAAGGGAGAAAAGGAAAATGTGTAGGAAAGAAAATTTGATTCCGTTGGGCAGGTTGGGAAAAATGTCCACTAAGGACGAGGTGAAAAAATAAGAGATTAGAGAGAAAAAATAAGGGTTAGTGCCGAATTTTTGATTGGGTTTCCTCATATAGAGGTGGCCATGCCCAAAAAATGGGTGGTCCCATTCGAGAAAGGGCGGCCACGCCCCACAAAGGGGCGGTCATGCCCTAGACGGGGGTAGTCGCACCCTGGATGTGGGCAGCCACACCCTAGATGTGAACGGTTGTGTCCAGGTGGAGTGGCCCCTCCCCAAGCGTGGGCAGCCCCGCACCAGGCATGGGCAGCCCCACCCAAGTGGGCATCCCTGCCACGAGCGGGGGCAGGCCCACCAAACAAGTGGCCCCACCCCCGATCGGGGCAGTCGCGCCCAATGGGCGGTGGTGCCCCAAACAGGGGGTGGCCCTCCCCAATGGGTGGTGACGCCCCAAGAGGGAGGGTTGCCTCGCCCAATGGGTGGAAGTGCCCCAAGAGGGGGGCGGCCCCACCCAATGGGCAGCGGTGCCCCAAGGGAGGAGGCAACCCTGACTAGTGGGCGGTTGCACCCCAAAGATGGGTAGTCATGCCCCAAAAAGAGTGGCCCCACTTGAGGGACAATGGAATCCCTAAAAATGGGCGGCCCTGCCTAACAAATGGCGATGCCCCAGAAAAATGGGCATCTGCGCCTTAGCACAAGGGCGACCATAGCTAGAAAAAGGGTGATTGGCATCTAGAAAGGGACACACCAAGGGCATGAAGGGAAAAAGTTGAAGAAAAAGAGAAGGCAGAGAGAAAAACCTTTGAGAGAAGAGTGTTAGAAATTAGTGCGAAAAGGAACTTGGGGCCGGTAAAGAAATAGATAGAGGAAAATGGGAATGAGAAAGGTGTGGTAAGGGTAAGTGTATGGGTTTGGGAAAGAATTAAAGGGAAAGATATGGCAACTAATAGATTGTGTGGCTTGACTGTAGAGGTTCGATACTTTGCGGAAGTGGGAGAGGAGATTAGAGGTGCTTGCGACGACACAGTGAACAATGACCGAAGCAGACCATCAGCGGTTGGCGGAGGCAGGGTTGCTGCATTTCCTAGGGTGCATCGAGCGATGTTCATAGCCCTGATCAAGCATTGAGATTCCTCAACTTCAACATTCCATCTCTCGATAGGGGAGATGACAATGACGTAGGAGGATGTCTGGCAGATATTGAGAGTTCCTATTGTAGGGCGGCTGGTGAGTGAGCTGAGGTCAGAAGGAGAGGAGTTAGATCAGACCATCTGGGTCCTGTTTAGGTGAGAGGACTTGCCAGTAGAGAAGAATGGCTTGGATGTGGATAGATGCTT